>OY759268.1:6173200-6503200 GCA_963662155.1 Lamellibrachia columna | reverse complement strand
TAAGGTAAAGTTAGTAAAGGATCAGTGTTGATTGGATATCAGGAAGTACTCGTTCTCACAGAGGACAGTAAATGAATGGAACAAATTATCTACGGATTGTATAACCGCTAGCACCGTGAATATGCTAAAAAAACAGGTTCGACACATATCTCAGGAGGGCGGGTTACACGTAGACGAACACTGATGGACTCTCGATAAGCCAATGGCTTCCTTGTCCACTTGCCATCTGGAACTTGTTGTTTGGGATGGCAATATTGTTAAATCTTAAACAGTGTGTAATGCAATACTGCAACACGCAAGACTCCGAACACTGCGTATTTACACAGGTACAAACTCGAGACGACGTGTGGCAATACATCAAACACACTCTGTTACCGGCCTTCCACCACAACGGCACGAAGTATATACCAGATGAGACGAATGTCTTGATAGGGTCAGCGATCATCAGACAAGTTAGAGCTGAACCAGGTAAATATGTTCGGGTTATCATTGTAAATAAGCCTGTTTTTCAGTAATGGACACCTACAAAATATAATTCTGCATTAGTAACATAATATATAAATAAGTAGTTCAAAGTATTTCATTAACGTCAACGTTAATTGTCAGTTGACTCGTCCACCATGTCACGTGTTTGCCTTCTCATTGCTTAAGTTGTTTTCAAATTGTAATATGTATTGCATTTAATGCGTAAAACATTGCTTTGTATGTTTCGATAATCTTACACCATAACGAAAGGTAATATTTTGCAATGTCATGGTACTGTACCGTGACATCGAGGTATAAACCCTGTCGCAATATAATCTTCTGTGTTTGGCATTGAATAATAACGCCTACTTAATAAAGTAGTGTGAGACTATGTATGTGTGCTCCCAAATATCTCCGCCAGGCTCGCACGTATGGGGCTGACATTTTGTAGGCGTGCCCGAGGGTCCATGGAGGCGGTTCGTATATTAAATAATATTTGAAATTCACCATAGGTGGAGTTATACGCCGAAGGAACCAATGTGGGCTTTTGACGTAAATTATGTAACTCAGAAAATAACTACGTGCAATTGTTAGCAACGCTATGCGTGTCTTAACCATACCCTGGCCTTTTCTCGCGTGCAACACCGGGCAACTGGGCTAGTACTATTATAAAGTAAAAGGCATTAATTAAAAATTAACACCAACTATAAAAAAGTAAATTCAAAATACTATTATTCCCCTCGGAATTATTCTTAGCCTTAGTAGGAGTCTCACGTCCCTTATATGACATTATCTTTTATTTTCAGGCCGTACTCTATATTCTTACCAGTTCGTTTCCTCATGTCGACATAGATGTAATATATTGTATGATCTTTGTGTTAAATAGTATGTTTTGTTGTCTATGGGACGAATAAATATTTCCTGTTTCCTGTATTATACGACCCGTTCATATCGACCTGTCGCTTACCAAATAATAATACATTATATCGCATGAAATAAATACTGGAATAACAACGTGTATGTTGACTGCGATTGTGTTTATCATAACAAAGTGCATGTGTATGTGGTACTGAATCCTTACGCGGCAATTACACCGATTGTGTTTATCATAACAAAGTGCATGTGTATGTGGTACTGAATCCTTACGCGGCAATTACACCGATTGCATTTGTGTTTCTAGGATCGTATCGAGGCAAAGGTTGTAATGCATTTTACGACGTTAACGTGTATGACACGACGTCGTTCGACAGTTCATGGAAGAAGCCAATAAGTATTGATTTGGTGAAAAACCCCTACAGTGCATGGACATATCAATCGGCTACGACTCTTCATATCGGACAGCTGACGTGTCGACATCGAACATACCCGGGGGGCGGCTATGTCATTGCAATAAGGGCAAATATGAAGAGAATGGTGAGACTACTTCAAGATCTCGAGGATGCTCACTGGTTGAATAATAACACAAGAGCTGTGCTCGTTCAATTCACTACCTTCAATCCCACCACGAGCCTCTTCACAATCTCACTACTGGCATTCGAGTTTATGCACGTCGGTGTTGTCGAGCCACATCACGATATTAACACGTGCAAATTGTATAACTTTAAAAATATGCGTGACGCGTTTACAATTATATGTGAAATATGCTACCTGGTACTCATTCTTTTGTACACCAACCGAGCGTTTCGAAGCTTCTTAGCATCTCGTACACATCTGAGGCAATATCTCCTCAGTGTTTGGACATACGTTGACTGGGTAATACTTGCGTTGGTGTACGCCGCAGTCGCAGTGTTCATCGTTCGCGTCATGGCTATCAACGATGTCGTTTCGTCATCACTAAAGCACAGGACGAGATACGTTAGTTTCAGGAAGGCTGCTTCTTACGAGTCCATCTTCTCGGGAATTCTCGCTGCATCCATCACGATGTTTGTCATTAAAACCATTAACCTACTTTACGTCAGTAAGCGCGCTTTGTTGCAAACTTCACGGTTGAAACGAAATATGAAATACATTTTAATCTACGCTGCAGGCATTGTTCTAACCACAACGCTGTTGTTGACTGCGTTGACTGTCCTGTACGGGGCTTCTTGCAATGATTACAGTCATCTGTCAACATCGATTATGGCGACAACGAGAATAATCTTGTTCAAATTAAACCAAGACGACAAAGATTGCATCATGGGATGGTCTCTCGTCGACTTTCTCTTCCACGGGGTCGTCACATTCGTGTTGCTGCCGTGGATGATTCTGCTTGTTTTCTCGCTCGTAGTCATCACAATGTCGTCCTGCAGCTATCACTTCACATACTTGAAGGAAACAACTGAATTCGTGGACTTCTTGTTTAGCAGACTTCTCCTGATGCTGGGCTTTTGGAATATCAATGAATATAGGGAACACATGAAACATACAAAGCATTAACGTCGTGACACTTAGAAAATATTATTTTGCAAACTCATGGAGACTTGCATGTCGTGTAAAGGCCTACAATGTAAGTGTAGATTTGTTTACTTCAATGGTATGTTGATCTATATGGTCGTATGTAGTCCGGTTCTGTACGTAGTATCGTATTGAAACATTGGGACAATTGCATACTTAATGTACACTATGCCAATTTCTGAAACATTGTTTGTTAATTATCTTCAAGGGCTGCTAGTCGTATTGGAGGGGGCACATAGAAGGGGGGAGGGATTGATATTGCCGAGATACGTAGAGAAAAAAACCCAGTTATTTTCAAGCTGTCACTTCCTACGTATGTTGCCAGCAAACAGGTCGTCAGTTTGTACCTATGTCGCTTGTGAATGTATGCTGCATGACGTAACAGTAACACTCATTCGTATTGTGTTTTGCTTTCAAGCAGTTATTTTTTGATGTTTACTATGTTATATAGTATAGCACAATATTTTGAATTACTCTCTGCCAGCGTTGGTGTTGTGTCTTCGCACAGGTTAATGTTTCATAAACGCATTCATAAGTATTTACTTGAATAAACAGTTTGATGTGGCTTCAATGTTGACTATTCGTCTCTTATTACCTCGGTTGGGTGGCAAACCAATGGGTGACTAAACTACGTCCCCCTTCAGAGATTGTTATACGCCACTGCCCCGAGGTTGTTGTTGATACGCCAAAATAGACAAGAGAGCAAAGTGTGGCTATGGCGTACAATGGTTATAATCTACAGTATCCAGAATGTGATCGGCATTACACCGGGAAGACAGCGAGAACACTAGGCGTGGCATCAAAGAACATCTATTTTATCGCTAGCCCTTAGAGGCTATGTGTTGACTTGCTTTCTTGAGACCCCCATCGCTTGTCACACTTCGTAACGCTGGCCTGAGCTCCACCTAAAACTACGTAAATTTTTAGTAAGACCCCCCCCCTTATGTATATTATGCATACATCTATTTTATAGTTCACAGGGAGAACATAAGTTTAATATGTTTAATGACGGTTGTAACGAAGCCCTTGGGAGTTGTATTCTGTACTGATACACTCATGAGCCTAAAACAAAACTTAACTTGGGTAAACGTGCTTTCTCTGTCGCTGCGCCTAGGGTCTGGAATAAACTCCCCATTACTTTGAAAACATCTGAAACTATAGCTATTTTCCGAAAAAAAACTCAAGACATATTTATTCCACATTGCATTTCCACCATAAATCTTCTATTGTCCCTCGTTCTGATAATGACTTTTGCGCGTCTCTGTTCACGAGTATGCTTAATGATTCTGATTTGTTGCACCTTTGAGCTCAGGTTCCTGAGGATATAGGCGCCATAGAAGTTTATTATTATTAGTTTGACTAAGCTTGCTGCTAAAGGACACACACTTCAGCGTACGTGCCTACCAAAGATTTATAGTCCGTGTTGCCCGAGTGTATTATTGGCATGAAGATAATCTGGTTAGGAGACAAATACCTGCCCTTCACCGAGAGGTCGGCTCCCGCTAGCCCATCTCAAGATTGTGTACACGACGGAGTTGTTGGACAGGTGAAAATGTTTACACCTGTGTGTACTTTTTCATGTACTTGGAGATGACATGAACGCCTGGATGCCACACGTTGTACAGGTTAAAGGTTTCACACCTTTGTGTATTGTTTCATGCGCTCTTGGATCGCATGAACGCTTGAATGCCACACGTTGTACAGGTTAAAGGTTTCACGCCTTTGTGTATTGTTTCATGCGCTCTTGGATCGCATGAACGCTTGAATGTCACACGTTGTACATTTTGTAAGATGGCCACCGCCGCGTGCTGACGTGTTTCGACGACTGGGGAAAAAGTGTGTAGTTTTAAGTGAAACTAGACGTCTTTTTGGTCTTTGTTTGGGCAAGGGCTGCTCTGCTGGAAGATGGAGAATGCGATGATGTGACTGGGCAATCATATGAAAGGTTTACATATGGTAGGAGGCCGTTTTTCTCTGTTGCTGCTCGTTTCGGTTGAGTGATCACATTTACAGACAACACGTGTTCAGCAAGGCACACCTGAGAGATGCCCGGCCAACGGAAGGGCAGCTCTGCCACTGCCACACATGTCAGTGGCTTGGATGCTGATGTGCTAAAGGTAGCTTTCGCTGAAATTCTCTCAGACCATGATGTTCTTAAAACTTTGAAAAGTAGTTTATATCCACAGGAACTTTCTGATAAGCTTGACTTACTTACTGCAAAGATTGAACAGTTATACAAAGAAACTGAACAGAAAGAAAATAGAATAACCGACCTGGAAAAGAGAGTAGTGTCTCTAGAACTACAAAATGACAGGCTAGAACAATATAGCAGAAGAGCAAATCTGAGATTCGAAGGAATCTCAGAGGCTGTTGGTACACCAGAACTCGAAAAGGAACTCTTGCGTATTCTAAACGACAACATGAAGTTAATTCCCAAAATGCAAACCGAGGAAATTGAACGAGCGCACAGAATTGGACGACCTATTCCAGAGGGACGCCCGTGCACAGTCATAGTGCGATTTAAATCGGAGCGTCGTCGTGATGCCGTGTTTAAAACCCGGGCCAACCTTAAAACGCACAATGCAACAACGGAAACGCATCGTATCTTCGTAAATGAAGATCTAACCAACCAACGAGCGGGGCTACTTTTTGAGTTGCGGAAACTGAAGAAAGCTGGGAATATTGCAGACTGCTGGTCATTTAATGGAAACATTTTAATGAAAACTCTAAACATGAAAGTTCGCCAAGTGCAAACGAGACAAGATCAATGCTTCGCGGCTTCTGCGACAGTCGTCTGAACAATGACAATTGTGTGAAAAGTGTCTGACACCTTGTGCAGTTACACTATGCATAAGCATTTGTGCATAAACATATTCACACCTTTACACGGTGTTGAAGTCGGACATAGACATTGGCTTATACATGCCGCTAAATGATCATAACAGGATTTTGTATTATTATTATTTATTTTATTTTATTTTGAATAGGTATACTGTGTTACAGTAATACTATCCATTATATATGAACATATATGTATGACATTATTTGTGGATGACATTTATATATTATATGTATGACATTATTTGTGAACTACTGTATTCACGCGATTGATTGTCGTGGCTTATACATGTTGTTATTTGACCATAAAGGTAGTTTATTTTTTATTTAATCACATTATTCTCATATTACATTACATAGGACTGGATGCCTTGCGTAATAGACTGCATACATGTTTTCACACCGTTTTCACGGCGTTAAAATTGGCCAATGTAGAGACGTTGGCTTATACGAATCGCATCACCAGCTTATACTTGCCGCTGTATGACCATAGTGATATTGTTTTTATTTTTTATTTTTTTATTTTAAACGGCAAACATATCATAAACACTTCTATAACACATCATTATATAATGTATGTGACTCAGAGTCACCAAATTGTGACAATTGGTGTGTTACTGAAAATAATTTTTTAAAGAAGAATAGTTGTCCAAATCCACACTAAATTGTGTTTTGTCTTGTTGTTATGCTTTTTCATACAAAATGACATGATGTCTATCCCTAATTACTCACCAGTTACTATACTGTGTATTACGCTATTAAAAAATGTGGAAGTTAATATAACAATATTGTTAATATATATCTCTCAAAGCATATTAAATATTATTTATCAGATTAATTATATTAATATAATGGAAAGTACCGTCCATATTATGCAAAACTGCAAATCAAATGGCCTTTGATGAACAATTCCTATCATATTTAGGAGGTATTCAACATAACAGTTTAAGTGACATATTAGATATAAATGATACTGAGATTAATGAATTACAAATAATACGTCGCTCGTCTTATTATGATTTTGACAAGTTTAATGATTTCGCTAAGAAAAACAAAGGTCATTTTAGTATTCTAAGCACAAATATACAATCTTTAAATTCTAAATTTAGTGAACTAGAGGCATATATAGAAGAACTAGATTGTATAAATTTTAAATTCAATATAATATGTATACAAGAGTCATGGAAAGCGGAAGGCGATGATTTCTCTCAATTTGTGTTGCATGGTTATACCGCTATAACTCAAGGTAAAAGTTGTAGCAGTAAAGGAGGTTTAGTAATATATATTGATAATAAATATAAAGCAGAACCAATTATGAATCTTAATATATATGAACATTGGGAAGGACTGATAATTAAAGTAAATGGTGGTAATTTATCAAAATCGTTAACCATCGGGAACATATATAGACCACCAAGAACAAATAATGAACAAATAAATTCTTTTATAAATGAATTTTCATCAGCTGTAGCATCATTAGAAAATAATAATCATGAGCTAATTATTGCAGGAGACTTTAATATAAACTTACTCAAAATAAATGAAAATGAAACTTATAGCAAATTTTTTTATACTTTAACATCACACAGCCTTTACCCTCAAATAACTCTTCCCACTAGATTTACAAGAACAAACGGAACACTGATAGACAACTTTTTTTGTAAACTTGGTAAAGCTGTATTAGAAAGTACGGCAGGGATATTAACTAAAAGATTCTCTGATCATCAGCCATACTTCATGATTTTAGGCATTACCCAAAAAACAGTACGTCCTCCTAAATATGTAAAAATAAATATATTAAGCACAGAGGCAATGCAGAATGTTAGACATGAAATTAAATCAGATGACATTTACAACAAGCTTAATAAAATCCCAAATGCTAATCCAAATTTAAATTATGATATAATATCTAAAGAAATTTTACGGTCTAAAAATAAGCACATGCCAGGTAAATTAGTAAAATTTGATAAATATAAGCATAAAAATTCTACATGGATTACTCAGGGTTTGCTCAAATCAATCCGGTACCGAGATAAACTTTATAAACAATTAAAATTAACTAACCCAAATTCACCGAACTATGAAACAATTAGCATTAACCTTAAAACATATAATGGAATATTAAAGACAAACATTCATGCAGCAAAACAAATATATTTTGAATCATGTTTTAATATGTTCAAAAACGATATAAGAAATACTTGGAAAACTATAAATGATTTTCTCTCTAAGACAAAAACACAAAACAAATTTCCAACATTCTTTAAAGAAAATGATGATAAAATATCAGATAAAAAAGATATTGCTAATAAATTTAATATTTTTTTCACAAACATAGCTCAGACTATTGCAAATGATATTAAATATGATGGCAATAAAAATTATAGTTATTATTTAAATAAACACATAAATACGGTACTTAAATTTCAGAATATTGATGAGGAAACTGTAAAGAAAACTATACAAAGTCTTCCTACAAAAAATAGTTGTGGATTTGATGGTATTTCTTCAAAATTAATAAAAATAATTGAACCTGCTATAATTAAATCATTAACCATATTAATAAACCAAGTGTTAAACACAGGAATTTTTCCTGATGAACTCAAAATTGCCAAAGTAATTCCTATATTTAAGAAAGATGATCCTACATTATTTAAAAATTACAGGCCCATTTCTCTACTTCCAACGATTGCTAAAGTAATAGAGAAAATAATTTTTTCTCAGTTATCATCATATTTCAATGATACTAAACTGCTTTTTGATAATCAGTACGGTTTTAGACCAAACCACTCAACTGAATATGCTGCACTAGAACTAGTAGATAGAATTGTAATGCAAATGGATAAAAATGACGTTCCAATTAACATATTTCTCGATCTCTCTAAAGCTTTTGACACAATTGACCACACAATTTTATTAAACAAATTGAGATATTATGGCATTGATGATGCAGGTCTACTTCTGTTAAAAAATTATTTAAGTAATCGGAAACAGTATGTTGAAATTGAAGAAATAAAGTCTGAAATTCTTCCAATAACAGTTGGTGTCCCACAAGGTTCAATCCTTGGGCCATTGCTATTTATCATATATATAAATGACTTCTCACAAGCTAGTAGCATATTTAAATTTATAATGTATGCAGATGACACAACATTATTTAGTACTTTAACATCTTTTAGGGATAATACACAAGATAACACAATTGAATCTGTAATAAATGCTGAACTTTCCAAAGTTGTTGAATGGTTAAAAATAAATAAACTATCACTAAATAAAGCTAAATCTAAATATATGATTTTTCATGTCCCCAGTAAAGGTATACATTCCCTTACACTTAACATAGATAATACAAATATTGAAAAAGTGGATGAATTTAATTTCTTAGGGTTAATCCTGGATTCAAATTTAAATTGGAAAAAACATACAGAAAAAATAGCTAATAAATGTTCAAAAATGATTGGCATATTAAATAGGCTAAAATATGTTTTGCCTCTAGAAATAAAAAAATTGTTATATAACTCATTAATATTATCACATATAAACTATTGTATTATGGCATGGGGATACAAAGGAAACAGATTAATTAAAATTCAGAAAAGAGCTGTTCGTATAATAACTTTAAGCGGATATAATTCACATACTGAGCCACTTTTTAAGCAACTTAATTTGTTAAAGATAGAAGATCAATTAAAGTTACAAGAATTAAAATTTTACTTTAAATACATCCATAGACACTTACCTGTCTATTTATTAAACTGGCAGATTACTCCAAATGTTAATATACACCTTCATGACACTCGGAAGTCTAAAAATATACATACTGCCAGAACTAAACATGAATTTGCAAAAAAATGTCTTAAATATAATTTGCCATTCATTATAAACCACACTTCTGATATAGTGAAAGAAAAGATATATACTCATAGCCTGCGAGGCTTTACAATTTATGCAAAAAACTTTCTTCTGCAAACATATAAAGACACATGTACACTTCCAAACTGTTATTCATGTCACCAAAATCAGCAATGCTAATTGTTCATTAATGGATGGAAACTCTTACACACACTTGACCATATTAACATGTATAAAAAAAAACACTTACTGCCAGATAAAATCCACATGCTTGTATAATTGAGATAGACATGTAATTAAAAGGGCCAACAAAATAAAAACATTATTAGTCATAACTGGGGTGGCTCCTATGATAGCGACAGTATGTCTTAATGGGAGCCACTGATCCCTACTTGTTTTAACATTAAAGATGTATGCACACCAGTATTATTATATATGTGCATATATTTTATTTGTGTTGATGCATATCTCTATTGTTTCATTATTTGTTATTTTTTTGGGGTCAAAAATAAACTTCTTGTTCTTGTTGTACAGGTTAAAGGTTTCACGCCTTTGTGTATTGTTTCATGCGCTCTTGGATCGCATGAACGCTTGAATGCCACACGTTGTACAGGTTAAAGGTTTCACGCCTTTGTGTATTGTTTCATGCGCTCTTGGATCGCATGAACGCTTGAATGTCACACGTTGTAGAAGTGAAAGGTTTCACACCTTTGTGTATTGTTTCATGCGCTCTTGGATCGCATGAACGCTTGAATGCCACACGTTGTACAGGTGAAAGGTTTCACACCTTTGTGTATTGTTTCATGCACCCTGGGCTTACCTGAAAACATAAATGTCTTTCCACATGTTGTACAAGTGAACGGATTCACAACAGTGCGTCTCATTTCTTGTAATTTCAGCTGACTCGAGCTATTCAATGACTCTCCACACGTTGTACAAGAGAAATGCCCTTTGACGTAATTGGGCTGTCTGAACGACTTTCCACGTGTAGCGCACTTGCACGGTTTTACACCGGTGTGAATAATTTCATGTTTTTAAAGGCAGCGTTTCTGAACCGAGGGTCCTCGGCCCCCTGGGGTGCGCAGAGAGCAGACAGGGGGTCCGCGAGAGGGCAGGGGAAAAGTATACTTTTAAATTACCTGATAAAATAAAAAAAATAGTTTCTGACTTAACTAACTTTTGCGGCGAACGTTTTGACGCTGTGCATCGTCAAACGGAGAAGAAAATGGAAACATTTATTACTGGTCCATCCTCCTCAAAAAAGTGCCAGTAAACACAAATGCACAGATTGATGAGTCAGACGATGAGTCAGACCCAGAGGCCACAGCGACTGTGAGTAAAAGACATAATTGCTCGGGTAATGCTAGCCAGGCAAAAAGTCGAAAATATAAAGACAGTTACCTTAGCTATGCCTATGGCTTCGTAGTATGCCCCGCGAGCAGAGGCACTCTCCAACCACAATGTGTGTTTTGTTCTCAAGTGCTGTCCAACGAGTGTATGAAACCATCCAAGTTTATAAGACATCTTCATACGAAACATGGCCAGTACAAGGATAAGCCCAGATAATTTCTTGAGCGTAAGGCAAAAGAACTGAATAGTGCACAAGCGGAGATGAAAGCCACTACCGCTGTAGATAAGAAACTGGTTAAGATACCATACATTGTGGCTCAGAAAATCATTCACCAGAAGAAGTCTCATACGATCGGGGAAACTTTGATTATGCCTTGTGCAACTGAGATTGTCAGGGAAATATATGGAGAGGAGAAAGCCAAGGCGCTGACGAAAATGCCCATATCAAATGACACTGTTAAACGCCGCATCTCATCTATCTATGTCCGATGACATAACGGTACAATGCAATGCGCGCCTCCGTGACAGTTACTTCGCCATACAGTTGGATGAGTCGACAGACGGGTCCAAAATGTTACATCTACTGGTGTACGTGCGCTATGGGCGAGAGAAAGAGATAAGGGAGGACGTTTTGTTTTGCGAAGAGCTTAGGACGACTACAACGGCAAAGGACGTTGTTGTTACACTGGATGATTGTATGAGGAATAATGGAATCAACTGGACAAACTGCATCGGATGACTGGCAGGCACGCGGGAGTCGTGCAAAGCATCAAAGCTGTCGCCCCCCCCCCCCCACCGTCCCTTTTCAACACTGTTTTTTTTTTTGCTCAGAGAAGCGCTTGCTGCAGAGGACATTGAACCAGGGCTTCACGAGGTTATGAACACTGCCGTGACCATTGTGAACCTTATTAAAGCAAGAGCCACAAGCTCCAGGTTATTCACCGCACTCTGTGAAGAAGTGGGCGCTGACCACCACTCCCTGTTCACGCACACAGAGGGGAGATGGTTATCATACGGGCGGATGACCACGCGCATGTTCAGCCTAAGGGAGGAGCTGTGTATTTTCCTCTCGGACAAGAGGCCTGTTCTGGCGGAGTACTTGAGTGATGAAAAATGGCTTGCTCAACTCAGCTATCTTGCAAACATATTCACTGAAACAAACAAGCTCAATAAAATGGGTGCAAACATTGCCTAGCATGGACACGGCATTAAAAAAAACTAAAACTATCGAAAACTCGTGCCTCACTAAGAACCACTGATATGTTTGAACAGATGCGTGCATTCATTCTGGGGAGAAACATGGATTTCAGTGTCATCAAACGTCAGGGAACAGTGCACCTCTCAGGGTTGTTGGACAAATTTAACAGTTATTTCCCTGAACTCGCAGAGGAGCAAGGAGTTTCGTACCAATAATAAATAAAAATAATAATAAATAATAATAAAACTTTATTTTAACACCATCAAATCCGGGGCTACTGCCACCCGTTCACGGGTGTGTACAAACATCAGTTCACACGATACAACTTGTATGTAAATAGTGATAATAATAATAATACATGTGCTGTATAAGATGTTAAAAACTATGCAGAATGTTCGTGTGTGTAAATTATTTAACAAAACGTTTACTGATTACATGGCATTTGTATATATATAAAACATATATATATTCAATAGGAAATAAACGCTAATACCATCAATAGTACAGAACATAAATAGGATTGATAATATGTAATAAGATCATTAAAAAATACAATAAAATAATAAACAATAAAACCCATTAAGTGGAAAAAAGAAATGTCTTTAGTAAATTCTTGAATTGCGGGTGGTTGCCATTTCCACGTATGTTGGCAGTTTATTCCACAGAGTGGGGCCAGCGCAGGCAAATGCTGGGCGGTCGAAACGTTCCAAGTTGACTCGTGGCACGTCGATAAGTAGCCGGTCGGCAGAGCGTAGGCAGCGTCGTGGTGTGTACTGGTGAAACAGTGCGTCAAGGTACTCTGGTTTGCCTCCGTAGAGTGCCTTGTGCACAAGGACGAGTATCTTGTACTCAATCCGTCTTTTAGCGGGCAGCCAGTGTAGTTGCCGCAGTATTGTTGTCATGGACTGCCGATCACACCGCCGAATCTGCCTGACAATGCGAGCCGCTGACGGCTGAACCATTTCCAGACGGTGCAGGAGGCGATCGGTTATTCCAAATAGCATCGCATTGCCATAGTCAAGCCGTGATGTTACCAGTCCGTGGATCAAACTTTTGCATACACTGCTGGGAAGAGGGTTTCGTATCTTATTAATGAGAGACAGATGACATAGACGCTGCGACATATGTTCGATACTTGAGATGCCATCGACAGATGAGTGTCAATGACGAATCCGTGATCTCGGATAACGACGGATGTGTCAACGAATTGGCTATAGATGTTGATGCGGCTAAACGTAATAGGAGTTCGCAAACTTGGTGAACGGATAACTATGGCTTCTGATTTGTTCTCATTCATGACGAGTCCGTTGTCACAGAGCCATGTTTTTACCTCCTGTATGCAGGCCTCCATGCGTGCGAGAGCTTGCATGTGGTCCGTTAGTGGGAAAGTGACGTACAATTGAGTGTCGTCGGCATACAGGTGGTGTTGCATGTTGTGCTGGTGTAATAGTTTCGCTAATGTACGCATTAAAAAAGTATACTCCTATCGTAATGTTATTAACTTCCGACACACTACTGTTCACACGTACCACATTTGTTCGACTATGCAAGTACGATGTCAGCATATGGTGTGGTCGATGGTGTCGAATACCGCAGTGAGGTCTAGCAACACCAGAAGTACACGCCGGCGACTATCTATGGACTGTGCAACATCGTTATGGATACGCAAAAGCGCTGTCTCGGCACTGTGATGTGGACGGTATGCACTTTTTTAAACACCGTTCTCGTCCATGAAGTGTTGCAGTTGTTGCGCAACGAAGCGCTCATTTGTCTTCGCCACAAACGTGATGTTAGAGATAGGGCGGTAGTTGGTGAGTACGTTGATGTCAGAGCCTCGCTTCTTTAGTATTGGTGTTATAACAGCGTGCTTCATTGATGGAGGAACCACAGAAGACGATGGCGAGGCATTAATGATACGGGTCAAGGCAGGAGAGAGAGAATCAATATGACACTTCAGGAGCGATTTGGGAGTGGGTCCAATTCACACGACTTCACAGCAGATGGCAGCACTATCCTTTTCACGTCCGATGGCAATCAGGTTCAACGAAATCTAAACGAGCAGTCACCTCTGTCGTCATGTCATCGGCTGACTGCTGAGATCGATTGCAAACCCATTTACTGAGAACATTGAGGAACAACTTCCAGCCACTTCCCTATCCACACTCTTGTTAGAGCTCATTGACTTATCATCTGATGGCACCATGGGAGCTCGTTTCAATGAAGTGCAATTGGAAACATTCTGGACCCAGTGTGGAGCTGAGTTCCAGGTATGTCATGATACAGCAATGAAGGTGTTGATATCATTCAGCACCACCTACCTGTGTGGGGTCCACCTACCTGTGTGAGGTCCACCTACCTGTGTGAGGTCCACCTACCTGTGTGAGGTCCACCTACCTGTGTGAGGTCCACTTACCTGTGTGAGGCTGGCTTTTCAACCATGACAGCACTGAAATCTAAATACAGGGCCAGGCTGGCCACTGAAGATGACATGCGTGTCTGTTTGTCAAAGATCTCCCCGCGCATTGATTGTATTATTGGCAGGCACCAGCAGCAGTCCTCCATTGAGTGACTAGAGCTTGTAGCTAGGCTACCATGAGAACAGTCCACAGTGATTGTATTATTGGCAGGCACCAGCAGCTGTCCTCACGTTGAGCGACTAGAGCTGACATATTGATATACTGTGACATTTATTTCATACATTTTTTTTTTTATTAGTAATGGTCAACAAGCATATCATGTCAGGTGAATAGGTTCCATAACACAAAAGAAACCACTCGAAACATCACCGGGAACTCTTTCTCAATAACATAGTCATTAAGTGGTAAAAACAGCGCCGCCGATTTGCCGATAAAAAACCTACAAAACAGTCCCCGAACTAACCGGGCTGGACATATCATAGCATATGATCCTTGCACGAATTTTTTTATTGATGTGCCTGGTAATGTGGATTGGACTACGACTACATATTTGGGTGTGCGTCAGGGTTCTCGGCTTCCCATCTTCCAACTGTTTTAAGGGCCAGTCTTCCGTCTCCCACCATTTTTGACAATCCACATCCCACATTACGTCCATCCCACCAAGTTCCATCCCCTACTTTTTAGACCAACGTCCCACCTCCCACCATTTTTTTATTCGGGGGAACCAGTCTTCATTTCCCGCCACATCTCACATATACAGCTTCGTGTGCACAAGTGCGCGAACTTGTGGCTGGTTAATTGTTATGCTTACCTAGATTGCTCGTGAACGACGCAATAAAATTACAAAACATAATACAACTCAGGATTTATTGCTGTGTGTTGGCTCTCGTCTAAATGAACAATGATAACACAGCAACCTGTCTTTACACACCGCTTACACTGTCTGTATAATGAGTGATGGGATGTTATGATGAGGATGGTATGAGATGGTGGGATGATAGTAGCAGATTGGGAGGGAGTGTTGATAGTAGCTGATTGGGAGAGAGTGTTAACAGTAGCAGATTGGGAGGAAGTGTTGATAGTAGCAGATTGGGATGGAGTGTTGATAGTAGCTGATTGGGGGGGAGTGTTGATAGTAGCTGATTGGGAGAGATTGTTGACAGTAGCAGATTGGGGGGAAGTGTTGACAGTAGCAGATTGGGATGGAGTGTTGATAGTAGCTGATTGGGGGGAGTGTTGATAGTAGCTGATTGGGAGAGAGTGTTGACAGTAGCAGATTGGGAGGAAGTGTTGATAGTAGCATATTGGGATGGTGTGTTGACAGTAGCTGATTGGGGAAGTGTTGATAGTAGCTGATTGGGAGAGAGTGTTGACAGTAGCAGATTGGGAGGAAGTGTTGATAGTAGCAGATTGGGATGGAGTGTTGATAGTAGCTGATTGGGGGAGTGTTGATAGTAGCTGATTGGGAGAGAGTGTTGACAGTAGCAGATTGGGAGGAAGTGTTGACAGTAGTAGATTGGGATGGAGTGTTGATAGTAGCTGATTGGGAGAGAGTGTTAACAGTAGCAGATTGGGAGGAAGTGTTGACAGTAGCAGATTTGGATGGAGTGTTGATAGTAGCTGATTTGGGGGAGTGTTGATAATAGCTGATTGGGAGAGAGTGTTGACAGTAACAGATTGGGAGGAAGTGTTGACAGTAGCAGATTGGGATGGAGTGTTGATAGTAGCTGATTAGGAGAGAGTGTTGACAGTAGCAGATTGGGAGGAAGTGTTGACAGTAGCAGATTGGGATTGAGTGTTGATAGTAGCTGATTGGGAGAGAGTGTTAACAGTATCAGATTGGGAGGCAGTGTTGACAGTAGCAGATTGGGATGGAGTGTTGATAGTAGCTGATTGGGAAAGAGTGTTGAAAGTAGCAGATTGGGAGGAAGTGTTGATAGTAGCAGATTGGGGGGAGTGTTGATAGTAGCTGATTGGGAGAGAGTGTTGATAGTAGCAGATTGGGAGGGAGTGTTGATAGTAGCATATTGGGATGGAGTGTTGATAGTAGCTGATTGGGGGAGTGTTGATAGTAGCAGATTGGGAGGGAGTGTTGATAGTAGCAGATTGGGGGAGTGTTGATAGTAGCTGATTGGGAGAGAGTGTTGATAGTAGCAGATTGGGAGGGAGTGTTGATAGTAGCATATTGGGATGGAGTGTTGATAGTAGCTGATTGGGGGAGTGTTGATACTAGCAGATTGGGAGGGAGTGTTGATTTTAGCAGATTGGTAGTAGTGTTGATTTTAGCAGATTGGTAGGAGTGTTGATTTTAGCAGATTGGTAGGGAGTGTTGATTTTAGCAGATTGGTAGGGAGTGTTGATAGTAGCTGATTGGGGGAATGTTAATAGTAGCAGATTGGGAGGGAGTGTAGATAGTAACTGTTTGGGAGGGAGTGTTAATAGTAGCAGAATGGGAGGGAGTGTAGATAGTAACTGATTGGGAGGAAGTATTAAAAGTAGCAGATTGGGAGGGAGTGTTGATAGTCGCTTATTGTGAGGGAGTGTTGATAGTAGCATATTGAAAGGGAGTGTTGGTAGTAGCAGATTGGGAGGGAGTGTTGATAGAGATACTCCGGTGAAACCAGTCGGGCGCGGTGTCGAAGCTGGCAGTGTTATAGCTACATCTACGCTTCGTTCCGTTGACAGTGTCGTAGACGAACTGAGCAGTACCATCTTCTTTGGTTTACTACGTAGTGGCTTAGTCTTCGTAGGAGTAGTAGGCGTAGTAGACGTAGTAGGCGTAGTAGACGTAGTAAACGTAGTAGACGTAGTAGGCGTAGTAGACGTAGTAGACGTAGTAGACGTAGTAGACGTAGTAGACGTAGTAGACGTAGTAGACGTAGTAGGCGTAGTAGACGTAGTAGACGTAGTAGACGTAGTAGGCGTAGTAGGCGTAGTAGACGTAGTAGACGTAGTAGACGTAGTAGGCGTAGTAGACGTAGTAGACGTAGTAGGCGTAGTAGGCGTAGTAGACGTAGTAGACGTAGTAGACGTAGTAGACGTAGTAGGCGTAGTAGGCGTAGTAGGCTCTACTCATTGGCGATGGGGTTACTCCTAGCTCATATGTCGAGTCCTCAGAGACCGTAGTCGGCATATCCTCGTCAGTGTTGTCCCTCGTCGAAGGTTGTGTCGATTCGATGGTTGTGCTTTTCTGCGAAAGCTCGCCCATCCTACCTTGGCTTTGGGCATAGTCCCGGAATTTGGTCAGTAGTTTCATCTGCTCTTGCAAAATGTTGCTGCCAAGTTTATGACGCTGGTCTATACGTAGGACAAGAGCGCGAGGCACAACCGGCCAAGAACGCGCACTTTTATGCTATGTTAATGCTGGCGTGCTTTTGTATATAATAATTAAACACGTTTGGATCGAATTCGTACGCAATAATTATTCATCCTGATCATATAAGTTCCCTAACATTCCATATTGGCCATTTATGATTTGACTTGAGGCTTAGACAAGAGATCATGACTTGAGGCTTAGACAAGAGATCATGACTTGAGGCTTAGACAAGAGATCATGACTTGAGGCTTAGACAAGAGATCATGCGGGACAAGTGTATTTTAATTTACCCTTTAAATTTGTTTAGTTCTTCGGGTTTCCAAATTATACGCGTGAACTGCATTTTTAACAATTCTCACGAATATCCATTGTTTGCAGCAATACAACACTTTGTGTTATGCTTTGCGGACCGTATAAAATGTGCGCGCTCTTAGACTGGCTCTTGAGCGCTCTTAGACTGGCTCGTGCCTGGTTTTAGACTGGCTCGTGAGCGCTCTTAGACTGGCTCGTGCCTGGTTTTAGACTGGCTCGTGAGCGCTCTTAGACTGGCTCTTGAGCGCTCTTAGACTGGCTCGTGCGTGCTCTTAGACTGGCTCTTGAGCGCTCTTAGACTGGCTCGTGCCTGGTTTTAGACTGGCTCGTGAGCGCTCTTAGACTGGCTCGTGCGTGCTCTTAGACTGGCTCTTGAGCGCTCTTAGACTGGCTCGTGCCTGGTTTTAGACTGGCTCGTGAGCGCTCTTAGACTGGCTCGTGCGTGCTCTTAGACTGGCTCGTGAGCGCTCTTAGACTGGCTCGTGCCTGGTTTTAGACTGGCTCGTGAGCGCTCTTAGACTGGCTCGTGCGTGCTCTTAGACTGGCTCTTGAGCGCTCTTAGACTGGCTCGTGCCTGGTTTTAGACTGGCTCGTGAGCGCTCTTAGACTGGCTCGTGCGTGCTCTTAGACTGGCTCGTGAGCGCTCTTAGACTGGCTCGTGCGTGCTCTTAGACTGGCTCGTGAGCGCTCTTAGACTGGCTCGTGCGTGCTCTTAGACTGGCTCGTGCGTGCTCTTAGACTGGTTCGTGAGCGCTCTTAGACTGGCTCGTGCGTGCTCTTAGACTGGCTCGTGCGTGCTCTTAGACTGGCTCGTGCATGCTCTTAGACTGGCTCGTGCGTGCTCTTAGACAGTTGACAGTCTAAGAGCGCGCATTTGGAGAAGTTAGGTGCTTGATCTTATCCTCATTCCCCACACGTAGAAGATGTTAATGCTTTTACTCGAACAGATTGGTCGCACTCTGTACGGACTAATTTGTTTATAAAGCAATTATAAAGTATATCTAAGACTAACCTTTGTCGCTTACTTATGAAATCACTACTAGTCTCTTCTCTCACTTTGTGTGGTACAATGACTAAGACGTAAAACACACGCAGACGCATAAACTATAAAACAAACTAAACGACACCAGTGACACCGCACCGTCACGCTTGCTCGACTTCTATCGACGGTCATTTAAGAGCGAGCTTTTAGAACAGACACTTAGTCAATAACAGGCATGCGGCGACCTGACGGACGAATTTTCGCAGTCAGGCTACAGAACACAGCGCTCTAGTAAGTTTCTACCGAAATGCTCTTTTTAAAATCTGCGTACGATTGCACCATAGGCCAACATATTGAAAACTACAAATTGTACAACGTTATTTCCTGCATTTTTTCAGTCCAATATATGAACGCTTCAGAAACACCCATCTGCATTAAAACATGTGGGTGTGGGTCAACGCGTTAGGTATGAGACACGTGATTTTGAATTTGGCAAAGGGTGCGTGGTTTGTAAGTAGGTAACGATGTTATTGGCACTCGTGTATTTTGTTTAATTCCACTGAAGTGATATATTTTAATGAACATCAAGTGTGCTACAGTACACATATTCAAACAACAAACCATTTTGATGCCAAATTAAATGGGGGACACGCTAAAAAAGGCAGAATGTGTTCTTAACTATGTTCAATCGGAATAAATTCTGATTTTGATTCACCTAAAGCAACATCGAGTCATCTAGTCTAATCTAACCTGCAGCCCAGACTGTAAAGTGCGGCAGCATAATGGAAGGATTTGAGGGCCAATGCAAAGGGTTGAGGACAATACCCCACGTTGTATGTTAAAAGTGCAAAGTGGATATGGTGGCCCTTTTCTAGATGCCAGGTGACTGCTTTGGATATTTAGTTTGTGCTTTGGGTATTTGGTTTCTAAAATGTTGAATATTCAGCGATCGGTGGCATTGATAACTGTCATTTGTCTTACTGGGAATGCCCCTGTTTAATCCATCTGTGTGTAGCGAACGAAATCATATCGTTGGTTCTGACCTGGGGGGTACAGGGTCGTATGATACCCAAGGTGTCTCCAGTTGGACAGGCTGTAATACTATTTTTCTAGTTTTTTAACATTGTGGCCTAGTATGTTCACAATTAACAGATATGCAACACATTGAGTGTACTTTGGATAGAATACATTAGTATCCTATTTGATATATTCAAATATATGACATTGTTCTTTGTGCAACTTTATTGTGTTGGTGCATTTTACATTGATATCTAAAGTTGGTAGTTGGTAGAAAGTGTTGTATTTCTGGCTCATATATATATATATATATATATATATATATATATATATATATATATATATATATATATATATATATATATATATATGAAAATAATCGTTTAGAATGTTAGCTTTATTCTGAAGATATGAGAAGTTTTTTCCTACAAATGTAAGATCACTAATTGTTGACGACGACTTGGTAGTGTCTAGTGTAGTTCCAGAATATTTGGCTTTATTTGGTCGACCAACTTTTTTCATAGTGTAATGTTGTCTCCTTTACGACAATCTGTAGACTTTCTTTTCTAATTCATAAGTTATGTAATCAGCTGAAAGCTCACTTGTTTGTCACTACTTGTTTAGCACGTTACTCCGTGTTAGCCTTTTGCACAGATTTGTATTTTATCCGTGGAGACATTAATCTTAATCCCTGCTTTATCTGTTTGAATGGGACATGTTTATCCACTAGTCGTCTAGAACACTGTTTGAAATGTTCCCCCATATATTGTACTCTTCAGTGTAGTGATCACTCAACCGGTGCGTAAGCGGTTGAGTAATCTTCAACGATAACATATTCTGGAACTACACTAGAAGAGTACTATACCCATCAGTGAAGCCATCCTCACTGCCCGGTGGAGTATGTTCGGGCACGTGCTCCGTATGCCACCCAATCCCGCTCAGCGTGCGATCGATAGCTGTTTCGTGGACTCAGGTGTTACGTCATTCAGGGGTCAACCGCCGACGACACACGTAAACTACGTTGCCTGCCGACGTCGATGCTCTGCGTGCACTCGACCGTGGACAGTGGCGAGAGTTGGGGCGGGAACTGCATTTAATAATAATAATAACTCTTTACTCCAATCTGTATTTTTTATTTCTTTGTTTACTGCCTCATTGTTGGCTTTTGAGTATAAACAAACTCTGTCTGGATTATGATGTTATATGAACAACTGGACCTCTTAGTAGTACCTTTATACTTCTATGGTCACTCAGTGCAAAGCTTTCTTCCAACACAAGTTTATCTATAAAACTGGGGTCTGAAATGCACACAAGGTCAACGATGTTGTTACCTCTAGTTGGCTTGTCCACCATCTTAACCAAAACGTTATCATGTGAAGTATCAATGAAATTATTATCTGATTATTGGCTATTGCCCTTTCCTTTGGCCCAATCTATTTTTTCGAAATTAAAATCCCCAAGAAGTAGACAGTTCGAATGTTTTTCTGTTGTATTTATTTAATTAATAATTTTTGTTAACACGTGTGCCTGGTCATGTTCTGATCTATAGCATATTCCAACTTGCCATTGAATATTAGAGTGTGTGGAGTGTTCTGCACCAGTATTGCCAGGTAAGAATGGTGTTGGGTTTAGATTATCTTGTCTTAGTAACATTACTCATCCGCTGTCTTCCACTGTGAGTAAACTCTGAGTCAACAATGTCCGAGGATAACCATGTTTCAGTAATAGCTGTTATGTCTTAGTCTTCCTCGGATATAAGAACTTCAAGTTGCGTAAATTGGTTTCTTAGGCACTGTGCATTAAGAGATTATATTTTTAGTGGCAAAGTTTCCTTTACATTCTTAAGAATAGTGCCGTGTACATGTTTATAAGTGTCTTCTTTTCTTAAGCTGTTTTTTTTTTTTTGGTTTACTGGGTTTGATTTGGTGAAATGCTCACGATCCGACCTGCTCTGATTTTGAAGTTGCTGTTTAGGATTTTTGCTCTTGCTTCTGTTAACTGAGCCCGCAAAACGATGTCAGCCTCTTTCTAGTTTGGATTGGTCTGGAACGATGAAAACGGTTTTCAGATTGTGCAATTTTGTTTTGACATGTCTCACTTTTGCAATTTTTCTCAGTATGTAATCCTTTGTTTCAAATTTGTTAGACTAACCTTGAGTGGCGTTTTTGATTCACTACCGTCTTTTCTTCCAAGCCTCACTGTGCTTGCAATTTAGACATGTAGACATACTACGTCTTTGAGCAACTCACTAGCGACGCCTTGGTCACCATATTCGTTGTTTTCTGGCCCCTTACCACACGACTTGTTGTCCTTTTGCTTTTTTCTAGGGATATCAAGCTAAACTGCTTATATTATTTAGGAAAAGTCATCTTAATTATCATGTCTTATTTTCAGTCTTTGTTTGGGTGCTTTCCATAGAAAATACAAAACATGTGCCGGGTATCAAGACGCTTGTGTAGTGCAATGAAAGATATCGAAATTTCCTTTCCCGTGGCATCTCTGGGATCCAGACGTCTTGAGTGAAAAGCCTGTCAGTAGTAAAAATGGATGTTAGGATGCACCTAACTGAAAGTTGTTTGGACCGAAGCCTGTATGTTTGTTTCAAACGAGTGTCGTTTTAAATATTTAGGCTTATAAGTTTAAACTCAAATAAATATTGACTGACTCTAATTAAGTTTGAGACTAAGTTTGAGTCAGACCGGCAAGTTCGGAGAACGACGTCTTCGGTTCAATCGAGTTACGACAGAGACTACAAGTCAAGCTGTCATTTTGATTTTCTAAGTAGGCCCTACACTGTTTTGGAAACAATATTTATCACAAATCTATTATTCTGTCACAAATATTTTAATCAATTAAAGCAAGATAAGGTATGTTGTAGCCAGGCCTAGCTACGGGCTTGGTTGTAGCGCTAATACTTGTACATCTGGCTTTCATTCGGTCAGGGCGTGGCTTGTTTACATTGGATACAAGTCAAGATGGCCGGTGTTTGCGGGAATTGGGTATTATTTATCTACACATGTTATAGAAAATATTGAGATTTTTACTGAAGTCGAACACATTGGTCGCCCTCCATACGGAACAATTTGTTTATAAAGCAATTATAATGTATAACCGAGATCAGTACTACTATAATTTTCTCGAGCGAGTTGGATAGACTATTGTACTCGTTGCGTGGCACACTGGCTAAGACGTAGCACACACACGAACGCACGCACGCATGGTGGTAACGGGGCTAAACTAAGCTTAAATTACTTGTTTAAGTGTACGCGCAGTGACTGGTGTCAGCTATAAAATGGCACGTCAACGCCATAAATTTTTTTGTCATCTGCTATCAGACTAGACTTCACACATCAGTGTATTTCTACAGGGCGCGCCTGGTACGTCCACCAAGAGCGCTGGTACACACAGTCGAGCCTCGTTATAACGCGGTGGTCGGGGTCCGCGATTTCGGACCGCGTTCTAAGCGAGGCGCTTTAACGGGCCCTCGATCTCAATTCGATGTTTTTGCTAGTCTTATTTCAAGTTCATTTTGCTAAAATTCAATCCTTTTTTTGCAACTTTTGTATGTAGTTTTTGTGAAATCATCAGACAAACTATTAATGTTGATCCAGAATTTATTGAATTGAAAATGGAAACGCTGAAGACCATTTTGGATAGATACTTATATCAAACGACTAAAGTCAATTCTTTCGATGATGTTAATTCAAATTACGCAAACGATCAATAATTAACAAAATAGTACACACCAAAAACATTAGAATTTATTTTAGATTTAGCATGTTGATGCTATCCGGTACTCATACAGGGAACTTTGATGGTCATTAACATTAACAGTGGTAAACTACTGCTACCTATTGGCGATACACCTGGCGATACACCCGGCGATACACCCGGCGATACCGTTACTTGCGTTTTAACCCAATTTGACCGTGAACTTCTACCCATGGCGACCGTTACAACCGGCGGTGAACAGTGCGATAGATTCAACTGCTAATTCACCGGGCCGTGGAAATAGCGAACGAACAGACAAGTAATCGCGGATCTTTGACGTTTTGGGTACTGTGCTATCTACACAAGTCCATGACACCTTAGTAAAACTCTCTGTCCACCACTTTCAGTCAACAGGGAATGACGCTGCAAAGCAACCTTTTTACGATTGCCAAGTTGTGAAGAAATTGGGACTGCTGACAGTGCTGTCGTCGTCGGCAAGGAAACAATAAAGGTAGAGGCAACGTGGAAGACATTCTGCTCACACTTCACAAGTCCCCATGGGAATATTTAACGATTTTTATTGAAATGTGATAAGGTTCGTTGGTCTAGGGGCGAATAAATTCCGGTGGATGGACCGACGTGACTTTCTTTGTTTTTTTGGGTTCCGACTATATATATAAATACTATGGCAAATATACTTGATAGATATAAAAGTCTAGGACAGGTAAAGGTACATTTACCTGGCCGAAATTATTAACGCTATTAAGTAACATTTTTACCAAATTGTTTCGATGCTAATGTATTCTTTGCATCACTCCCCATCGGATCAGGTACAAAACGGACGTATATTTGTAAAAAATATTCTGTTTGAGCGCACTTTTAGTGCCCAAAACAACGCTATACCGGCAATAGCCGGTGTTGTTAATATGGCGATCATCCAAAATGTGCTGTAACAATATCACGGTGGCATCAGAACCGGAAAGGCGATTTCACTGACAAATATTTCGTACCGCAGTATAAGAAAATACGAAAAATAGAAGAAAAAGTGCAATTTAATAAAAATCGACAATTTAATGTTAAAAGGCCCCCAAAAATCGAACCGTATAGGTGATTTCACTGACAAATATCTTGTACGCAGTCTAAGAAGAAGAAAAAAATAGAGTTCAATTTAATTTTGAAAATCCAAAAAAATCCACCGACAAATATCCCGACAAAAAATATACGATAATGAAAAAAAGAAAAGACATCGCACATATATAAAAAATTATTAAAAGTTCACAGATCGTGCAACTATCTTTAAATCTTACTCATAAACAAGTGTTTTGTTTGCCCAAATCACACAATTCAGTAATAACTAATTCTTCAGGGGACATTGAAGTGTTTATTTTTGTCATTACTAATGTTTGGGCCGTATCATGAGAAAAATTGGACATTTCACTACAAAAAGATGTCGTTTTGGAAACTGTAGCCATGGTGAATTTCGAGGACCAAATTTATCGAGATATTTTCGTTAAATTGATATCTACAAGATAATTATTCAAACCTAGACATCGTTCACACCCAATGTAGCAACTCTTTTGTGAAAGTATGGTTGGCTCTGAAAAAAGCCGTTTTGTGTCTTCTGGCAACTGCTGGGCGAAGTTCACTGTTAGTATGCATTTGTTCATGGGTATTGGTCGCGAATGCACATTAGCAGTGACGAGAGATATCGTTGGCGGTTCCTGTGCTGCTGCATCCATAGGAACTCTTCCAGGTACGTGACGAACAGAGGTTGCGCCGTGCCGAACTGTCTCTGGAGTTTCCTCTTTGCTCTCATCCACATGGTTTCTACATTCTGAGTATGGATCTCGGGATGTAGAGGATCAACGAAATTCTGCTAATGGATCACCACGTCGTTGAGATAGACGCCGTCGTTGAGTTGGTCCAGGTTATGTTATGCCGGCCACCCATCCGACATGATGTGGGTGCCGGGTAGTAGCCACTGCTGGATGATGGGATGGATGGTGACAGCCCTCCAGTCTGGTGCCACCTGCATCCTGCAGTCGATGGTGCACACATCACGCACAAAATTGCACCAGTCGATGACCGTGTTTCGAGATGTTCAAGTGCCACATCACGTCCTGCATGGCGACCCCTGTCACCCAGCTGAACAACAGCCACACAAGTTTCCCGAGTGGAAGGTTACTCTTGAAGAAAGAGTGGAGCCGAATGTTCCGTTTTTCTCCGCAAAGTCGACACTTCCATCGGAACCCATCGGCGACATCTCGCTGCGCGACGAGAGTGCAGTCGATCTCGCAACGAATACACTGGTGAGTGTTGCACAGCAGTCGTCGGCGAGCCAGCCACTCAACCTGAAGCTTGATGTTGCCCTGGAGCATCAAGCCGAGCTGGAGCGGACCCAACTCCTCCACTGACACCGCTTGAACCGTCCAAATCGTATTCGGCGGCACAATGTGCGTAACGTTCGCTGGTCGACCGGCCATCGTGGAAATAACGAATCTCTCTGTATCTCGCTCTCTGTCTTTCGTACTTGTAGGTTCGCGGATCGCAGTCGAAAAATATACCTGAAATTATAACGCCGACGTAATTTATATACTCGTTGCTTTGCGCGCTACACAGCTCCAGCCGAATTAGCGCGGTCTCATGTTCTCATTCCCGCGCACCGTTTTGGGGTCTTTTCGCAAACACGTGTGCGTGCCGAATGCGATATCGCGTTCCCGCCTGTGCTACTGTGAAGTCTACAGCAGTACAGGAACCGCCAACGACGTCTCTCGTCACTGCTAGCGTTCATTCGCGACCAATACCCATGAACAAATCCATACTAACAGTAAACGTCGCCCAGCAGTCGCTAGAAGACACAAAACGGCTCTTTTCAGAGCCAACCATACTTTCACAAAAGAGTTGCTACATTGGGTGTGAACGATGTCTAGGTTTGAATAATGTTCTTGTAGATATCGATTTAACGTAAATATCTTGATAAATTCGGTCCTCGAAATTCACCATGGCTGCATTTTCCAAAACGACAACATCTTTTTTTAGTGAAATGTCCAATCGCCATATTAACAACACCGGCTATTGCCGGTATAACGTTGTTTTGGGCACTAAAAGTGCTCTCAAACATGTCATTTAATAGCGTTAATAATTTCGGCCAGGTTAATGCACTATAACACGTATGAATAGTTTGTACATGTATTGCATAAATAATGTAACACCATGCACTTGCAACATCAACAACTATATATAATAATAAACATTTCTCTTATTATATATTAAATATCTCTGACGGTCACATTATGACACGATTACAATTGAAAAGGGGTCCACTAGTGAAATCTAAATGCTAATGACAATTTTCGAGCTCACCGGAAATAGTGTTCACAAGAACAAATGGTCCGAGACTGTGCACACATCTTATCCTTAGATGTGGGATAATTTTAACCCTAACAAGAACTCCTACCCTGGGTCGTCACAGGGATTTACTTGACGATCTAATCGGACGAACGAAGGATGCGTCGACGATGAAGATTGAATAAAATCGTTGGATACGAATGGTGTTGAAATTCACGCGATCACCAGGACAAACGTCGTCGGGCTGAATCAGGGTCGATGTCGAATAGTTGAACGTGTCGTCGTGCGTGTATATCGATTCGGATGTTACGCGATCATCAGGTCGAACGTCTCGCTGAATCAGGGTCGATGTCGAATAGTTGAACGTGTCGTCGTGCGTGTATATCGATTCGGATGTTACGCGATCATCAGGTCGAACGTCTCGCTGAATCAGGGTCGATGTCGAATAGTTGAACGTGTCGTCGTGCGTGTATATCGATTCGGATGTTACGCGATCATCAGGTCGAACGTCTCGCTGAATCAGGGTCGATGTCGAATAGTTGAACGTGTCGTCGTGCGTGTATATCGATTCGGATGTTACGCGATCATCAGGTCGAACGTCTCGCTGAATCAGGGTCGATGTCGAATAGTTGAACGTGTCGTCGTGCGTGTATATCGATTTGGATGTTACGCGATCATCAGGTCGAACGTCTCGCTGAATCAGGGTCGATGTCGAATAGTTGAACGTGTCGTCGTGCGTGTATATCGATTCGGATGTTACGCGATCATCAGGTCGAACGTCTCGCTGAATCAGGGTCGATGTCGAATAGTTGAACGTGTCGTCGTGCGTGTATATCGATTCGGATGTTACGCGATCATCAGGTCGAACGTCTCGCTGAATCAGGGTCGATGTCGAATAGTTGAACGTGTCGTCGTGCGTGTATATCGATTCGGATGTTACGCGATCATCAGGTCGAACGTCTCGCTGAATCAGGGTCGATGTCGAATAGTTGAACGTGTCGTCGTGCGTGTATATCGATTCGGATGTTACGCGATCATCAGGTCGAACGTCTCGCTGAATCAGGGTCCATGTCGAATGGTTGAACGTTTCGTTGAGCGTGTATATCGATTCAGATGTTACGCGATCATCAGGTCGATCATCTTGGTAGAATCATTCTTGTGTAGAATTTCGATAACTTTTCATGACTATGTTTGCATTTCTATGATGAAGTTTTAACAACTAATTCGATGTATATAACATACTTAATTCTTTACAAGGATTAACTCATCCTTTCTTCGTAATATTAAAACAACATATCAACTCCACTACATCATTAATGATGGGTTCGGCGCAACCAGGCAACCGTAAATAAAACACGTCTTCTCATGCCCAGGCTAAAACTCTGAATGACGCTCAAAGTCGTTACTGACGCTAAAACGAATTGGGTTGTTTTTTTGTTCTAACCAATCAAATCATATGTATAGAAGGTTTTAGCGTCCCTACGTCATAGTTCAAATCCAGAATACAAGTGGAGGCGGGAATCGTAAGTGCGTTTTGCACCAACAAACCGCGTATTCTCACAGTCGGTTCGACACAGGCTGTGCACGTGACGATATTCAGTGACGTTATGGTCTTAACATAAACAATAACACACCGATTTCTGCAAGTGTGTTCACAATTAATGCATCATTTTGAGTATAATTTAGGTAAGATCAAACAATATCCTACTTAGCTTAAATATATGACATTGTTAATTGTGAAATTTCGTGTGTTTGTGCTAAATCGTGTGACACGGCTAAAAAAGAGACATTGGCACGGAAACGAGGGTCCGGTCAGTGGTCACTGTTGCGATGATCTTGAATGAAACGTGTCTCCAATTTGTATTGGACAGAACAATCCAGATCCGTATATGAGGAAAGAAGTTTCTAATAGTGTTGCAGCCTCAGTCAACGTTGATTGACACTCACCCAAGCACCACACTATTTTAGCCCCAGAAGGGGCTGTTTGGAATAAGCAAACTGAAGACTGAAAATATATGAAAAGATTGTGCACTTTTTTTATAAAAGCAAGACACTTGGCTCATCTATTCTACATACCAAGGGAACCATTTAAAGATTGGAGGCATTCATTTTTAAAGATGGTGGTCGTCAGTACAAATGTCATGATATCTTAACAATTACGTCACGCAGAGCCGTAATGTTAATGTTTCTGTATAGATTGGTGGGTAGCGATTTCAAAAAATTTACTTTTGCCCTTCGCCGACATTCATATATCCGTAATTTTAAAGATGGCGCCCGTCAAAGCGTATTATTCCCATATCTTAAGAACTACATAACCTAGAGAAACACAGTTGATGTCAAAATATAGGTTTTTTAGATGCGATGATTTCAAATATATTATTTCTGACCTTCGCTGAATTTTTCTGACATATTCTAGTAGGTTATCAGGTGCGACGATTTTAAAGGTATTACATTAATATTATCTAAAACGGGCAAAGTTACTTCAAACATTAGTTTAATTGCGTTATAATGATGCCTACACCATAAATCAACATCAAGGATTCCCAAACAGTTTACACATCCCGCTGACATCCACCGCATTTGCCCAGCATTGTGCAGCGCAGGTTGGCTTTTAAACACCGACACTGTCCTCTTCAGCCTTTCGTGCAGACACTCTTGATGGTCCACGGCAAGTTGTACCTGCAGGTGGAAGAGTCATCCACTGCACCTCCCATTCAGGCACGTCCCCCTTTCGAGTCCAGCCGAAGTCTGCTGGACTAGGCAGGTATGGTGCTTTCAGCAGGGCCTGGCCCCAGACGTGGCCAGCCTGGTAGCCCACTCGGTGCAGGTGTTGCATGAGGGCATCCTGCTTTGGTGGAATCTTCTCGATCTCCCTTCCTTTCTGCGTGAAGAGGACCTGTTTGGCGCGGTTCACATCGTCCTCAGAACTGCCCCGGTCGTATAGTACAACAACGTACCTCTCGATGGTTGGTAGAACTTCTCTCAGGATAGATGCCGAGGGAGTGTCTGTAAGAGCACACAGCGCAGGCGTTACACTCCTCAAAGATTCCATGATTCCCAAGCAGTGCGTTTGCCTCTTCAGACAAACACGATGTGTTATCACACCGGTCAGTGCATGGTAGGCAGTGCCTTGCACTTGTCAACACCAGGTGCGTGTGCAATAGCAGTTGCATCGACGCATCGGAATGGTTTCTCTGTGCCGATCGCTACAACAAGACTTTCATAGCCAAGTCTGCGAGTAAAGCTGACAGCTAGTACGACAACGTAAGTATCAACAGTCAACAATGACAATCGTATGTCTTCCCTGCTTGACACCATCCGCAACATACAACAGCATCCTGGTGTCCACCTCTTCGTGTGTACACGGTGATAGCAACTCCACGTTAGTTGCCTCTGAGCACAGCACCTCGTCCACATGTGTGATCACCACCTTGCCAGGAAATGTTTCGGCTGTCTCTCGTTCACTTAGCAGGTGAAATAGTTCTGTCTTGTTGTCATTCTCTCACAAGAACTCTGGCCAATTTGCAAGTAACTTCTTTCGACCCTCAACTCGTCTCCTTGTCCAATTCCCTCTTTTTCTTCGTGTGGTGGTATTGAGTAATTACGTCACCTCGAAAACGATGTCAACACGACAAACAGAACAGATAAACTGTTAACAAGAGCTGCGCCGTCAATGATGATCACGTGATCTTCCCTCTGCGAGCAGGCACTGTCATTGTGCGGCACCAGGTCTTCTAGGCACTGAGGCTGGTCAGTCTTTGTACCGAGCCTCATGTTCTCATAGCCTGACAGTGACGTGGGAAATGAACGATACTCGCCTATTTGGCAGGCGTTGTACAATGTTGAAAACAAGTTGCGACAACAACTGTTGTTGTGCGTGTGATTTTCGTTTCTCAAGATGTCGACTGAAGAGACGCAGCTTGTTCTTTGAGATAGTTTCGTTGACTGTGTTTGTGCGGTCCACCAGACGTTTCATGAAGAACTCCTCAGGTCTTCTCCAAATGTCTTCATCTTGCTGACGGAATCAACAACTGCTACCTCTGCCACCACACGTGTGTCAAGAATTAGAAGATCTCCACTGGTATCCAAGTATTGGTTGCCCATCTCCTTCATTGTCGTGATCAGAGACTTCACATTTTTGATGAAAGCCTAAAGAAATATAAGCTGTGATAAGAACACTTTCACTAGGCAGGAAACGGCGCTATATAAGACCACACATTATTATTTTATCTGGCTTATCCTCGTAGTGACTGAGTTGAGATTCAGCTTCTGTCCACAGAGAAACTTTATGACAACCCGGGCCATTTCTGGTCCAGCCACCATCCACCATCCACCTTAATATTACATTGCACGGTAGGCAAAACATCAAAGTGAAATTATGTATTGATTCGACAGCGTCTTGGAGTGAGTTCGTCGAGTGTTCGCTAGGTGGCAGCCACTGGCAGGCAACATCTTCCATAACACAACGCCAACTCGTGATTAATGGTTTGCTTTATGAACAAAAGTGACTTTGTCCGTGGTTTCGTACTGGAGAACCTTTATTGTGGCCATATATGGTATGGAGAAAATTGTGAATTTTAATGTCGGAGAAGATAAAAAGTAACATATATTATTTGAAATCGTCGCATCCAAAAACCTATATTTTCATATCAGTTGTATGGCTCTAGGTGATGTAGTTCGTAAGATTTGCGGATAACAAGCTTTGTCGGGCGCCATCTTTCAAAATGGCGGATATCTGAATGTCAACGAGGGTCAAAATAAATATACTTGAAATCATCGCATCAAAGAAACCTAAATTTTTACGTCAACTTTGTGGCTCTAGGTTATGTTGATATGGAATAATAGGCTTTGACGTGTGACATCTTTAAAAATGGCGGATATATTAATGTCGCTGCCTATACAAATACATGCAAATTCTGACACTACTTGACGTAGTCGCTAAGATGTCGTGACATTTGTATTGTATTTTTTTAATGGCTGCCATTTCAGAACGCAGCAAAATCTGGAGTGCTTACAATCTTCAAAATGGTTCTCTTGGTATGTAGAATACATGTGCCAAGTGTCTTGCTTTTATCAAAAAGTGCACAATTCCGTCATTTATCTGCACCTATCCGTATGATTACTAGCCCGTAGCTACAACATTGCTACAGACAAGAGTACGATATAGACACTTGTCTCGCCTGTCACGGGCCGAAAATATCCAGTGTTGATTGATACTAGTTGATAGAACCCTGCGATGGTATGGTAACGTATATAGACTCAATATTGCGCGGATGACGATATTTGAAGAGCGTAAATATGCAGACTACCCGGGTCTTTCGTCCGCACGTCTATTCGGAGATTATTCGAAAGGATTAGCAAACTTATTTAAGCGCCGAACACCAACACGGGATCAGGGGTCAATTCCGACATCGGCGTTTTCACCCACTCCGGCGTCGACATCTAACAAAACACATTTGCAAAACGCACAGTGAGCGGTTCTCCGTAATGTTGTAGTATACATCAGGTAAGTCCGTTACAGTTGGAAATTGGCGGGCATAGCCATACATTACATTTATAATTTATACTTTTTCGCTTTAACATTTATTTAGATCTAATGTGAGTCCAAGACACGCATTTTGTATTTCACTTTCATTGCGCGTCACTTCATCGCCATCGCTGCAGTTGAAAACTAGCAAATCGTTGGTCTTTTCAAAAGACCACAACAAGGAAAAGACACAGATCGAACGTTGAATTCCGAATCCCCACAGGCGAGATATTTATAAATAACCTAGAAATGTGGTAACATTTTGTGAATGCCATTATTTAGAACCCGTCTGTGACCACAGGTCATTTCTATAATCCGTGATAAAACATGTACTAATCAACTATGCACGTACAAAATATTAATGCTTTTACTCAAGTTGAACAGAGATACTGAATACTTTGCTTATAAAAACAATTATAAAGTATAACCAAGATTAACCGTTAGCATTTAATTTCGAAACTACAACTATTTTTGGAGCGAGTTGCGTAGTCCCTTGTAGTCTCTTTGTCCCATTTTGTATGGTACACTGGCTAAGACGTAAACACTCGTGACCCCCGCACCGTCACGCTTGCCTGACTTCGGAGCGAACTCAAACAGACAGAGAGTCAGCCAATAACTGGCACACGACGACCCGGCGGACGAACTCTCGCGATCAGGCCACAGAACACAGCGCACTAGTAAGTTTCTACCGAAATGCTCGTTTTCAAATCTGCGTACGATTGCACCATAGGCCAACATGGTGAAACCCACAAATTGTACAACGTTATTTCCTGCATTTCTTCAATCAAATAAATGAACGCTTCACAAACACCCACCTGCATTAACAATATGTATGTAGATCAACGCGTGATTTTGAATTTGGCAGAGTGCTTGATTTATAAGTAGGTACAAATAACACTGGCATGCATGTATTTGTTTTAATTCCATGGAAGTGGTATATTTTAATGAACACCAAGTCTGCAGCACACAGTTTCTTCTTCTTCTTCCTGTCAAGGATTGGCTCCATGTTGTAAGTCGTGCGGCGTGTTTCTACATGTCTTCCACACTGCCTGCTAGGCGCCTCTCACGCGCCCGACCGGAAATCATTCTGATTTGGAATCATCTAAAGCAAAATCGAGTCATCTAGTCTAATCTAACCTGCAGCCCAGACAGTAAAGTGCGGTAGTATGATAGAAGGATTTGAGGGTCAACGCAAATGGTTGAGGACAATACCCCACGTTGTATGTTAAAAGTGCCAAGTGAATATGGTGACCCATTTCTAGATGCCAGGTGTCTGCTTAGGTATTTGGTTTCTAAAATGTTGAATGTTGAGCGATCGTTGGAATTGATAACTGTCACTTGTCTTACTGGTACTGTCCCTGTTTAATCCATCTGTGTGTAGCCAACGAAATCATATCATTGGTTCTGACCTGGGGTGGGTGGGGGGTACAGGGTCGTATGATACCCAAGGTGTCTCCAGTTGGACAGACTGTAATACTTCTTTTCTAGTTTTTTTAAACGTTGTGTCATAGTATGTTCACAATTAACAGATATGCAACACATTGAGTGCACGTTGGATAGAATACATTAGTATCCTATTTGATATATTGAAATATATAACATTATTCTTTGTGCAACTTTATTGTGTTGGTGCATTTTACACTGGTATCTAAAGTTGATAAAATGTGTTGTAATTCTGGCTCGTAAATGAGTACGGGTATGAAAACAATCTTTTACAATGTTTGCTTTATTCTGAATATCTGAGAAGTGTTTCCTTCAAATGTAAGATCACTAATTGTTGACGACGATTTGGTAGAGTGTCTAGTGTAGTTCCAGAACATTTTATTATTTGCTTTTATTTGGTCGACCAGCTTTTCTTCATAATGTAATGTTGTCTTCTTTACGACAATCTGTAGCTTTTCTTTTTCTAATTCATAAGTTATGTAATCAGCTGAAAGCCCACTTGTTTTGTTGATACTACTTGTTTAGCACGTTACTCTTTGTTTGCCTTTTGTACAGATTTATATCTTTCTCGTGGACGCGTTAAACTTAATCCCTGCTTTATATGTTTGAATGGGGCATGTCTCACCACAAGTTGTCTATAATACTGTTTGAAATGTCTCCACATCTCAGTCACATATTTATTATTGTACTCTTTAGTCCAATCTGTGTTTTTTATTTCTTTGTTTATTGCCTCATAATCGGCTTTCGAGTACAAACAAACGTTATGGATTGAAATGTTATTCGAACAACTGGACATCTTAATAGTACCTTTATACTTCTATGGTCACTCAGGACAAAGCTTTCTTCCAACACAAGTTTATCTATAAAACTGGGGTCTGAAATGCATGCAAAATCAAGGATGTTGTTACCTCTAGTTGGTTTATCCACCATTTCAACCAAAAGTAAAGTATCAATGAAATTTTGTTCTCTGATTATCGGCTATTGCCATTTCCTTTGGCAAAATCTATTTTTTTTTAAATTAAAATCCCCCAAGAAGTAGACCGTTTGAATGTGTTTCTGTTGTTTTGATTGAATTAGTTTTTTTTTGTAACATGTGTGCCTGAACTTCTTCTGGCCTATAACATACTCCAACTTGCCATTGAATATTAGAGTATGGGGAGATTTCTGCATCAGTATTGCCATGTAAGAATTGTGTTGGGTTATCTTGTCTTAGTAACATTACTCCTCCACCGCTTCCTCACGATCTGGCCTGCTCTGATTTTAAAGTTGCTGTTTTGGGTGTTTTGCTCTTGTTTCTTTTGACTGAGCCCGAAAAACTATGTCAACTTCTCTTTCTAGTTTGGTTTGTTCTGGAACGAAGAAAACGGTTTTCGGATTGTACGATTTAGTTTTGACCTGTCTCACTTTTGCAGATTTTCTCAGTTTGTCATCCTTTGTTTCTAATTTTGTTTAGACTAACCCTGAGTGGTGTCATCTAGGCCTTTGAACTTTTGTTGTCCTTTTGCCCGTTTTCTAGGGATATAAAGCAAAACTGTTTATATTATTCAATAAAAGTCATCTTAATTCGTTACGTCTTATTTTCAGGCTCTGCTTGGATGCTTTCTATATTAAATTCAAATATATGGTTATATGTGCCAGGTATCAAGACGCTTGTGTAGTGCAATGAAAAATATAGAAATCTCCTTCCCCAGGGCGTCTCTGGGATCAAGGCGTCTTGAGAGAAAAGCCTGTCAGCATTATTATTATTGCATCTTGTCGTATACTTTGTTGCATATATGTTTGTCTCTTTCAGCCTGTGGCTAGATACCTTAAATTCTTATTGTAGGTGTTCAGAGTAGTAGCTAATACGACTTCTTCAGGAAATTTGTTCCAGTAATCGATGACGCGATTTTACAGAAATGTTTACGAATCTCTGTGCGGGAGTGCGTCTTCCTTAGCTTTAAGATATGGCCTATCAGATTGCTGCTACATTGATAGAAAACATTCTCTGGGTTATTCCTATTTAGGCCATTGAAATATTTATATACCTCACAGAGGTCCGCCTCAAGTCGTCTCTGTTCCAAAGGAATTGATTCGACAGGTTTTGTGCTGTGTTTAGTGCTCTCTTCTGAACTTTCTCTAATTCATCTATATCATTTCTACAGAAATAGTCCCAAGCTGGTGATGCATATTCTAGCACTTTTCATCACATTGTTTCATATAAGGTTGTTTTTATTTTTTCCGATCTACTTTCAAAGCATCGTTTAATTAGTCTTATGTGTTGATTTGTCTTAGCTGTAACATATTTTAGGTGGGTGCTTGGCTTTAAGTTTACGCATATGGTGATTCCTAGATCTTTTTGTTCTTCAACAACTTCTAAGATTTCTCCATTTAATGTGTATGCAATGTTGAGGCTTTGTCTTATTTTGAGAACTACACATTTTGTGGCATAGTAGTTTAATAGCCAAGTTTTTTGCCAAGCTGCAAGTCTACTTAGATCATCCTGGAGAGCTTCACAGTCAGCTAATGTAGAAATATTTGAGTAGAGTTTTGTGTCATCAGCAAACATTTTGGCCGTTGGTCACAGCTGATAGTATTGTTTGTGTCAGCTAGTCTAAGCAAGCTACCTTGTATTATTCTTTCTAGTAGTTTAATAACTTGACTGGTGAGTGACACTGGTCTGTAGTTGTTACACTTGTTTCGTGGACCTTTTTTGTGGATGGTGTTACATGTACATCCCTCCAATCCTGTGGTATTTGGCTTGTTTGTATAGATTTACTAAATATATAGGCTAGAAGAATATCAAAATCTAAGCAATTTCTTAAAACATTGTAATAGGTCTGGACCACTAGCTTTGTCTGGTTTCAGTTAACTTGGTCCTTACTTCGGTGGGTAAAATTTCTAAATTGTACAGTGTACATTTTACATCAGTATCTAAAATTGGTAGAGAGTGCAGTAATTCTGACTCATCTGTAAGAACAGATATGAAATAATTGTTTAATATGTTTGCTTTAGTTTTATTATCTGATAAGTTTTTTCCTTCAAAGTTAAGATCACAAATAGTTGATGATGATTTCGTAAAGTGTCCAGTGTAGTTCCAGAATATGTTATCGTTAACATTTATTTGGTCGACCAACTTTTTTTCATAGTACAATGTTGCCTCCTTTAAGATAGTCTGTAGTTTTTCTTTTTCTAATTCGTGTATTGTATGATCGGCTGAAAGCCCACTTTTGTTTTTTGTTTGCCACTACTTGTTAAGCACGTTTAGTTTGTTTTGTCTTTTACACAGATTTGAATCTTACCCATGGAGGCATTAGTCTTGATCCCTGCTTTATCTGTTCAATCAATCAATCAATCAATCAATCAATCAATGTGAGTTTATTTGGTTACTCATTTACAATGTTGTTACAGGTATGGTCATACATAATCTCTGGAAACCCCAAGGGGCTTTTTGCGAGAACTACCCATGATTACGTAGAGTAATCTTGTCATGGAATGATGCTGCAAGTTGGCAGTTGTGTTAATAATGCTAGATATGAAGCAAATGAAAAATTACAACTTGGCGTCTTAATCCAGCAATCTAGTACAATCTAACGACTTGTTAATTGAATAGTGTAGTGAATATTTGTTAGTATATGCAAAAAATATGTTAATAATAGTAAATGTGACGCATATAGAAAATTACAAGTGGTTGTAATTCATCATTCTAGCACAATATAATAACGTGAGGTAAAATGATAGTTGAATAATATAGTGATGATTCATTAGTATAAAAAACAACATCATTAGCTCAGGTTAAGCCCGCATCAAGTCTAAGTGGAAAATTAGGACATGTTGCAGTATGTTGAGAGCAGGCGTTGTTTTAACTTGTTTTTAAATTGGTTTTCTGATGTAGAATTCTGTATGTGTTCCGGTATGGAATTCCAGAACAAGGGCCCAGAGTATTTAATTGTTAATTTCCGTGTGTTTGTCCGTGCTTCGTGCATAAAGTAATCATTGCTGTTTCTAGTAGTGTGATTGTGGATTTCAATATTCCTTTGAAATAGTGTTGAGATGCTGTTTGGAAGTGTTTGACGAGAATGCTTGTACATAAGTAGCCCTAGCTGCAGTTTGTAGATATCTTAAATTTTTAGTAAATTGTTCTGTTTAAATAGCGGTTCAGATTGAGCGAGGTAATCAGAGTTGTTAATGATCCTAACAGCTTTTTTGCAGCATTCTGATCTTGTTAAGTTTTGTAGAGTATGTATTAGCCCATATTAGAGTATAATATTGTAGATGTGGAAGTACTAAAGAACAGTATATCGTTTTTAAGATGTATGAAGGGAGGAAATGTTTAAGTTTGCAGAGTATGCCAATATTTTGTGCAAGTTTAGTTGCCAGTTTGTTCAAGTGCATTGACCAATTTAAGTGTTCGTCTATATACACACCAAGAAATTTGGTGAGGTTAACCTGAGGGATGGCCGATCCGTTAATCTGTATTGCTTGAGATGAGATGCACTTTTTATTTACTGATGTGAATATAATATAGTTCGTTTTTTAATATTTAGGGAAAGTTTATTTGTGTGAAACCACTGTGTTATTTTTTTATTTTCATTATTAACCTCGTCTATGAGTGAAGGTAAATTTTGATTTAAAGTAAGATTACAAATGTCATAAATGTTGAATACTGGGAGGTGGTCGGATATGTCAGTGTATAAAATGCCAGAGTGGATTTTGTGTTGTGTTATGTTGTTGAATATATTATCTATTATTGTAGCCGAGTGATTGGCAATTCTGGTTGGTTTACTGATTGTTGGATAGATTCCAGTTGCATACATATTGTTGGTGAAATCATTAACTTGGTGTGAGTTGGTATTATTTAAGTTTAACTTAAAATCCCCCATTATTATAACACTGTTTTTATTTTTCCGAGATATTGAGTTTAAAATACTAAGTAGTTCATCATTGAAGCTATCTATGTTAGTATTTGGAGGTTTATATATAGAACCTATTATGAAGGTATTGTTGTTTATTTTATCTCAATGAAGATGGATTCATAATGACTACGGTCATATCTCTTCATTAAGTCATGTCTAATTTTATATCGGTGTTTGTTGGATATGTAAATGCCAACCCCACCTCCTCTCCCTTCTTGTCTGGGATACGTAACCAGAGTATAACCGTTCATGTTATAGCAATTAGTGTCATCGTGGTCGGTAAGCCATGTCTCAGTTAACCCTATGCAATCAATGTTTAGTGTATCTAGGCACAGTTCCATTTTTTCAAAGTTTTTTCGTAGGCTGCGTGTATTAACAGCTAGTGTAAAAAACGTTGAGTTTTGCTTCAAGTTAGTATATAAGCTGATCAGTTCACTGTCTGTAAAGTACTCACCGTGTTGCACAGATGTTGATATATTATTAAAAATGAACGTGTTGTTTTCACTGGTGTTATCGTTGACAAATGGTGTTCCTGGGGGGGGGATAAACATATGCGTATAAAGTCGTGCTTTCTGTTGTACGAGAAAAACATATTGACGTAATCGGAGAATAAGATTTGGGGCAAGTTAAATCCTCAAACTGAGCATATGACAGCTAATAGAAATAGCAAGTGTTTAAATTCTGAAACCATACGTCTGCACACAAGTCCCTCTACTTGGAAACTGCTACAACTATTTCATCTCACATTTACATGTGAAATTTCATCAATGTATGTAAAACACATTTGTGGTTGAAATTGAGTAAGAAATATGTTTCAGACTTCTTCTTTTTTTATAAGGGGAGCTTTAAAGCATTTTGCGCTCTTTCTGACTACGATGTTTTATAAAGTTGACTTTCTATTACACCAAGAAATACAATGATTTCTGAATGTTGGGATCAATAATTCCTGATAGAAAGGCCAGAACAGATTAATATTAATTACAGATTACATAATCACTTACACGTGCTCTCTCAGCCTCCTTGGCCCGCCACGTGGGGTCGTTTATCGTCATCTGCCGATACTTCCGGGAACGCAGCTTGTCAGCCTCCTTCTGGGCTACTGTCGTGACCCCCTTGCCAATCCCCAGATTTGAAAAATAGGATTTAACATGTGTATTCAGAACATACATAAAATCGGGAAACCGTACGTCACCCCAAACCGTACGTCGAACATCTGTTTAAAACACTTTATATTGCATGTATACAGTTGAAATGAAGTTTGTCAGCACCTATGAGCTGGCCCGGCCCGCGGGCTGTGGGCCGGGCCTGGGCCCAAAGCCCAGCCCGTACAGGGCACTATAGGCCCCGCACGCACACTTGACCCCGCCTGACTCCATTGTAAGCTGTTTGTTCCTTTAGCAGAGAGTGTTGGTACCGGGTCAGAAAGCTTAGATGACAACCAATTACTGATACCAGAAATAACCCACATGGGACATCTTTTGTCATCTGCCACCAGGCTAGCGCTCAGTGACACCCTTCACTGGTCATTGTGTATAACAGGGCTTCTATACAAATCCAGTGATAATAGTGGCATTCAATCATTGACGTTGGAAGTCACACATCAGTGTATTCCTACAGGGCGCGCCTGGTGCGTTCACCAAGAGCGCTGGTACACACAGTCAAGCCTCGTTATAACGCGGTTGTAGGAGGTCCAAGATTTCGGACCGCGTTCTAAGCGAGGCGCGTTAAAGGTGCCTCATCAATTCGATTGTTTTTGCTCGTCTCATTTCAAATTAATTTTCAATTCAAACCTACCTGGTATCCACTACGACATGTAAGCTAATTTTTGCAACTTTTATATGTAGTTTTTGTAAAATCACCAGACAAACTATCAAGTGCTTGATCCAGAATTTATTGAATTGAAAATTGACAGGCTGAACATTAATGAATTTCACCTTTGGTAAAATTTCATAACAATACAACTAAAAATCATACATCAAATTAGACAGCTAAAAATACAAGTTTAAAGGCATTTAAGGGCATAACAACTAAAATGTATACATGGAATAAAATCATTTAAATGATAAAGTACATTAAGAGCAATATAATTATGTAAGTATCAAATGGCATAAATTAAGGTATACAAGGAATTAAATAAGACAAAATAATAATAACTATTGAATAAGATTAAAACCGGTAAACATATAACTCTATCTTGAATATTCCTGTAGGAAAAGGAAGGTCTTTAATTGCCGTTGAAAACTGGCGCAGCTATTAGAGTTTCTGATGTTAGCGGACAAATTGTTCCAAAGAATAGCCGCTGCTTTGGCAAACGTGCGATCACCGAATGTGGCTGTTCTAGTTCTAGGCACAGTCAATGAGATGGTAGATTCGGATCCTAGTGAGCGTGTTGGTCTGTAAATGGACAGCAGATCACTCAGGTAATCCGGTGCTTGGTGGTGGACAGCACGGAAAGTTTATGACATGATCTTATATTGTATTCGGCGGTGAACAGGAAGCCAGTGTAGCTCCTTCTGAACGGGTTCTTGTGACCATGCGCGCGCATGCGTTCTGTAGACGTTGCATTTTCGCAAGCCGATTCACGGGCAAGCCATGAAATAGAGAATGGCAATAATCGAGTCTTGATGTTACGAGAGCATGAACAAATGTTTTCGCTGAATGATGAGACAGATATCGACTGATCCTTCCGATATTTCTGAGGTGGTAATATCCAGTTCGGCATACAGAGTTCACGTGCTGGATCATACTTAGATGTTGATCGTATATAACCCCAAGATCACGGACGGAGGATGATTGTAGTTGTTGTTGTCCTCCGACCGAAATAGCTGTGTTTGGCAACGATTTCAATACATACAGTCGTTCAAACGGGCGACTGCTGTTGATCGCTCTTCGGGGTCATTGTTCATGAATGAAACGTATAACTGGGTGTCATCAGCATAGAAGTGCACATCTAGTTGATGATGCTTGATGACGTCTCCAAGTGGCCGTGTATATAGTGAGGACAATTTCGGGCCTACCACTGATCCTTGTGGGACGCCATATTCAAGTAAGACATCGGCAAAGGAGACATCACTAATGATGACTTGTTGGTTTCGCTCTCGCAAGTAAGATGCCATCCATTGCAGGGCATCGCCGGAAGTGCCGTGCGTGTGTTACAGACGCTCGATAAGGATGGAGTGATCGATAGTGTCTATAAGAACAAGTGCAGCAACTCGTCCATTGTCAAGTGCTTGGAGGATGTCGCTTTGTAGTTTGATAAGTGCTGTTTCAGTTGAATGTTGCCTCCTTTAGGCAGATTGCGATGGTTCGTGCAGATTGTTTTCTCGCAGATGTTGTTCAAGGCGGGTGTCAACAAATGTTTCGATTATTTTGGAGACGAATGGTAAGTTCGACACTGGTCGGTAATTGTTTAGTATGTCAGGATCAAGAGATGGTTTCTTCAGGCGCGGTCTAATGTGGGCACGCTTATAAAAAAGTGCCGGTTTTATTAAGCCGACTGAGGATATTACTTAAACTATTCACACGCTACACATTAGGACATCAACGAGCCGGATTCACGATAGGCTAAATCAGTTGAGGATGGGGTTTAAAGTGTTCCCATATATGCCACCAGGGGAGGGGGGCTACTAAACAACGTCGGTCGCTGCCCGCTGCCCCAAGAGCACTGTCGAAGCTGTACGCTAGCAGCACTGTCTATACGCGGTTTATATAATTTTGTAAACAATTCAACTAGCGCCAATGTGCATTTTAAAATCAGAAAACACTTTATTTGTCCTATGATCAAACAAAAAACATATAACACAGAATTACAAAAGTATGACCAATGATAAAAGAGGTCGAGGTGGCTTCCGGTTACCTTACCTTATGACACCTTATGACGATTCTGATCGCAGGATCCAGTTGATTCCTCCATGATCAGATCTTCAGAATCAAATATTTTTATATCATAATTTCCTGTTCCATTAGTTATTGTTAAAGGAGATTCATAGTCGTATATTATTGCCTGGGTAGACCAGAATGTGTCTAGTTTGTTTTTAAATGAGTCAATTGATCTAGCTTGTATTACAGAGTTTGGGAAACTATTCCATGGTTCAGCCACTCTAAGAGCGAATGCATTTTTTCTTAAATTTCAGGAGGTTTGGTGCAGATTCATTATCGTATAGTTCGTGCATTATTTTATAGAATTCTATCATGTCTCCTCTTAGCCTTCGGTATACTAATGTGGGTAGCTTCAGTAATTTTAGTCTTTCTATATATGTTAAATCCCTCATACCAGGAAGTTGTTTTGTGGCCCTTCTCTGGACGTTTTCTATTGCTATTTTATGTTTTATCTTATATGGATACCATACTGCTATGGCATATTCTAGGTGAGATCTAACCATTGTCCTATATAGTGGTAAGAAAGTGTGTGTGTCTAGGAATTGGAAGGTTCTTCGGATTATTTTTGTCATTTTGGTTGCTTTATTTACCATTTGGTTTGTGTCATCATCAAATGACAATTTTGAATCGATAATTACACCTAAGTCAGTTTGCTTATCTGTGGTGGCTAGTGAATGTTTAACATTATTACTTGTCATGAAATATTAATTTTTCCTATATTATTTTTTCCAATTTCCATGTGTTTACATTTGTCTGGGTGGAATTTTAATAACCATTTGTCGCTCCATTGTTCTAGGATACTTAAATCTTGTTGTAGTATATCCTGATCATTTTTATTTGTTATGGCTCTAAATATCTTAATGTTATCAGCGAACAGGAATGTATTGGATTTAGTTAACTCTGGCAGATCGTTTACGTATAGAACAAGCAATAAAGGTCCTAGGACAGATCCCTGCGGTATCCCTGATGTTACTTTGTGCCAGTTTGATTCTTTTCCATTTACTGCTACCTTTTGTCATCTATTTGTGATGAATGCCTCAATCCAGTTAACTAAATCATTCCTAATGTTAAAACTTTTTAATTTACTTATTAGCCTTGTATGTGGCACGGTATCAAAAGCCTTTTGAAAATCCATATAAATAACATCTGTGTAATTACCCTTATCCATTTCTGAGGTCCATTCATCTAGAATTTTAATTAGTTGGAGAACTGTTGATCTGCCAGAGATAAAACCATATTGTTTTTGACTGAACAGACCATTGACTTTCATGTAACTGATGATGTGATTTCTAATAATTTTTTCTATGCATTTACAAACTACGCTTGTTAGGCTTATTGGACCGTATTTGCAAGCTAATTTCTTATTTCCTTTTTTTATGTATTGCTGATATTTTGGCATCCTTCCATTCATCAGGAATACTTGATGTTTTTATCGATGTCTCAAATATTTTTTGTAATGGGAGACAGATATTTTCTGACAACTCAATTAGTAATCTGGCACCTATTTCATCAAGGCCAGGCGATTTGCTTATATTAAGTTCTTTTAATGTTAGTAATATTATGTTTTCAGTTACTTTTAGCTCATCCATTGCTAATTTAATGTTTACTTTGGGTGTAGTTGGGATAGACCCTGGCTGTTCAGTAGTGAATACACTGGAGAAGTAGTTGGCAAGAATATTTGCTTTTTCTTCATCTTCAGTTGTTGTTTGGGATTTTGGATTTGTGTGGTCTATATTCAGTTCCCCAATTCCTTGTTTAACTGTAGTTTTTGATTTATAATAGTTCCAGAAGACTTTAGGGTTTTTCTTGGTTTGAGTGGCTAAATTTCGTTCAAATTCCTTTCGGAGCTTTCTGGTTAAAGCTCGGACTTTATTCCTGCTTTTACAATACTCTAAATATTTTGTCCCATCCCTTGTTTCAATGTATCTTGTCCATAGTCTATTTTTACGTCTAATTAATTTTCTGGTGTTTGCATTCAGGGGGAAATTTCCCTTTCTGTAATTTTAAACTTCTTTTTGAGGTACATATTTATCTTCTAATAATTTTAGTACTGTTTTAATGATTTCCCATTGGTCATTAATGTTGTCTTTACAGTCTTTAAATTTCTCATCCCAATCTATATCTGAAAACTCTTTCCTCTTTTCTTCATAATTTGCCTTATTAAATAGCTTCCGTTTTTTAGTGTATTTATTTGTTATAACTTTGCACAAAATATTGAATGTAATGACACAGTGGTCACTTTTACCTAGGGGGCTGAGGTACTCTATTTCCCCTATGCTGTCTTCGTTTGATAAAATCAGATCTAAAAGGTTTGTATTAGTTGTGCCTCGTCCTCTAGTGGGATTTGAGACATGTTGAGACATGAATGTGTCTCTAAGGCATTCTACAAATTTAAAATTTAGGTTGCTGGGGTTAACTGATTTGGTCGTCCAATGTTTCCAGTTAATATCTGGGAGATTGAAATCTCCTGTAATTACAATGTGTGAATATTTAAGTCCTGATGTGGATCTAATCATATTTAGAAGTTCTGTGTTATTTTCTTCTGACCCCCCATCGCTCCTATATATGCATCCAAAGAGAAGTTTGGTTTTATTTTTAAGTTTAATTTCTATAAATAAGCATTCCTTGAAGGTTGAGACCAGGTTTATATTTTCTGCGTATAGGGAATTTAAGACGTATATTATAATACCCCTACCTTCATTATTTTCTATATTCTTGGAGAACAGTTTATAGCCTTCTAAGGAAAATTCTGGTATGGTTACAGTGCATTTGGGTTTTTTTGGTTTTACCTCATTAATTGCTATTATGTGGGGTTTCAGTTCTTTAATTATTTGTTCAAATTCATTTTGCTTGTTCCTTAGTTGGTCAGCATTGGTATAAAAACACAGAATGTTGCCTATGTCATTAAGATTATTTTTATTTATATTTGTTTTATCATCCGTCACTCTAGGTGGATGTGTAGTCTTTACTGGCTTTTCCTTATCTTTCTTATTTTTCTCTCCCATGGTGGACCCCTAACTCTGTACAGGTATTCCCCCGACTTGTCTGCAGCTTCCTGCCTCTTTGCTTCTTCATAGAGCTTTTTTGATTCCTCCCTTTCTTGTTTAGTTTTGTCATGATAAATTTTTATGTTTTTGAACTTGCCATTTTCTCTGATGTGATGGAACCTTCGAAGAAGGGTTCGTTTTTTGTCAATATAATGTGGTTAGAACCGGTCTGGGACCGGTTGCATTTTCCTTGGCTTCCCCAAGCCTCCTCATTTCTGTGACATCAGTGTCTGTGAAATCATTGTCTGTGAAATTATTGTTTATTTCTGTACACATTTCTAAAATTTGTTCTTTGTCATGTTGTTGTCTCGTAGTTTTTAGTTGTGATGCAGATTCTGGTAAGTTGAAAATGATTACGTTGTTGAGTCTTTTTTCTCTGTATTTTGATTCCATGTTCTGTTCTTTTACCTGAATTTGTACAACTTCCTTAACTTTATTTGGGCTAATGACTTTGCTTGGGTTTTTCTCCAACTGAGCTTCTTTGATCATTTCGATGACTCTTGTTTCGTCCACTTTGGTTCTGATTTCTTTCTCTAGTTCAATAATTCTCTCTTCCACTTTCTTAAGGAACTTCTGACACCTTTCTTCGCAGCTTTTTTCATTTTTCAAGTTTTTCATTACTTTTGTGTCACATGGTGGACAGAACCAGTGAATTTGTGGTTTGTCCGTCATAATTTTATATTCCTTATCTGTTATTTCAACACATTCAATGAAGTAATGTTTATCACAGTACTCGCATTCCAACAATTTGTGGTTAGGTCCTTTGAAATTTTGTTTACACCCTGTGCATATCCATACGTCATCATCATCGGTCATCCATACAGAGTCATTTTTACTTTTTGTCCTTGTTTTTTTTTTACTTGCCATAACCTGGCTACTTTAGTTTTATTTATTTTATGTATACTTTAAGACTGAGTTAGAGTAACTATTATTTATTGCTTATATATATTTTTTTATAATATTATGTTGTGCAAGGTATCAAGGCAGTGCTGGGAGAAAGAGATTGAGTCTGGGGGGGGGGGTTGATCGGAGACTCAGTGGTTTATTTACAGAAACGAAGAGTGATACCCAGGGCGACTCTGGGTATATTGAGTTGCCTTGATGAAAGGGCCAAATTAGTATAAAGTCAAGAATTTGTGCAGGATGGTTGAAGAAATGTATTTATGTCTAACTAATTTCTAGTGTTTTGTCTAACTACTGTTTATGTCTGATTTCCTATGTCTAAGTTTTGTATGTCGAGCGTTGCTTGGGGTTCTTTTTTTCCTTTGTTTACTTTAATATGGCGGGAAAAATTCGATTACAAAGTTAGTTATTTTAGGAATCCTAGAAGGTAGAAGTTATTTAATTTTGGTACTGTTAACAGTATCTAGTGTTTGACTTGTGCTGTGAGTTTAACTATTAGTTAAAGAACTTTGAATGTTTAGTTACGATTAAGATTTTGAGCAGCTGTTGCTACGGGGCCTGTATATTAGCCGGAACGAGGCCGGAACGAGATTGAATTGCTAAATGCGTGGATTACGTGATCTGTATAATGATTTCACTTGAATGTGTAGTTAGATAACGTAATAATGCAACTTTTCACCAAGTGGGAAATAATTACACGTACATTAAAATATGTTTTGGGCTCCCGGAACGATGACTTATTGACGATCGGCGGCCATGTTTTGGCTGTTCCGTCTAGTGAACATCACCACTGAAATTAGTGGGTTACTCATCGTGATCTCGGCCTGCATGTAGTGGTTGCTCCGTTGGGGGAGGGTTGATTGATAGTATGGGTGTGTGTGGTCATCAAGTGGACACCCTAGTGATTTCATAGTAAAGTACTATTGCAATAACTTTTACATTCACACCCCTATTCACTAAACAAGGCAGCTCATTGCAAAGGTGCTAATCCTGAGTTACAATGCTGTTGATTGCCTGAGTTGTAATTGCAGTAGGTACTGAACCCTGAATAAACAAGGGGTCCATTAAACAATAAGTAAGAAATTAAAGTACTAGTATGCACAGTTACAAAGAAAATTTGGTGAAAGTGGATTCACAAGTCAAACAATGGTTCAGTAATCTGACCATTACAGAGCACATTTACAAAGAACTTGGTGTGAAGTAAATTTCCTTAATGATAAATAACAACTATGCATAGTTACACGGGCGCCTTAGGTACACAACATGAGGAGGCCCAATATAAATTGTGTATAAAATTTATAATCTAACATAAGTAATTATTCCATAATTTATTCTTTTAAATTCACTCATAAATTGCATTATGCACAACAACAAAAGGCCGCTCCTAAAAAAAGAATTTAGTTGTAGTGTTCATTGTGTAACACTGAAGAATAAAAAACAGTGCCATGTAGTATACAATATTTTAATAAATATTTAATTTTCTACACAAAATGTTGCGTTACATAATAATGTAATATAACACCAATATTCAATACGTGGAATGAAAGTTTCATTGACCAATAGCGTATTGGAAAAGGGTTAACAGAAGAAGTGTAATATAATATAGTGACCTGTAATACATATTATAAAGTAAATTATAATACATAGTCATAATATACATAATGATGTTGTATAGAAGGGTGTAGTTAAACTGTATCATTTCAGATTTACTCCATTTTATTTAGATATACATTATTTCATATACCAGTACACATCCCAATCAGTGATCACCAGTATTAATGCAGTAGATGGTGTATGAATAGTAACCCACTAATGTAAGGCCGCCCACTGGGTGATGTTCAATAGACGGAACAGCCAAAACATGGCCGCCGATCGTCAATAAGTCATCGTTCCGGGAGCCCAAAACATATCTTAATGTACGTGTAATTATTTCCCACTTGGTGGAAAGTTGCATTATTACGTTATCTAACTACACATTCCAGTGAAATCATTATACAGATCACGTAATCCACGCGTTTAGCAATTCAATCTCGTTCCGGGCTCGTTCCGGCTTCGTTCCGGCTAATATACAGGCCCTTCGCCATTGGCATTGCATTGATTAACATTATTAACCCTTTGCCTTTGGACTTGGTTTGGCTTTGCCTTTCTTGTCAGTGTCTCGATTTTGCCTTTGGCGGAGGTTTGCTTAAAACAATGGAACTGTTGCATTTTTATCGTACCAGTTAACTGTTCGGGGTAGCCACTTAGAGATTTCCGGTTCAGGTGCACAAGCGTACGTAGCAACGGGCCTGTATATTAGCCGGAACGAAGCCGGAACGAGCCCGGAACGAGATTGAATTGCTAAACGCGTGGATTACGTGATCTGTATAATGATTTCACTGGAATGTGTAGTTAGATAACGTAATAATGCAACTTTCCACCAAGTGGGAAATAATTACACGTACATTAAGATATGTTTTGGGCTCCCGGAACGATGACTTATTGACGATCGGCGGCCATGTTTTGGCTGTTCCGTCTATTGAACATCACCCAGTGGGCGGCCTTACATTAGTGGGTTACTATTCATACACCATCTACTGCATTAATACTGGTGATCACTGATTGGGATGTGTACTGGTATATGAAATAATGTATATCTAAATAAAATGGAGTAAATCTGAAATGATACAGTTTAACTACACCCTTCTATACAACATCATTATGTATATTATGACTATGTATTATAATTTACTTTATAATATGTATTACAGGTCACTATATTATATTACACTTCTTCTGTTAACCCTTTTCCAATACGCTATTGGTCAATGAAACTTTCATTCCACGTATTGAATATTGGTGTTATATGCGTGAACGGAACGGAAACTGGTAACTTGCAGGAATTCTGTTCCGCGTTGACAGCCAGGTAGCACAGCCTTCTTCAACCATGAATGTCTTCCTCTTCATCTTGTTAGCAAGGTGTCAACCGCATAGCTTAGCGAGTCTGTTATTAGTCGATAGTCAAGAAACTTTCAAAACTGCCGCCATTCTGAAATGTTCGCGCGAAGTTGCAAAAATTTGATACGCCAGCATTTAAACCTAAAGGACGTCATAGCGACAGTGGCCTCCTAAGAGAAGGGCAAGTAAAGGGCTATAGGCAGAGTCGTCCGCCCCACTCTTGAGCTAGCTATATAACAGCAATAGCCATATAGAAAAAATGTATGGGGATTGACTTTGCCTAGTAAGGGGCGGACTAAGAAGAGACCATTTGTCTGGAATGCTGATCATTACTCAGCAAAGTCCTACTTGCGGTGAGGGTTTATTTACAAGTGTCCTTCTCTAGAGTTAGTGAGTCCATTACAGTTTTTTTCCATTTACCTGCGTGGGATCTTTTACTTCCCCTGGCATAGATATCAGATAGAATGGACCAACTGCAACGGCTTCTAGTGTCTTACGAAAAACAACTTCGTGCAGATGTTTTTACGGTATCGGATGCCCTATCGCATCATATGGCGACAGAGACGCGAGACGCGTCTGTACTTGCGAAGATTTGTCTTGTAAATTATGTAATTACGGGATTATTTATGATAAGGTATGCATTGTTAATGATAATAAAGAATCTTTTGCACGCAAGAAACTGTTGATATGTTATAATTGTTATAGGTGAAACGATAAAGTATAATGAGCGATATTGAAGGATATTTCGAACAGCTCCAGTAACTAAGGACCGGCGTAAGGACTAAGGTTACTGCGTAGCGCATTACATTTCTGAAACTGAAAAAAGTCAATCTCTCTGGTATCCTGTCGGACATAGAAAACGATATTCAAGTTTCAAGTGATGTAATATAATTAAAACAATTGTCTATGACTGTGTTTATAAAGTTACAAATTGACCAAACCACAACTAAATTAGAATATACCCTAGGCCTAGACCTAGTATTATAGATATAGCCTAGGCAGAGTCAACTGGTTGAACTGCTCCAGTACTAGTAGCTTACAATGTAAGGGTGGACTACCGCCGCCTTCAAAAAACTAATGCATTGATTCAGCCCTTCCACTGCAATTCTGAGTCGGAAGTAAATAAATTTTTAAATAAAGATTAAAAACTGACACGCACTATAACCATTTCACATGTGTATTCAGTGATATCTTTACTAGCGTCAAGAAGCGGAAGTAATAGGCTCCGTATAATTTATTATGAGTACATTTATTGTGACTAGTAGGCGATACTTTTGTAAATCAACCCATGCAGTACGTCACATAGTGCTACAGTTTTCAAGACAAAATGTCGTAATTTTATATTTGTGCATGATTATTGTCAAATAACTCTACTGATATGCATATAAGAATGCATACGGACATGAAATACACGTTTACCGCTCTGTTTATCGCATTTTATAAGGTTCCAAGTTGCCTCCGCAAACATATGAGAAACTCGCCCCAATACTATTATAATATTATAGTAAACTGGAAGAATGGGCAAGTGTCTTGCCTATAACTAAAATAGTATGAGATAAATTTAAAAAAAAACATTACACATATTTAATGTAAGATGAGCAATTAAATCTGGAGAAAATCAGCATAATAATAATAAAATGACTTCTTTGACACCAATATCCTCGGAAATTCCGAGCTCAGTGGCGCAACAAAACCAAAGGATTAGGCATTCTCGTGACCATGTACAATGTAAAAAGTCATCAACTGATGGATGGAGGTGCCAAGAAGCTAAGGAGGATAGGCAATTTTGAAAAGATAGCATAGTGGGATATTGTGAAAAATTCAAATAAAGCCTTGTAGGACAGTCAAATTATAGTAACCGCAGGCACAACATATTATTATTGATAATTTAATACCAGAATAATAAAACATGAACATGATTTTACAAGGCTGTTTGAATGGACTGATGTTCTGGTTTCTTGGAACGTGATGTATGACATGGTAATTACCTCTCAAGAAGTTTTATATTCTTTCTGGCTGTTTCATCCGATTCAATCGGCCTTCATCAGTAGACACCGTCGTCACAACAGGTGTGTCACATGACCAAGATGGAAGCAGTACATATCCATCGAATGAATCCTGAACTGAACCAAGACTTTGGCCAGATCAGAAGCTCCTGTATTCTTCTCCAGCTTATGTCACATGACCTTATTCATGTGACATGCCTGTAGTGACATCAGGCCATTGACGAAGACCAAGTCAGTTTGTTGAAATATTCAGAAAAATACAAATAATTCCCTAGGAGGTAATTATCATGTAAAAAATTGCAAAGGTGTTTTATATTTCATATAATAATAGTTTCATCTGAAGTAAAAAACAGTACCAAGAAATTCTAGTGAATTTCTAGCAAGACACCATCACTGTATGTATAGTAATAATTCATTTAATGGCCCTTCCTCAATTCACTTTCTTTGTCCGTCGCATTTTAAAATTTTCACGAAAAATTAAACCTATCTGGTATCCACTACAGCATGCTGGCTCGTTTGTGCAAATTTTTTATTTAGTTTTGATGAAATCAGCGGATCTAACAATCAAAGAGAATTCTTATATATATATGAACCTTGAAGAACCTGATTCGTTATTGGCTAAATTAAATGAGGAGGGAGGTCTGATAGGATGTGTATATAAAAGCCCAGGGAGCTCTGATAGGATGTGTATATAAATGCCCAGTGAGCTCTGATAGGATGTGTATATAAAAGCCCAGGGAGCTCTGATAGGATGTGTATATAGCAGCACAGGGAGCTCTGATAGGATGTGTATATAAATGCCCAGGGAACTCTGATAGGATGTGTATATAAAAGCCCAGGGAGCTCTGATAGGATGTGTATATAAAAGCCCAGGGAGCTCTGATAGGATGTGTATATAAATGCCCATGGAGCTCTGATAGGATGTGTATATAAATGCCCAGGGAGCTCTGATAGGATGTGTATATAGCAGCCCAGTGTGCTCTGATAGGATGTGTATATAAAAGCCCAGGGAGCTCTTATAGGATGTGTATATAAATGTCCCGAGAGCTCTGATAGGATGTGTATATTGAAGCCCAGGGAGCTCTGATAGGATGTATATATAGCAGCCCATGGAGCTCTGATAGGATGTGTATATAAATGCCCAGGGAGCTCTGATAGGATGTGTATATAGCAGCCCAGGGACCTCTGATAGGATGTGTATATAGCAGCCCTGGGAGCTCTGATAGGATGTGCATATAAAAGCCCAGGGAGCTATGGCACCAACTATAATCATCTAAATAAATTGATAGCAAGGCAATACACTATAAACATTCACATTTTCTCTTGCTTGGAGATTTTAGTTATCCAAATACAGACTGGAAAAACTGGTGCACACCCTCAGATAATACTAATAACCCAGACACAAATTTAAAGAAGGTATAAGAGATAATTTTTTCTCTTCCAACACATCACACTCCCCACAAGGGGGCGATTAGGAAATATATTGAACACTCTTGATTTAGTTTTAACCAATGAAAAATGTATGGAAGATGATATAGTGTAAGAAAGTCCACTTAGTAAGATTGGTCACTCTGTCCTTATTATTACATTTAGGTGATATGCAGAAACAGTCAATCATACAAGGCTTAAATATTATTAAAATCAAGGGGATTATAAAGGTATGAAGGCTAATTTGGACCACGCAGACTGGGGTGAGATATTGGCACTAGCAGTATGAACAACCAATGGTTAGGTTTTAAAGTTTTAAAGAATATATTAAAGAGATAGAGGATGACTTCATCCCTAATCGACTAGTGAGTAATATTAACAGACATAAAGGGAAAGTGTCCAAAATCAGCAAAGAAAATTAAGAAGAAACACATGGAAGTGTTACATGGAGACAAAAGAAGGGAAACACTATGCTGAATATTGTAGGTCTAGAAATGAAGTCCGTAAACTAAAAGGAGGACGGTCAAGGAATTTGACATGAAGCTAACAAAAGAGGCTATGTCGAAACCCAGTGCAGTCTGGAAGTATATGAACTCTAAAACTAAGAATCGGGAAGGTGTTTCAGACCTGAACATACATCCTAATGACCCTAAATCTAGACTTACAGATTCAGATAGGGAAAAGGCAGATGTCTTGGGACACCTTTTTAAAGTGTTTTACTATAGAACCAGATGGTGACATCCCTGATATTCCACCAATGGGGTTAAGATACAACAAGGAAGAATTGGCTATTGATGGGGAAATGGTTAAAAAAACTTGATAATCTTAATGTGTGATACAGGGGTTCTTGTCTGACCGTGTACAACAGGTCAGTGTAAATGGTACAAACTCTGAGTGGGCAAATGTTACAAGTAGAATTCTGCAGGGTAGTGTATTAGGACCGATCCTATTTGTTTTATGTATATAAATGATCTCTCGAAGAGCATAGTTTCGGATGTGTGTATGTTTGCGGATGGTGGTCGTGTTGGTCAAGTCAACGGTTACTACGATTTCACCCAGACACATGCAAGTTGATGCACTTAGGTAAAACAGTAGAGCAGGAGTATTCTTATAATTTGAACGTAGATAATACTGCCCATGATTTAAGAAAAATAGATGAAGAAAGAAGAACAAAAAATAAACAAAGCAAACAGTATCATGACATCGTGGGATGAAGGATATTCCTTACCAAGAGAGGCTTGAGAGAGATTGAACCTTCCCACACTTGCATATGGACGAACACGTGGTGATAATATGATTGAGGTTGATAAACTGCTATGATATAGTGATTTAGCATATGTTTATGCTATCCGGTGCTCTTACAGGAACGTTGATGGTCAGTAACTGATGTACCGTCTATAGGGGGTTAACTATCACTACCTAAATCAAATCAAATCAGTTCTTTATTTCCAAATAAAAATAGAAATTTACAACATATACACATACATATCAAATGTATGTAATTCAAATGGAAAGGGAGAAAGTAGAAGTGTATTACTTATTAATCACTTCCCCCAATATCAAAGTAACATGTACATATTAATAATAAACATAAATTTATAGCATATTGTTAGTAATAACGAATAACTGAAACCTATTTACACATGTATATTTCCAACTATTTATACCGCACAGCAATTTATTTATATAATTTATAGTCATTAAGGAAATACATTTTATATCGTTTTTTTAAGATTCTGGATAGTAACTTAACTTCTTATCGACTCATCTAAAGAATTCCACAGTTTAACACCATATACAGATGTACACTTAGCTTTTAAAGTTGTTCGTGCATAAACATGTGTTAATTTATTACTTTGGCATGTTACATGCAACATGGTATATTTTACAATGAAGAATTGTTGAAGGTTACCAGGCAACAATTCATTGTTGGCTTTAAACATTATCATAGAAATTCTTAATTTTATTAGATCAAAGAGCTTAAGAATGCGTAGATCACAAAATAGTTTATTAAAATTACATAATGAATTCTCATTACAAATGAGTCTGACTACCTTTTTTGTAATATATAAACACCATTAATATGTGTTTTATACGTATTGCCCCATACTTCACAGCAGTATGATACACACGGGACCTGTTGTACCGATGGCGATACCTGTACTTGCGTTCTAACCCAATTTGACTGTGAACTTCGATCGCGTTGTGCTCCTGTCAGTCATTCTACCCATGACGACCGTTACTTGCGACGGTGTCAACAACGTGAACAATGCGACAGATTCAACAGTCGTGAGTCACCGCGCCGTGGAAATGGTGAACGAACATACAAACTATGTGCTTGATCCAGAATTCATCATTCGTGGATTTTGGACAATGGATTATTGTGCTATCTACACAAAAAAGCACCCAATCGACAGCGACAGTTGTGACGAGTTCTACAGTTCAATGAACTTCTGTACAGCTCTGGTGTGTCTGCGTGCGTGCGTGCGTGCGTGCGTGCGTGCGTGCGTGCGTGCGTGCGTGCGTGCGTGCGTGCGTGCGTGCGTGCGTGCGTGCGTGCGTGCGTGCGTGCGTGCGTGCGTGCGTGCGTGCGTGCGTGCGTGCGTGCGTGCGTGCGTGCGTGCATAGAGCGTATGTACCCGTGAGTGTACGGATGTATGTAGGTGCTCATGTATTCATGCACATATATATATATATATATATATTATATATATATATATATATATATATATATATATATATATATATATATATATATATATATACATAGTTGTATACATGTGTGTGCGTGCGTGTTAATATACTATCGTTATACGTAGATCTAACCATGTGGTTTATAAATAAAATATTAGTACGCTTCAGCGCCCAGTAATGCATCATTTACCTGTCGCAAGCAATACCGATGAATAGCTGAAGAATGATATGAATAATTTGCCAATATAGTGATGTGGGTTGGACATCAGAGAGAGGAGTTGAACATCAGGTTGAACATCATCTGCACACAATGTCCTTACACCGCGTAATCGGAGTTGAACATCAGGTTGGGTGGTAAGGAGATCAAGCAAGTTGATGGCTTTGTGTACCTTGGAGGAATGGTTACGGAGGATGGGCATTCAGAGGTATAGGTGCGACGTCGGACACAAGCAGGAGCGAATGCCTATAGAAAGGTAGAGGGAGTCACGTTGGACAGACTTTTTGTGTTACTCTGGCATGCCTGTTTGGTCAGGAGACAGTGGTGTTGACAGAACAACAACAACAGAAGCTGCAAGTTTATGAGAACAAATGGGTTCGACGAATAACAAGAACAAAGAGGAAGAAGGTTGGACGACCCGAGGAAAGAGGTTGCAGTGCAGCCTAACAGGAAGATTGGTGAGAAGCCGGATGAGATGGGCAGGTCACTTGGTAAGGATGGATGCTGGCAAACTAGCAAAGAGAGCAGAGGTGAAAATGGGAAGGCCACAGCTGAGATGGGAGGACTGCGGGAAGGAGGGATATGAGAAAATCGGGGGAGGGTAAAAGATGGATAAAGGGGGCTGTCCATAGAAAACTATGGAAAGAAAGAACAGAACGAGTGGCTAGACAATACTTTACCTGACCCTCACCTTGTACAGCAGGCAACAAGGAGGACAAGCATCATATCCTCAGAAATAGATAGCAGTGTATTCTCGAACTCATATTTAAATCTGATGAATACATTAACTCTATTTTTGAATGATCACTGTGGATTCCAAATCGCCAAATCAACAGGAGCCAGTGATAAACAGTAACGTTATTTTTGGAAAGACAGCCATTAGACAAACTTGGGTTTTCCTAATGTCTGCACACAATGTCCTTACACCGTGTAATCGTTCAAGGTCATGTGCCTGCACACAATGTGTTTACACCGTGTAAGCGGTCGGAGTAATATTGACATCGTTGATGAGATTGTTGAACTTTGTAGGCTTATATGCCTAATAATGAAGGCATCTAATCATATACAATTGATACCTGAAGACGTGAACTGCACTTGTCAAACGTGGTGTGTGTTATATGTACTTCTATGGGTATTTACACTTACAGTCGTTATTGTTTTTTTTACGTCAAAATGCTTATCTTGACTTAGCTTTGAGGTTCAGTATTTGTTATTTTGATAGTATACTTGCATTAGTAACTTTCTTGTATAATTTACAAATGTATACCAGTAATCGTTAGCGACAACACCACGGTACCTGTATAAGTATTGTAATTATTAATCGACTTTTGGGGGCGTAAACGTAAACCGAAGCCAAAGTATACTACATATAGGACGGTGTGAGATGTGTTGGAAATAAATATTTGTTATTGATTGGTCGATCGATTGGATTGTCCATTAGAATTCAGCCAGTTTCACACCTGATGTCTCTTGTGGTCCACTCTTCATCTATTCAACATATGACGCTGTGGATCAGCTCACAGTTGATGCGTTGAACTATGTTGGCTTCATTTGTTAATATTTTATTTAATTTATTTCAGATATTGCGAAAGAGATGCGCGCGAGTCTCACCATGAGACCTGTCTTCATGCGATGTTTGCTCCCCATTGGCGCCACCATCGCAGCCGGCGCCTTTTTCTTGGTGCATATGTTTCTCGGACAAAGTCCGTGGGACCACCGTGTTTCCAAGATTTACGACTCGGATATCCGTCACGACACCTGGAAGGACATGTTTGACGACCCTCTCCACCCGGATAAGTCCGATTGTCGCGCGTTGTTTGCCGCGCCTGCGTCAGACAAAGACTTCTACCCGACTTCGTACATCGAGCATCGCCGGAATTTCGAGGGACAACTCAAGCAAACATACAGTAATCGCCACGTCTTGGGAAACTCGGGTGGTTCTGTTGGGCAGTCTCGTTTCTACTACTGGCTGGCGCGTCGACCGTGGGTGAAGACCATATGCGAGATTGGGTTCAACGCCGGCCACAGCACGCTGCAATGGCTGACAGGAAGTGACGACACCGTGGTCTATTCGTTTGACATCGGCGAGTACGACTACACCCGACCCATGGCCGGCTACTTGAACAAAACCTTCCCTGGTCGACTACACTTGACGTTCGGCAACTCGTTGGAAACGGTGCCGCGTTTTACTGCCACTAACCGAAACGTCAAGTGCGACGTGGTCGTCGTTGATGGCGGCCACACTCGCGAGGTGGGGCTCGGCGACCTACGGAATATGCAGGTTCTTGCGAACATGCAACGCCACGTGCTCGTATTTGATGACTTGCCCAGTGGATATGCTAAATTCCTGACTGCCCTTGGCGAGGCGTGGAACCAAATGCGTGCCGACGGGCACATAGTGGAGAGATACGCATGCACAGAACAGCCAACGAAACTGAAAGGTTTCACGGTCGGATACTACGTGTAGCAAAATCGCTAAAGGTTACAATTGTATTTTAATGTGGCACAACAGGTTTACCCAACTCCCCCGTTATATACGAACTCATTCCCACCAATACCAAAGTGGGGGCATGTTCCAATAACCCATCACCAAAATACGGCAAAAAAGACAGTCATCCTGGCAGAACTAGCATCACGCATGCGTATTTCGTAATCGGTATGACGTAATCGGTATGATGTATAGGCATGTCGCACGCATGCGTATTTCATTCAATGCGAAAACACGACAGGAAGAAGAACGCTTTTTACAGATGAACAATTTGACGCGTGTGTATTTCATAATCGGAATGTCGTAGGCATGTAGCACGCATGCGCATTTCATTTGATGCGAAAACAGGATGGAGAGAAGAACGCTGCCACTGTCATTTGCGACTGTACTTCACCGATAACTTAATTCCGATTAAATCTCCACCCGAGAGTGGTCGAAACCTTACATGCTTGGTGATGCGTTTCTGTACCACTACTTTTAGTGGAAGATAACATATTTGATTGACCCCTCTCATAGAAACAGTGGCGTTTCAAGATCTCGGGGGGGGGGCAAAATTGGCCAGCGTAATTATAATAACACACTTCTATAGCAGCTGTATCCTAAGGAACCTGAGCTCAGACAATCAACAAACCAGAATCATTACTCATTATCGTGAACGCATGGGACCACCGAAGATTACTCATTATCGTGAACGCATGGGACCACCGAAGATTTAAGATGGAAATGCAATTAGGAATACATATGTCTTCGGTTTTTTTCGGAATGGATATATTGTTTCAGATGATTTCAAAATGATAACGAGTTAATTCCAGACGCTAGGTGCAGCTACAGAGAAAGTACGTTTGCCCAAGTTAAGCTTACTTTTAGGAACAATAGATAGTTGTGAAATAGATGATCTGACCTGCCTATGCCATGGAAATTTGAAACCTGCAGGAGTCTTCCCAAGTTAAGTTGTTGTTGAATGGATGCAACATGATATGTAAGAGTGGATAGTTTAAATGCGAATCTATAAGTAGCAGGAAGCCAGTGTAACTGCTGAAGTAGTCGTAGTGATGGTAAAAAACGAGGCGTCCTGGGTACAATACGTGCAAGACAATGTATTACTGTACGCGTTGCAGTTTGGGAAACCTCTTCACCGCGTACACAATTTGCTTGCAGCCATTAGTTTGTCATGCTGTCGTGTGGTGGCGCAAACATTCTCAACCCAAAGCCAGGTGGCAATGGCACAAGACATTGTAAACGTTGGTTTTACGTATGTTGACAATGGTAGCGTCTCAGCATTGTGTTGCCTAGATTTACAAGGATGAATTGTGCAACTATTATTTAGCGACTGTACTGCATCGTTTGTTTACTGCCGATTAAACCTTTACCCGAAAGAGGTCGAAACCTTATATAGCGATGCGTTTCTTTATGTATGACGATCCGAAACAGTGGCTTATGAGGCCGGGGTGTTGGGTGGGGCCAAAGGGAAGTCAAGTTTATTCACCCGTTAGTTTGCCAGCTAGTCACATTATTTTTTTTCTTCATATAAGCGGTGCAAAACGTACCCGGGGGTAACGGAGATTTGTGCCACAGTTTGAACCAGCACAATGAAAAACGACGTACGTAACATACATCAGCCTTTCGTATTTGACCCAAAGTTGTGTTAAAACGAAACAAAAGTCATGTTTTTTTGGGGCTGGGTACCTAATAAAAACTAACCATGTGCGACTAAAATCAAGAATGTCACCTCAGTGGTTTACTCAGAACGTGTTCTAAAAGTGGGAGATTCCGGTAATTTCTCCGATTGACTGAGAGCAGACATGTTATCCAGCGCGACCGATAAGCGCAATCTGGTAACCTAGACTAGTTGTGACGTATTAAGTGATGCCGGCGTGCACAGAACCAACGCAAAGTATCAAACAAACGTGGTAATTCGTCAGAAGTACAAGTACAACTAATCCAATTGGTAAGTATAGTGTACATAAATATGTTTTCATTTGGCGAGCGAATTTTGCTAAAATATGACACTCATGATCTAACAGTAAGGCGCGGCCCGTAAAATTAAGATGCTGTGTGTTCAACAAGGTTTTCCTAGTAAACCACCGGTGTGATATTCTTAATTGTATTTGCAAATGGTTATGTTTAGTAACTCATATAAGGGGCATAGGCCCAAAACCATGACTGTTGTTTCCCTTTAACATGTCCAAATTAAAAAACAATATTTATTATTGTCTTAACGGTCATGGTACGTTTTCTTAGACATTAGCTGCAACAAATAAAAATAAGGATGAGAAGAGCCGTTTTTGTCATTTTAGCCATTTAAATGTAGGGAATATATAGGCGCTACCTCACAAAAATATATGAACAAGTGTTTCTTATAGGCAGATGTAACACAAGTGCTAGTCAAGAGAAAAAGTTTTGTAAAACGACTGGTGACACAGGAGTCGTTATATTGCAAGAACCAAAAATATTTGTAATTGTAGGTTAGGGAAGGGCAACACGCCCATATTAAGCAAGACACCTCATATGTATGCAGTGCAGTTGGTTAGAGTTCGTCGCATTGGCTGTCTTCCTCTGTGACTCTAGTTGACGGAGCGGCAGGCGCCCATATGTGACAGCCACTGCCGCAACACCGTCATCGGTTTCGTCTGCCTAAGCAGTTCCATTACCCATGAATCCCCGGTGTATTTGGTTAATAACGGGGGCATGCAACCCTTTCTAAGTTTGTGTGGAAAAAAACCAACAACTATGGAGGTTGAAAATGGGCAATTCATCCAATTTATTGCGCAGGTTGAATTTCGACGTAATTACTACTGTGCACACAGCATTAAATGTAAGATGCCTGCAGCATAGCGTGCACAGTCAGAATAAATAGTCTGTCTGGATAATTACATCAGTGTAGAAGGCAAACTGGTACATGTTATAGTAATAAAAGTGTGACCAAAAAACTCTTGTCGCTGTTATATAATGTTCCAGTATAACAATTTGCAATAAAAAACGATACTTAATTAAGACTACACAAGAACAGACCATTTAAAAATTCACTAAGCACAAAAGCGGGGTGTAAGTAATCCCCCCACGCCCTATCTGTTTACTGAGTGGGACCCCAATCCCGTTAAAGGGCTGTCAGAACTACTCTAAGATGGACACCAGGTGGAAAAAGGGTGAGAGGAAGACCGAAAGAAACATTGAGAAGAAGGGTGGAGCGAGACATGAAACAACATAACCTGACCTGGGGGAAGCTCGAAAAAACATCAAGAGGAAGACTGCAGTGGCGTGCTCTGGTGTCGGCCTTATGTGCACTTCCGCACGAAGAGGATTAAATAAGTAAGTATATAAGTAAGTATATAGCGCATACTCCTGTAAATAGATCAACGCGCTGTACAATCAAATAGTACAAAGGCCCTATATAATTATAGCTGATAAGGTCAGGAATCAAAGAACAGTTGAACTGTCACCACTGCGCCTGCCAGATTCGTTCCATGTGGTACTCGTGTACTATTATTTATTATTATTGAACATCCATAACGCGAGTCAAAGAACATCTTTATGACAAGGCCACCAGCGCAATCCTCGTGAATGGCAACTTGGGGGAATGGTTTTGCACCACTATTGGAGTCAGCCAGGGCTGTCTTCTCTCACCCACTCTATATAACATATTTCTGGGTCCTACGGAATGGAAATTAGTGCTAAGAAAACCAAGCTAATGATCAACAACATCAATGACACCAAGCTAATGACCAACAACATCAATGACACCAAGCTAATGACCAACGACACCAATGACACCAAGCTAATGACCAACAACATCAATGACACCAAGCTAATGACCAACAACACCAATGACACCTAGCTAATGACCAACAACATCAATGACACCAAGCTAATGACCAACAACACCAATGACACCAAAAAGAAGATCAACGTGGGGGGGACACAGATTAGAGACAGTGTCCAAGTTCAAGTACCTGGGTTCAGTTGTCACAGGCGAGGGATCCAAACCTGAGATCATTTCAAGGATTACCCAGACAACAGCAGCGATGACAAGACTGAAACCAATACGGAAAGATAAAACATCACACTTCGATCAAAAATAACACTGATGCGATCACTTACCATGTCAGTATTTCGATATGCATGCGAGATATGGACTCTTACATCCGAACAACAAAAAAGAGTATAATCCATGGAATGAGGTGCTATTGAAAAATCCTTTACATGTCATACGAGGACCATGTAACCAACGAAGAGGTCTACAACAGAATCCAACAAGCCATCGGACCATATGAAGATCTCATGGCCATGGTAAAGAGACGGAAGCTAGGTGAAATGGCAAGTCTCGTGAACATCCGGCCTGACAAAGACCATCAAAGCACCGTCAGGCGAGCAAGAAGAAGAGGAAGACAGAGGAAGAGGTGGGAGAACAACATCAGAGCGTGGATAGGCCTGGACTTGCAACGTTGCATATTATATTGGTTACTGAAAATTGCAAAACGTTAACTGCAATTTTCATATTCACGGTTTCTGTAGTCTCCTCGTGCATTCTCCCAATGCATTCACCTAGCGGCAGCACCAGTTTACATGTTAGGACTTTGTTATATGCACGTCCGTTTATATTATTTAGGGGGTAGGCGTTACACCCCGCATGCTTTTCACGTGTTTAACTGTGCTACGCACACATAGACGCACGCACTCTCGCACGCACGCACTCTCACTCGCACGCACGCACTCTTGCATGCACGCACTTTCGCACGCACGTAAAAACGGTACGTTCTTATATAGCGGAGTATCCAGTCCTTAGGACCGCTCAAAGCACTTTACACTCGGCCAGACCTGTTCATTCCAAGGCCATTTCAACTTCTCTGGGAAACATTCAGCACGCACGCACGCACGCACGCACGCACGCACGCACGCACGCACGCACGCACGCACGCACGCACGCACGCACGCACGCACGCACGCACGCACGCACGCACGCACGCACGCACGCACGCACGAACTCTCGTACTTTAAAAACATGCAACACTTCGTCATAAAATGTGTTTTGAGATGCGAGGTTTTAGAAAAACTAGAACGCCATCTAGCGGGTGTGTCATCTGAACTTTATGGATGCAATGGTGCCATCTTGTGAATGAAAAATCTTTATAGTGGAAACATTAATATTTGTTAAAAAATAATTTATTAATTATCTAATATAATAAAACCAAACAGTTATTAAGAGTTATAATTGTATACTTTATTGATAATAACAGGTCCATAAGTATTACTATTAATACATACATATTTTTTACCCCTCTTTAGCGAAAGAGTTACAGTTAAAAATCAGTATTTTCATATCCCTCGGCTTGACAGAGTCTCAGAGGTCGAAGTTAAAACGTACTGTAATTTGATGATTGTAACAATACAGTGTGGATGTTAGTGTCTAGAACGTTTTTTTTTGGTTTTGTAAGGTAAATAAACACAGTTGAGACACGCATGCGTCAAGTGGACACCACGTGGTATTTAGAACCAATCAACTCCGGAGATGGATTGTCACCGCCAAGCTCATATTTGTGGAAAATAGGGAAACTTTGTTGAGTTTTCGTCGGCGGGTGCACTAATTTTGGAGGCGTTTTCTGAATCATGTTGAACTGTTCATGTCGACGTGACCGCACACGGATCTATGGCGAGATATGAATTGAGCAATTATCTTACCCGAAGTTTGCGATCACTTCGGATAAACTCAAAAAGGTCACCAAGCGGCGGTGGATAGGTTTGGGTAGACGTCGCCATTTTGTTGGGGGGGATTTAAAATTATCTTGGTCAAAAGGCTAATGTATTTAACTTCGTATCAGCTAATTAGTTTAAGTGAGCACTTCCAGTCGCCCTTGAGCTTAGCACATCGGACAATTTCAAGTCTAATGCTAAGCAATGGCGTCATCGAACACAACACTGACGAGCTTGTGGATTGATGATGGTAATTCCCGACTTTTTTCTCTTGATTTCTTCTAGACTATCACTAAGTGATTAACAGAACAAATGGAGATGCTATTTCTGAATGTATTAGGATATGTTTGCTGGGAAGATAGTGTGTGCGTATTTATAGAAACTTTCACGGGCTGTGGTTTAGGAAATTAGGATGACAGTTGGCAGTTGCAAACTTGCATGTGTCATAACAGAGAAGACGATAGACATAATTCATGTTAAGAAATCTAACCAACATGCCTTAGCCCAGCCTGGGATACCTTATCTTAGTATTGTTCTGATTGTAGGGTCCGTTTGGTTCCTTAATGATCAGATGTTCGTCTTCAGAATTTAAAATGAAACAAAGGTCATTGTTGTGGACCTAAAAAAAGATGGAAAAAATTTAGCTAAAAGCTCAGAATGTGTTCTAAAAGTGGGATTCTGATCATTACTCCGGTTAACTAAAGGCTGACATGTTAACCAGCGCAACCGGGATTAACAAGTGGGGCGCGGTAGCGTAGCGGTCAGTCTCTCAATTGAGAGAACCTGGGTTCGAATCTTCTTGCTGCCGTTTCGAAGCTTTGGTAATTTCCTTCATCCCACATTGCCACAGTTCACTCAGCTGTATAAATGAGTATCTGGCTACAGACAGATGTATATCAGAAAGAATAGTCTGGGCAGTAATTGCCGCATGGCTGAATGCTTCCCAGAGAAGTCTAAATAGCGTTGGAATGAACAGGTCTGCCAGGGGGTGAAGTGTAAAGTGCTTTGAGCAGTACCAAGGACTGGATACCACACTACATAAGAACGTACCGATAAGCACATGCACAGTTGAATGAAATTCTACTGCATGACATATTAGGCGATGCCAGTATACACAGATCTATGTGGACCTCTGATGTTTTTTAATGAAAGCTCCACATTTAAAAGCTGACATTTCTTTTTAAATAAATTTTTTGGTTATTACTTAGTAGCACACAAATTGTAATGCGAGAAACTGACTATTTTGACAACGACAGTTTATTAATAAAAAAAATTATATGGTCACAATGTAACTGTGTATATTTGTTATATTTAGCATACATGTACAGGGATCGATCCGAGAGGCGGCCTTGCATCATTGACACATCATATTTTTTAATACTGCATTGTATTTTGCAGCGTGTACCCTAGTGACGCATATATATATAATAGTGATGTATAATTCTGCCGTTTTTATCTGAGAAAATTTAAGTGCAGTCAGTGTTTGAACGCAAACGCACACATTGCGATTTAGGTACTGCACGATTAATATTTTATTCAGAGTTGCGGTGGAGTATTGTATTGCTCTGTGATTTTCATAGTTTTGCCGTTTGGATGGTATGTCATTTATCCACTAGTGTGGTGCATCATTAGGGTGAACAAATAGTCCTCCCCTAATTTGTTGCTGATCGAGCCACATGCTGTTGCGATGCCGCCCCAAAAAAGACAAATTCCCGTACCTTAGTCAGGTGCGCTAAAGAGAGACAAGCAGTAGCTGAGACTGTTGTTGCTGAGGCAATTATGAAAACTTGCAATGTGCCCGAGAGTGCCGAGACCGGTGACATTGGGGACGTTGTCGACATCGACAACCAAAGCGTTGTCGTTGACAAGACAGTCTGTTTTTTTTGTAAGTCATTTCAAACCAGAATTTGTCTTCCAGCTTGTGCTTTCAAAGTGGCGGAATATAAAAGATCATGTCATCTTCCGACCAGTCAGACAGTAGTGGCATGACCATGAAGCGTATGATAGACTCAATACCTTGTTTTGTTTATTTAGATAGCTTACACCTCATATTCCGTGCAAAACAAATTATCGAGGAAGCAATATCAAATGTACTGAATAATAAAAACACTGCAAATATAATTACTGGCCTAATATGAAATGAACTGTAATGGTCACAATTGCCACGTTATGTAAAGTGACCATGTTATGCCTCTGGTGTGCATGAAGGGCAGATGTATGTCTTTTCAGAACGATTCCTGCATGTATGCTAAGTATAAATATATATACACACATGTATATATATTATGGTTACTGCTTATGACAGTTTTGATGATTGTATTTTTTTACGTCAAAATATGTCGTATTTGTTTTGTATACGTACTCGACAAGGAGTAATGTTTCTATGATTATGTTTTATACAGCTGAAATAAACGGCATCAAGTGTGTTCCTAATACACCAGGAAAGCGGGGATCTTCAAACGGCGCTGAGATAAAGGAAGACGTCAGACAGTTCTACAAGGATGTTGGTCTAGAGCCAGATGCCGAGCAGGTATATAGTCAACTGTTGATGAATGTTTGTAGTCATCAACCAATAATAGGTCACTGGTTCCTTAGAATGTAGAATAACATCTGATTTCCGGTTTTTTCAGGGCCAAAAATAACGTTTATGTGTGAATCTGGTTAACAAATTTCGGGGGTATATGATGATCATGTTTTTGCTGGAAAACTGTACCCACTTGTTAATTCCCATTGACGTCAACAAACATTTCTCCAACTATTTTCGATACGATCACTGTGATTAGATGAATATGCAGTGTGTTGGCCCTCTTCACCAATGGGATCATTTAAAAGAAACACAACTTGTATCTGCACATCTTGCCAATGGCTGCCAAATGAACAGGAAAGGTATAAATCACTTCAGTTGAACATCCAGTTCATATATATACCCCATTGAAAGCTATATTTTTTGCCCCATCTATTAATTTGATCAGAAATCGATTTTAAAAATAGGTTACTTTTCACTATCCATGTATCCAATCGGGGGGAGGCAAAAATTCTAATTATGGCCTACGTCGACTCTTCCTCAGTTTTTTCTCTACATTCGTGATGACGCATAAAATTATTCAGAGTCTAATTTATATCTGAAGTTGTTTTCATGTGTCCCACCCATTAATTCATTAATTAAGAGGGTAACTCTAGAAATTAGATTTTGAGCTTTTTCACGGATGTTTAGTGGGTGATAATATGCACTAAATCTAATATGTGCTTATTTTATATATCGTGTTTTGAATGGAGGGGGGGTGAGAGGATGACGTTAAATATCATTCACAACAAATAAGAGTTTTTCTTTAGTGGGGACAGGCTATTTAAAATAAATAAATCTGACAAAATATTTTCAATTAAAGCTAGAATCTACATAAGAAGACTTAAGAATTGAGATTCTATTAAAATATAAAACTTACACGTATAGTGGAACCCAACTGTCAAAATGTTGATGACACTTGTTAAGCACGTTCAAAACCATGACCAGACCAGATGGATAGATGGATCAAGCAGTCTGTAGCATAGCTGTTAGATAACCCTGTAGGTTGACCCCTCCCCCACTCCTCCCAATCTGAAATGTATTTTGTTTTAGGAAAAGTCAGAATTTTTATTTTGCTCCTTGTGAGAGTTCTGATTTTGAACATTTTGTTTTGGCTCCAAAGTGTCTCAGAATTCACCACAAGCATCTTACTTTTAAAATTTTCAATAGGGAGGTCCCCAGACCCCCTAGCAGGAAGGGGTTGTCCCATCCCGCACTCTCCCCCATGTCGACCTTTGGCTGACACCACATCCTTGTGGTGTGAAATGTTTAAATGTGCTGTGTGATATCTAATTTCTATGTAATGGTTCACTTTTGACTACCCACAGTGTAAGTACCAGAAATGTGTAATCCATGCTTTGATTCAACAGTATAAAATCAGTATAAAGTCAGTACTTATCAGTTCACACAGTCAATATGTCAGGGTCGTCCTTGAATTCCTCACAGGTCTGGTGACAGGTTGACAGTGTTTCTCTCAATGGTTCATTTTATGTACGCTTGCCTAAAAATTTCTCACGAGTCATAATTTCCAGTGTGTTCCCAATTTTTCAGCTTGATCTCGCAAGCAGTTTTTTATATGAGGCTTTTTATCATCCCATAATATATGAAATGTACCTTTTGGGTGGCAATGTCAGGGTTAGTTGGCAGTCTTATCTGACTGTTTTTTCTGCGTTAAAATTACCACACTGTACTAGACAATGTCTTGCATCATTTAGATGACATATTTGACCAGTGTTTCACTTTACCTTAAAGCCTTTCCTGAATTTACCAATTGGCATTTCCTGAGTTTTACAATGCTAGCCGCATAGTTATTGCTTACCTACTGCTGTTAGGTGAAGGGTGTCATGTTGAAATGTCCCCTGGTACTTTGATATGGTCCCCAAACACAGGACCATCTGCCTGACCTAGACTCACTGATGCATGTCCAGCTAGTGCTAGAGATGACCTCTGGAGATAATGGAAAGTGCACCTGGACTAGTCAGTGCTAAGTGGCCAAAGACAAAGACTGGACAGCTGTTTATTCTCTGTGGTCAGTCTCACATTGTGTTGTCTGACCTGTTGATTTGGACATATTGGTACATTGACTGGAGTTTTTGTTAAAATTACCTGACCAGTGCATGCTTTTGTAGATGTTCTGTGCCTAAGGTGTCGTAAAAATTATTCATGCATATCACTGAATAAATAAACCTAACTGACAGAGTGCTCATAGTTATAGAATAGTATTGTGAATCTGAATAGAGGAGATAAAATGTTGTTTTGGTACTGAGTTCACAGTTTGTAGATATCGACATTTATGGAAATCCTGTTTGTTTTAATTTTTAGCAATTCATAAACATTCATATGACCAGGTGTAATCAGTATAACCATAACCTCTTACTGACTAACTGATTGTTTTTGCCAAGGACAAAACCAAAAAGATAACTATAACTGTCCACTCATTTATATACAGGGCCTGTATGTCTTCTTTTACGAGTTGCAAGGAAAAAATTATCAGTCTGCAGAACTCATGTTTGGTACAAAGTTGTTTTGAAACGTGACCTAAAAACTGTGATGTTCCAACTGAAATGTGGAATGCTGCTGTCATCGATTGGCCCAACTGACAGGCCATGTTTTACACAGACTGCTTCACACAGGCCATGCATGTTTTACACAGCTCCTTCACACAGGCCATGCATGTTTTACATAGGCCGTGCTTCACACAGGTGAGAAACACCTTTAACTATGAAGTACCAGACTTGGTTAATTACAATATAATTGGAATTGAAACACCAGTTCCAGTATTTGAATTGTTATTTTGTTTTTAAGAGTAATTGGAATTGGTGAAAATGTAATTGGTTGTTTCAGTTACATTTTTAATGACATCATGAAACTTTTTAGCTAAAATTATTCACTACCAAGACCCAAAGCAATCGATGCATATGCCATATTTGTTTACCGTTGTGTAGCATAATATGCAGAAATTAAATAAAAGCTGCTCTAAAATATATTAGTTTTGGGCTTTGAGTATGTTTGTGGTTGCTCTATTTGCAAACTTTTATTTCAATATGGAATTGGTATTTTTGAGTTGACATTGGTATTTGTAATTGACCCCAAGTCTAGTCTACTATGCCCCAACTGACACCAGGGACATACTATGCCCCAACTGACACCAGGGACATACTATGCCCCAACTGACACCAGGGACATGCCAGTCGCACACATGCAAAGACACACACAGACACGCAGAGAGAATCTGGACTAATAAAAAGTAAATTTGTAAAGCACCATAAATCTAGACAAAAGTAAATCTAGACAAAAGTAAATCTAGACAAAAGTAAATCTAGACAAAAGTAAATCTAGACAAAAGTAAATCTAGACAAAAGTAAATCTAGACAAAAGTAAATCTAGACAAAAGTAAATCTAGACAAAAGTAAATCTAGACAAAAGTAAATCTAGACAAAAGTAAATCCAAAGGTGCTGTGAGATTCATAAATTACATGCTAAATACTGCTTAGACTGATTCATTAAACAGACGATAATAAAATTTATTAAAAGCGTGGCACATCTATAACTAGAGTAGTTATATCGTAATGTATATTATTTATAAATCGATATGTAAACTGGCTGAACAAATAGTGATAAAATTAGTTAAAGCTAAATATGTGCGTCATAAGAAATGTGAGTATATGCCACACGAAAGAGGTGAGTTTTTAAAAATTACATGAATGTGGCAAGCGATGTAGCTGCCTTTAACTCGAATGGAAGATTGTTCCTCATCCGTGGGGCCAACACTGAGCTTCACAGGAAGCCAGTGAAGCTTCATTAGCACTGGGTGATGTGCTCTTGTCTACTGCAGCGGACGACCAGTCGAACTGCTGAGTTTTGAACTCTCTGCAGTTTGGTGATAAGGAAGTCAGGAATGCCGAACAGGAGAGCGTTTGCGTAGTCGAGTCTTGCAATTACCAAGGAATGTATTATTTGAATCACAGCTTTCTCCATCAGACACGACCTGATGAAGGCAATGTTCCACAGTTGATAGTATGTGGTGCGGGGCCCGTGCGCCATATGTGTTCAACATTTCGGCATTAAACACATTGCTGATGTAAGCACTGGGAGTGTGGATGATGTCACAGTCGTCAGTCTTGATCATAGTGATGTTGCGTTTCTTCTGATTGTTGCGTGACACTAGGATGAGCGCGACCGTTTTGTCTTCGTTAACTTTGATTAGATTGGTTTTTATACACGTGTGGACATCGTTGATGCATTGTTCGATTCTGCGCAATGAAGACAATCTATTTTTATCAGTGATGTTGCATTTGATGTACAGTTGTGGGTTGTCTGCATACAGGTGATGTCTCTGATTGGGGTCATGTAGATAGTGAATAGCAGAGGCCCCAGTGACGAGCCTTGGGGGATGCCAGACGCGATTCACTGATTGTGTCCAGTCAGATAAGTATGAGCAGATCCAAGCTATCGTAGGGCCAGTCATGCCGATGTGCTTCTCTAAACGAGTGATTTGGATATCGTGGTCGACATGTATCATGACAAGTGTCGCCCCTTGCCGCCGTCTACTGCATGAAGAATGTCATCCTGCATGAGCACTAGCGCAGTTTCTCTTGAACGCTAGGGTCTGTAGACCGACTGGTTTCGGTTGAGGTCGTTCTCAGTTGCATGATCGAGTAGACACTGTGCAACATGTCTCTCGAGCAGCTTGGAGACAAACGAAAGATCTATATAGGTCTATAATGTTTCATGTTGTCAGGATCGAGATTTGGCTTCTTCAGTAACTGGGTGGCAGCATGTTTTTTGCAACGAGGGACGACACTGGATGAGATGGAAGAGTTGATCAGTTGTGTCAGAAACGGTGCTAATCCATCAGTAACGTGTTTTAGTAGCCATGTCAGTAATGGATCGAGTGTGCAAGATGTTGGCGACCTCGAACGTGTGCATTCGTGGTACACTGGGGTCTGCTGTTTGTCCGCATCCAAGCTAGGTGTGACAGTAGAATTGTTGCCTACCATCGCACGAATCATCTTGATCTTCTCAGAGACAAAATTGGCGAAATGTGATGCAAGTTCCTGCTTGTCGCCGTTTTGTGGTAGGCATGCAGATGTTCGTTGTTGCTGGAGGCCAGATATTAGGTAGTCCGTCTTTGCCGTGTTGATCAGTTTCTTTATGTGCGCGCATTGTGTCTTATAGATTTCACGGTGTACGTGGAGAGATGTGTGTTCTAGTTGTGTTCGTTTAGCATCGACGAGCCTCTTACTGAACCAAGGCACCAGTGGGCCAATAGCTACCCAACAGGTGTGTAGGGGTGTATGTTTCTCGAAAAGTTTGGACAGGACGTTATGTTCATCAACAAGTTCACCTACTTTAGTAGGCCAATGTCGACAATGCAATGTTCTCGCTAAATGCAACCTTGTGGATGCTCGTGTATTTCTGGTACGTGATAAATTTCCTTGGAACGCTCGGTTTAATCATGTCGGCAACGCACTCGATCCAGAAGTGATAGGAGAGAAGCAATAAAGTTCTTGTGGAAACGATGCCGTGGTTCTCCACCCAGTGTGAGACCAGGTCAATGGTATGACCGTCGATGTGTGTTGCCTCACAGACGTATTGGATAATGTTAACGGAGTTGATTAAGTCAGCGATACATTTCACGTTGCAGTTGGATGATTTATCCCAGTGAATGGCATAGCCTTCGATGAATGCGGCAAACTCAGCAAGAAAGTCTCTTGAAAGAGCTTGTTCTTATTCGACCTAGGTGGACTGTATATAATGACCAGTTTGATGTAGCTAGTGGGAGACGTGATGTCAATGTCCAGCCTGTTTGCTGTTGTTGACGGTTACTTTAAAGATGGATCGGTATAGAAAGCCGATGCCACCTCCTCACAGATTCTTTCTGGGTGTGTGTACGACCTTGTAAACGACTGTTAACAAGTCCTAATATCACAGTTAATGTGGCATTGCATAACATGGGTCGTGCATTTCATAGGGCGGAAGTGTTTGTGTTTTTTTTTCATGGCGGATGTTGCGTTTGTCAGGGCAAGGTTTGTGCAGTTATGGCTGTCGACACGCTCGATTGTTCTTAAAGTGGGTTGGCATGTGGATGGCTGGTAGGTGGGTGATAGTGTCGCAGTAATAAGGTTGTCGTGTAGATGTGAAGATGTGCGCACGTGGGGAGTGGTTGGTCGACGAAGACCAATCACAGTGGAGATATGTTGTTGTTTATGTCCGCCTTGGAGCCACGCCTGGTTGGACTTCTTGCAGCAATGCTGAGTTCACATAAGGTGTTCCATGCACTTGCATCCAAGCGTGATGGATTGGAATTGGGCCAGTTGGTAGAACAGACAAGCAGTGTATGTGTAGTAGGCTTTGTCAGGCGTGGTCATACTTGACCAGGTGTAGGCACTTGACACAGTCACTGAAGCGTGACGGCCGGTCTGCAGGCTGATTGTCATCAGGTCTGATCGATCACTAGTCCAGCTTTAAAAATAAAATATCAGTTCGTAAAACCATTAAAAATACACAGATGCTTCATATGCATGAAATCGTCCGTCGACCTGCAGTCTAGGCGTGCTCACAATCACCTCTGGCAAACATTAGTGGTGTCAGACAGTCACAACTTCTGCAAAATTACAATATTATGTAGATCTCGCAGCCACATAGGCGCGGCCACATGACATAATCTAATCAAGTTAATATTCTGAGTTATCGAGCCATGACAAGCAATGTTTGCAGTGGCTAATTCCAACTTTTGAGAAAATACTATGTAAACATATAATTCCCAATAGTAACACACTACCTAATAGACGCGCACACGTGAAGTGAAACCATGTGCAAAAACATAGATTTTCAGGAGTGAAGGCACGCTAAATGCAAATGACAGCAGTACTGCTGCGGCTGACGTCAGCTATTTAAAGCATACAGTTCCATAGCAGCAGTACGCATGAATACATTGAAAGAAATTGAGTGCGCATAGAAAGTTGACGTGTTCTGTATTTGGAAGTTCAAAGTTGGATTGGGATGTTTATGTAGATTGATTAGTCATTAGTTTAGTTTGATGCTGCTGTAGTTTATATATGTATATATTACTGAACTGTTTAACTTGTCAAAGCGAATTTAATTGGAAATGTAGACTATGGGACGAATTCCGTTTCGTGTTTACTTTTTTGAAAATCCAAGATGGCTGCGTCCATGGCTGGATCGTACAACCGACTTCAGAGGCAATCGTACGGCAAGACTGGCCGTTGTCGAGTCGTCTCAGCACATCAATCCGTTGCTCTGAGCTTAAAATCTTTCTCTTTCTGTCGCTCGCCATAACTTCTATTCACTACTAAAACACGTCTGAATCAGTCGAATGTAAAATTGTTGTGAGTTTGAATAAAAGCCTGTGCAATGATCTCGTACAGTTCACGATCCCGCGTTACTTAAAAAAACCACTGCTCCCAACGTGCACGGTGCTGTGCAGGAAATGGCCGAATAAAGTTGACTGTCCGCCCTAGCAGGGGAATAATAATAAAAAAAATCGATTGATACATTGGAAAAGTGTCCATACATAGCAGGTGGTCGCTGATCAGAGGGGTCGCTGAAGGCAGGTACTACTATATATATATATATATATATATATATACATAATTTTTATATATCAATTATATATATATATATAGACATTGCCATGATAATGGAATCACAATTCACAGCTTTTTTACAGTTCATCTGAATCTTGTACTTACTAGTACTTACGGCTGACATTACTAGGTAGTCATGGGTAGTGACTGTATTGGACAGAAATTTGGTCATGATGTTTACACTCTTTGTGTAAACTTAATAGGTTTTCTTTGGTAACATAATTACACGGTATGGTAACAGAATTACATGGTATGGTAATGGAATTACGAATGACTATTTTTTTGAAAAAAATCACCCAAAAAAATTATACTTTTCTCTTCACCATATTTACATTGAGGTGTATCTACACATATTTACATTGAGGTGTATCTACACATATTTACATTGAGGTGTATCTACACATATTTACATTGAGGTGTATCTACACATATTTACATTGAGGTGTATCTACACATTCTAAAGCTGTTCTACTTGAGGTGTGCAATATACAAACAACTGAATTTTTTATTTCTCGTTTCACATACTCAAGTTCAACTGAATATGATTCTTGAGCGTCGATCCCTTTATAGCTCAGGGAGTATCCTAATAACCCATGGTCTGTTAAGGGAGTATCCTAATAACCCATGGTCTGTTAAGGGAGTATCCTAATAACCCATGGTCTGTTAAGGGAGTATCCTAATAACCCATGGTCTGTTAAGGGAGTATCCTAATAACCCATGGTCTGTTAAGGGAGTATCCTAATAACCCATGGTCTGTTAAGGGAGTTGATGTCATCAATGTCAGGCCACACACATTTATCAAACCCTACACTTTTAAGGACCGTGATGGTGACTTTGTTGTCCTCAGTTTTAAAAACCTGGCCGGCATATTTCTTTACCATTTTCTGGCCTGAGTATTGTACTAACAACTACTTTAAGTTTTTAGGCAATGCCTCTGCTTCATTTTCAAGGTTGACTTCCACATCCCCTGTCACATTGTTGTCTTCACCATCAGTGCTGTAATGGTCTTCCCCCTGCTTACCATTGCACCTTTGAAGTAGTGCTTTGTGGAGGATGAGTGTGCGTGGCTTTGCATATTGATCACAAATAGTGCAACCAGTGACTGTGCTTTGTGTTGAGAATGGGACTGATCCCCTCCCCATCATCATTCAGCTTTGGTATTTCTGCTTCAACCCCGGCTTTGCTGATGTGTTTAATCAGAATATTCTTGCATTTCCTGGCAGCAACCTCAGCAAATTCACTGGACGTGGTCACCTCTGCGTTACCTGACGTCACTCTGGAGGAAACCAGCCTTTTGGTTGTTCTTCCAATATCATCCACTGGACCTATGTCATGGCTATTGACAAAGAAGTTCCACACACCGTTTCTTTCTAGCAGTGTGATTGTAGAGAGCAAGAAATGTTGTTTAAATTGACAAGGACCATCAGAAAAATTCTGATTTTCTTAAATTGCCAAGAAAGAGAGACAGATAGACATACTGGCAGACAGACAGACAACTTGATGTCCGGCCACTTGTAAAAATACATAAATCTGTGAGTGATGTCTTGCATTGTGATTGGAGACCTGTTTATTGTGCCCTAGAGGGTGCTCTGGGGGTGGGGGTGAACCCCCTGCCAGCCACCCCTTATGTTCCCAGCAGGTGTGCTCTTGTAGTCTAGTTGAATGAGATAAGACTACCCTTTCCTCAACCATAATTACTGTTCTGAGGAAGGGAAGCTAATTTTTAAGTTAGGGACTACCTCAAAACACCAACACTAGTTTCACCTGACAGGGAATTCACCGTTTTCGAACAGAAATACAGTGATTGCAGAAAATCAATGTTTTGAAACAACATTTAACTTCTCAAGCTGAAATTAAAAACAATTTTTACTCTGTCTTCAGGTTGGACTATTGGATGGTAACGGCACATTGACAACAGTTGATGCACAGTATCTACAGAAACAAGGTAAGCCATTCGTATGGGCAATTATTTCATCATTTTGATATTTCCTAGCTTCAACTGCTGCAAAGTGGAAGTTTCAACTGCGACGTTCTGATGGCATTTTCGCAGAAATTTGTTTGGAGGTACTAGTCAATGGGAATGACATTATTACCTTTTGCAGAATATGTTACATAATTGACAGTAAACAGCATTAAAACTATATATTTAATTATTTTCTATTCACTGTCTTTGATGCTGTGATATACCATGTACTCTAATAATGGTGGTCTCCATCTGTAACTATAACCCACCAGATTCAGTCACAGCAGAAGCTTCGTAATTCATTTAATGCAAATGTTTTAGTAAAAAAATTTATATTGTAAATAATGACACAGTAAAATACTTAGTTTCTACAATCATCAGAACTTATAAATAGACAATACTTATTCTAATAACAATGTTTGTTGATCAGAAGGAACAACTGTGTCAGACAACTTTGAGACATAAATATAATGTCCCAATTAATTGTCCTTGAAATAATTATTTAAATATCGGATCTTGCTTCAGATATGAAAAACATACTATGGATTATCGCTAAAACTGCTCATTTAGACGTGTGGAATCAGTTGAAATATCTTTAAATCTAAATGCATATAAGCCCACAAAGCTCATGCTCCCAAACGGACTGTTTTGAGTAAAGTAAACAGGTTTGCTATGCATATGGATTTTGGTATGCCGGCAGTGCACGAGTGATAAAATATGGTATCCAGTTGTACATAACTCTTGGACGATTACAGTGAACATTCTTATATATATATATATAAAGCTTCTCACACACATTTAAAAAAAATTTCATCAGTCTGAAGCCAGAAAACTTTACACCGTTTGGTGTCATTTCTGTGAGTACTCCCAAAAACAAAATATAATCCTATTCTTTACACAGGCATCAAAACAGCTGAGGTCGCCACAGCTAAAACTAGGTCATGAGACTTACGTTCCCTATAACTACATCATAATATTATCTAACCACATGAGGATATTACTATCTGAATTTCATCAAAACAGAAAGCCAAAATAAACTAATTTCACCCAGCTACCGGAGAATTACTTAGTGGATGTATGTGCAGGCTGTGTTCCTACTTAGTGGCTGTATGTGCAGGCTGTGTTCCTACTTAGTGGCTGTATGTGCAGGCTGTGTTCCTGTTTAGTGGCTGTATGTGCAGGCTGTGTTCCTGCTTAGTGGCTGTATGTGCAGGCTGTGTTCCTACTTAGTGACTGTATGTGCAGGCTGTGTTCCTACTTAGTGGCTGTATGTGCAGGCTGTGTTCCTACTTAGTGGCTGTATGTGCAGGCTGTGTTCCTACTTAGTGGCTGTATGTGCAGGCTGTGTTCCTACTTAGTGGCTGTATGTGCAGGCTGTGTTCCTGCTTAGTGGCTGTATGTGCAGGCTGTGTTCCTGCTTAGTGGCTGTATGTGCAGGCTGTGTTCCTGCTTAGTGGATGTATGTGCAGGCTGTGTTCCTGCTTAGTGGCTGTATGTGCAGGCTGTGTTCCTGCTTAGTGGCTGTATGTGCAGGCTGTGTTCCTGCTTAGTGGCTGTATGTGCAGGCTGTGTTCCTACTTACTGGCTGTATGTGCAGGCTGTGTTCCTACTTAGTGGCTGTATGTGCAGGCTGTGTTCCTACTTAGTGGCTGTATGTGCAGGCTGTGTTCCTACTTAGTGGCTGTATGTGCAGGCTGTGTTCCTACTTGGTGGCTGTATGTGCAGGCTGTGTTCCTACTTGGTGGCTGTATGTGCAGGCTGTGTTCCTACTTGGTGGCTGTATGTGCAGGCTGTGTTCCTACTTAGTGGCTGTATGTGCAGGCTGTGTTCCTACTTACTGGCTGTATGTGCAGGCTGTGTTCCTACTTAGTAGCTGTATGTGCAGGCTGTGTTCCTACTTAGTGGATGTATGTGAAGGCTGTGTTCCTACTTACTGGCTGTATGTGCAGGCTGTGTTCCTACTTAGTGGCTGTATGTGCAGGCTGTGTTCCTACTTAGTGGCTGTATGTGCAGGCTGTGTTCCTACTTACTGGCTGTATGTGCAGGCTGTGTTCCTACTTAGTGGCTGTATGTGCAGGCTGTGTTCCTACTTAGTGGCTGTATGTGCAGGCTGTGTTCCTACTTGGTGGCTGTATGTGCAGGCTGTGTTCCTACTTAGTGGCTGTATGTGCAGGCTGTGTTCCTACTTAGTGGCTGTATGTGCAGGCTGTGTTCCTACTTACTGGCTGTATGTGCAGGCTGTGTTCCTACTTAGTGGCTGTATGTGCAGGCTGTGTTCCTACTTAGTGGATGTATGTGCAGGCTGTGTTCCTACTTACTGGCTGTATGTGCAGGCTGTGTTCCTACTTAGTGGCTGTATGTGCAGGCTGTGTTCCTACTTAGTGGCTGTATGTGCAGGCTGTGTTCCTACTTAGTGGCTGTATGTGCAGGCTGTGTTCCTACTTAGTGGCTGTATGTGCAGGCTGTGTTCCTACTTAGTGGCTGTATGTGCTGGCTGTGTTCCTACTTAGTGGCTGTATGTGCAGGCTGTGTTCCTACTTACTGGCTGTATGTGCAGGCTGTGTTCCTACTTAGTGGCTGTATGTGCAGGCTGTGTTCCTACTTAGTGGCTGTATGTGCAGGCTGTGTTCCTACTTACTGGCTGTATGTGCAGGCTGTGTTCCTACTTAGTGGCTGTATGTGCAGGCTGTGTTCCTACTTAGTGGCTGTATGTGCAGGCTGTGTTCCTACTTACTGGCTGTATGTGCAGGCTGTGTTCCTACTTACTGGCTGTATGTGCAGGCTGTGTTCCTACTTAGTGGCTGTATGTGCTGGCTGTGTTCCTACTTAGTGGCTGTATGTGCAGGCTGTGTTCCTACTTACTGGCTGTATGTGCAGGCTGTGTTCCTACTTAGTGGCTGTATGTGCAGGCTGTGTTCCTACTTAGTGGCTGTATGTGCAGGCTGTGTTCCTACTTAGTGGCTGTATGTGCAGGCTGTGTTCCTACTTAGTGGCTGTATGTGCAGGCTGTGTTCCTACTTAGTGGCTGTATGTGCAGGCTGTGTTCATTATGCACAAGGCATCATATGAATTAATAAAGTGGACTGGTCATGATTGTGTACTTGCCCCACTCTGGATTGTCCCCTAGATTTATGGTGGGAGCTGAATTAGTTTATGGCCTGTTTCTTCCAGTCCAATCAATGGGGCTGAACTTGTAATTACTGGGTGCCTTCCCTAAAGCCCCATCCCGTGGTGTCCCCCCCCCACTGGGAGAAGGGCTAGACAGTTGGCTGCTGATTAATGTGGGAAAACTGAACAGTTGAAAGCCCCCTATGGATTTTCACATTATGCTGCAATTTGGTTGGCTGAGGGGTGTTCCTAATTGCTAACTTGAAACAGACTTGTGTGGGATCAATTACATTCACATTGGAATTGAAATGCCATTTTGGGAATTGGAATTAATGTTTGGTTTTCAAGAGGAATTGGAATTGGTGAGATTGTAGTTGGTATTTTCAATTACTTTTTCAATTACATCATGTAACTTTCAACAAATTGTTCGCTACAAATAATCAGTAACCAGGAATACAAGGTAATGATCTGATGACGGCTGTCATAACAATTTTACCTATATGTCTGTTGCAGGTATTCAGCTGATCGCTATGCCCGTACAACAGGTGACGCCAGGCAAGGTGAAACTGGAGTATCCACAACACATCCTGCCAGCCTCCGTAGCAACCATCAGTTCGCCCATGGTAGGTCTACAGCACATCCTACCAGCCTCTATAGCAACCATCAGTTCACCCATGGTAGGTCTACAACACATCCTTCCAGCCTCCATAGCAACCATCAGTTCGCCCATGGTAGGTCTACAACACATCCTTCCAGCCTCTATAGCAACCATCAGTTCACCCATGGTAGGTCTACAACACATCCTTCCAGCCTCCATAGCAACCATCAGTTCGCCCATGGTAGGTCTACAACACATCCTTCCAGCCTATGTAGCAACCATCAGTTCACACATGGTAGGTCTACAACACATCCTACCAGCCTCTGTTGCAACTATCAGTTCATCTTAAGTGTGTTGTGGCATTATCTGCCAGACTCTTGATTGATTAAATTACAGTTTTTCCATCTATCGCTTACAAACGAACAACAGAAAACACTTCATATGCTCGTATGTGAATAAACTGGTAGAAGACATTATATATGGATATGTAGTTGACTTATCTCAATGTAACTGTCTAACCAATCATCACAGCGACTGTATGGATAAATAGTGTTGTCAAATTGCACCCTATTAGGCATTTTTTATAACTGAGGACTCAATTCTGTAAACGTTAGGTTGCTCATTTTAGTATTAGCTTTAGCTCATGTGTTCATGATGCGGTCTTCATACCGTGGTGTATCTAGTGCTTTTGTACAGTGTAACATTGGATCAGTTTCATGGTTTTGTTTTGGTTGAGTGGTTCTGGTTCACTGTTGCGTAGTTCATGGTTGAGCAGTTCTGATTCACTGTTGAGTGGTTCATGGTTGGGTGTTTCTGGTTCACCAAAGCTTGTGTGGTTTCCAGTTCACGGTTGAGTGGTTCTGATTCACCATTGAGTTATTTTCAACTTACGCTGTTGTTGCAGCAGTTGGTTAGTACGCCACAGAGGGCGACACTGGTACAGTCGAACACGATGCTGGCGCACACACCAAAGAGTACACACCTGGTGGCCATCGAACCGCCCAACCAATGGTCGACAACCGTCAGAAAGAGGCAGAGCGACTACATCGACTCTGATTACTCGGACAGGTTCGTCATGTTAGCGGTGCTCATGTTTGTTTGCCCACCGAGGCACCAAGCCAACTGTACCGCTTTGGTGGTAGAACTGCTGCTTTTTCGTAATTTTTTTTACATAATCTCAATATCTGCTGCTTTTGAACCAAACTGCAATATCAAGGTTAAAATTATGGTTCTGATTTTGAAATGAAGTGTACCGCTGAACCACTATTTCATGGTTATAAAATTAATATTTACATGTTTATTTGCTAGGTGGCTACATAGTCCACCCATGAGACACTACGACTTGGAAATAGTTTCCTCACTATATTTAGTTTTGTCAACTGTTATAGCTCAATTTGATTGGTCAGCCTGGCAAAAAGCATATCTTGGTTTGCTGGGCTATCTCTGATGTTGTAAACTGTTTAGCCACTTTGGCTAAAGCCCCCCATTTTTGTTTCACCAAATACAAATTGTTTTAGCCAATTTTTTTTAGATCCATCAAGACAACAACAAACGCTCATGTATTCTGCATGGTTTTCATCGAAAATGAAGGTGGCCAAATTGGCTTAAATGGGTAATGGCCACCAACAGAACTAGCCTAAGTTTGTAGCAAGAGTTGTAGCTTGCCCAGTGAACTTTTGTAGTTGACCCTTTTTGAATGGTGTCCATCCATCTTAATTCTGGTCTTCCTGTTCTCCTTATACCGTCCTCTTCTGTTTCTGTGGTCTCTTTGTCAATCTCTCCTCTCATTGTTCCCCTTACCTTCATCCTCCCCTTACCTTCATCCTCCCCGCTACCTTCATCCTCCCCGCTACCTGCTTCTTCCCCGCTACCTTCATCCTCCCCGCTACCTGCTTCTTCCCCTCTACCTTCATTCTCCCTGCTATCGTCATCCTCCCCGCTACCTTCATCCTCCCCACTACCTTCATTCTCCCTGCTACCTGCTTCTTCCCGGCTACCTTCATCCTCCCCGCTACCTGCTTCTTCCCCGCTACCTTCATTCTCCCCACTATCGTCATCCTCCCCGCTACCTTCATCCTCCCCACTACCTTCATCCTCCCCGCTACCTGCTTCTTCCCCGCTACCTTCATCCTCCCCGCTACCTTCATTCTCCCCGCTACCTTCATCCTCCCCACTACCTTCATTCTACCTGCTTCTCCCTGCTACCTTCATCCTCCCCACTACTTTCATCCTCCCACTACCTTCATCCTAGCCTAGGTTTGTAGCAAGAGTTGTAACTTGCCCTGTGAACCTTTGCTGTTGACCCTTTTTGAACTGTATCCATTCATCTTATTTCTGGTCTTCCTGTTCTCCTTATACCGTCCTCTTCTGTTTCTGTGGTCTCTTTGTCAATCTCTCCTCTCATTCTGTGTATGTGTCCTACCCATTGCAGTCTCCTCCCCACTACCTTCATCCACCCCACTACCTTCGTCCTCCCACTACCTTCGTCCTCCCACTACCTTCATCCTCCCCACTACCTTCATCCTCCCCGCTATCTTCATCCTCCCCGCTATCTTCGTCCTCCCCACTACCTTCATCCTTCCCGCTATCTTCATCCTCCCCACTATCTTCGTCCTCTCCACTACCATCATCCTCCCCGCTACCTTCATCCTCCCCCCTACCTTCATCCTCCCCGCTACCTTCATCCTCCCCGCTACCATCATCCTCCCCGCTACCATCCTCCCCGCTACCTTCATCCTCCCCCCTACCTTCATCCTCCCCGCTAATTTCATCCTCCCCGCTACCTTCATCCTCCCTGCTACCATCATCCTCCCCACTACCATCATCCTCAGGTGTTTTTTTTCCTTCTGACCTTGTCTCTTGATTGAACTCAGCCCTGGAATGTTTGCAGCAAGCGGAAAAAGGGAGAGAAGGGAGGCAAAGGACTGCGACACTTCTCCATGAAGGTCTGCGAGAAGGTTCAGAAGAAGGGAACAACCTCTTACAATGAGGTCGCTGACGAACTCGTTGCTGAGTTCACCGACCCTCGCAACATGACGCAGTCTGACCAGGTAAGGTGGCTGCACACAGTAAGAATGATCACTTGACCCTGATCATGTGACCCTGTCCTGTGGTGGATTCTCATTATTCTATGAAAGTTATGAAGTTTATTAATTTGTTTACAAATCGCCTCGATGTGTTAGTGCCGTCTCTTCTCACGAGGTTGGTTATAATTAGTAGCTAAACTGCCATAAAAGCTAATGTAATATAACCAGAGTGAATTTACAATTAATTCTAGTGGTTCATTAAAATACATTTGGGCAGATAAACTACGACTTTTTTATGTAGTTACCCTTTCTATCCCAACTAAGACTTTTTGTGTAGTTATAGCATAGGCACGTAGGCCTATCGAATTATTTTGAGTACGCATACACATATTCCTATGACGTCACAAAATGTGTGTATGTGTACTGGCCCAGGACATTTGCAATTGTTATATGCAAGTTGGAAAATGCAATCAACTTAGCTGTTGTTCTTTTAAAACTGATATTTTTGAAAGTGAAGAAAAATGTGGCACATTTGGTGATTTTTGGTCATTACCTTATTTGATAAAATATACCATAATTTTGTAATGGATAATAATCGTTTAATACTTTTCTTGATTCTTGCGGTTAAAAAATAATTAATCACTGTCATTATGGCATCTGAAGTCAACTGTAGTTATACATTTTTTAATGAACTCAAACATCTATAAAAAATATATATGGTAAAATTAAAATGGACCTACATTTATAAAATTCACACCGTTCAAAAGATAATATAATTAGCTTCTAGATCTAGTTTATGGCACTTGCTGACACATAAAGCATAACAAATACAACGTGAACAAGAAACGCTTTGCTTGGGAACTAGGAGGCTTATTTTGGATAGGCCTCTGAAAAAAAAGAGTTAAATAGATATAATTCATAATATATAACATGTTTTTACAATGATAACTAACAACACGCCTTTGATCATCGTGAATACACACACACACACACACTGTGCACTGTACATTTGATTAAGACATTCGAGTTATTAGCTGGGAGGGAAATATAAACTCAGATAATTTTTTACATGAATTACACATTATAGTTAGACTTTGAATAAACAGCCATGGGTTATCATGGTGCGTGATGTTAAATAGGCAGTGATTGTTCAGTCAGAGTAGTAGATGTTTGCAATTCCATGCCTGGTTATATTACGTCGACACACTCTACTGACATTAAAAAACAGAATGGTTTGGAAAAAGATATGGGCTGATTATAAAATAGTCTTGCTTATGCTCGTTGTTTGTAAGTGTACCGTTGTGTGTGTTTCAGTCGTTTACTGTTGCGTGTGTTTCAGTCGTGTACCATGTTTCAGTCGTACGACCAGAAGAACATTCGGAGGCGAGTGTACGATGCCCTCAATGTTCTGATGGCGATGAACATCATCTCAAAGGAAAAGAAGGAAATCAAGTGGATTGGACTGCCGACCAACTCCGCACAGGAGTGTCAGAACCTAGATGTAGGTGGCGCTTCATTCTCGTCCTATATTGTCAAGGTCGCACACCACGTTAGGGACGAGCTCGTTCTCAAAGTCCAAAACATGCATTATGTTTAGGATTGGTTCCAACTAACACCCAATTATGTGGTCTAGGAAATCAGATGACTGGCATATTTGTTATACTGAAGCATAACCACGACAATAAAGTGAATACATGCATGTGTGTTACTTGTTTCAGTCCTTAGGCACATTGTGAAATATTACTCCTGGGATTGTTTTTTTTTGCCAAAAGTGCTGACAATCAAACCGCCATCCACCACTACTATACAATATGCGTTTTTGGTCTTTGAGAAATTATGCAACACTAATCCACAATACACTTACAAATTCCAACGTCCTTCCCAGGTGTCAGGTGTCAGGGAAGTAGGCAGGTTGTACCCAGTGTGTAGTGAAACAGGTCGGCCTGGTGTATGAACCCAGTACCTCCGGGTCACGGGGTCTGAGCCAGATCACTGGGCCTGAGCCAGATCACTGGGCCACTGTGCAGACTTGGGTCAATTACACTAAATATCAATTCCAATTACACATACCCATTCCAATTCGAACTCAAAAATTCTGATTCCAAAATACCAATGCCAATTATAAATTCCATATCAAAGCCACAGTATGTGAACAGAGCAACCGTAGGCATCCTCTGTGCCAAAAAATAACGTCTATTTTAGAGCAACTTTATATAATTTCTGCACAGTTTCTGATAAATGTATATGAATTGTATGCAGAAATCAATCGCAAATGGGACAGCCCACCAGAGATATCTTATGTTAGTGTTGATCTCAAAATGGAAGTCGGTTGAATTACATCGCTATTCTTCTGATTGGCCAGGTGGAGAAACAGCGCCGCCTTGAGAGGATACGACACAAGACGCAGCAGCTTCAGGAGCTTATTCTACAAGTATGTGTTACAGGTCAATAGGTTACCAGGTCACATGATTTTGTTAATGATGGATATTAAATTAATATTTTTTATATAAAAAAATTGAAATGTGTGCTTCCATTTGGAAATGTTGCAGCATGTTAATGGAATTTAATAATGATAAACTCCAAAGAACGTTGTTCTCGCATATTACAGCAAATTGCATGATTCTCCACATTACCTTACCCACATCCAATATCATCGTTTTAGCCTGACGTTTGTGCTTATCTAAAGTTTGGTTTTAATTAATATGTATTCATTTCAGAGTGTATGCAGTCTTAAAAAATCTTAACATATCTTAAATTAGATCTTGCATTTTTAAGGCCTTGAAAAGCTCTTAAAATGGGATATTTAAAAAACAAATGTCTTGCAAAGTTCTTGAATTTGATTTCATCAAACTAGGCTTAAGTCGTAGGCTGTGATTCAACAAAGGTGGAATGGACTGTGTATTGCTGATTGATATGTTTCTTTAAACAAATACAGTTTGATCACCAAATAAATAAATGGCTCCTTCATGGTGTTTGAATGAAATTTCTTTGTTATTTTGTATTGGATTTGTCTAGGAAAAAAGTCTATAAATATTAGAAGTATTGGTCAGAGAAAGGGCTTAAGTCCGATCAGCCCAAAGCCATGCACCCTGTGACTGCTTTCAGATTTGTTCTTAAACGTTTTCAGCACAGAATATTTATTTTGCATGTTGCAGCAAATTGCATTTAAGAACCTGGTGCAACGGAACAAGCGTGCGGAGGAGAGAGAGGGCATGCCCATGTCTAACTCCGCCATCCAACTGCCCTTCATTGTGGTCAACACAAGCAAGAAGACGGTCATCGACTGTAGCATATCTAATGACAAGTAGGTGTACACTCACTACGCACAGTTGACCTCACCCTCAGGCAGGGCATTGTTCGTAACCCTAGGAGTGTTTGTGGCCGAAATTCAGTTCACAGTTCTGATTTTTGTAGTAGTAATTTTCCATTCGTTCACTAAAACCCAAAGTAATGTATCTGTGAAAAGCTGAATGTTATGAATAATGATTTTCGTGTGAACACAACTATTGAGATTACTTAGCTGATGGCAGCCTTCATCAGGAATTTTGCTGATGGCAGATGAAATGTTGAGTAAGTAATCTTAATAGTTATATTTATAAAAAAACGTTATTCATAAATGTCTTCCAGCTTCATGAACATTTTCACGAAGCTGAATGATTTGTCTGTTTTGGTCAAGGAAAAATGAGGGAATGTTTAAGTTAGTTCCCTGTGTGAACCCTGTGAGTCTGTTTTGGTCAGGGAATGTTTGTTAGTTCCCTGCATGAACCATCCATGTGAGTCTGTTTTGGTCAGGGAATGTTTAAGTTAGTTCACTGTCCATCCTCCAGACTGGATAACTTGGTAGTTCGTAAGTGACGTAAAATTCACAGAAATATCCACCTATGCCTGGGTACTTGATGTTCCCAGTTAATATCTTCTTGGCTTCTCTCAAAATTGAGACGTAATACTGGCAGTTGTACTATTGTTTAATGATGTCTTGCCCTTGTATTACTTAACTTGGGACGTAATACTGGCAGTTGTACTATTGTTTAATGATGTCTTGCCCTTGTATTACTTAACTTGGGATGTAATACTGGCAGTTGTACTATTGTTTAATGATGTCTTGCCCTTGTATTACTTAACTTGGGACGTAATACTGGCAGTTGTACTATTGTTTAATGATGTCTTGCCCTTGTATTACTTAACTTGGGACGTAATACTGGCAGTTGTACTATTGTTTAATGATGTCTTGCCCTTGTATTACTTAACTTGGGACGTAATACTGGCAGTTGTACTATTGTTTAATGATGTCTTGCCCTTGTATTACTTAACTTGGGATGTAATACTGGCAGTTGTACTATTGTTTAATGATGTCTTGCCCTTGTATTACTTAACTTGGGACAGTCAAAGAAACAATGCATGAAGTTGTCAACAATTGTACGTAATTGTACGAATAGCGTTGCAGACAGTTGTACGTAATAACTACAAAGGGTAATTCAGTTGTTCGTAGAAAGGGTGATACGTGGATTAAACGAATGACCCGGCTGTGGGACCGTAGATGAACACCTGAAAGTTTGTAGCCCGAGATGTAAAGTGTCTAGGGGGAGTATCGTGATATACATACATACATACATACATACATACAAACATGCATACTCAACTGTAATGTGATGAGCAGGTTTCACGCAGCAAATGCATCGTGGTTGGATGTGCTAACAGAAGTTGAAATTGTCGTTTGTATGAACAGGTCTGCCGGGGCAAAGTGTACCTGAACAGCTGCTATTGGAGGCACAGTCGAAAGTGAACTGTTTGTGTTGACAGATACGAGTATTTATTCAACTTTGACAACACGTTTGAGATCCACGATGACATCGAGGTGTTGAAGCGAATGGGCATGGCGTATGGTCTGGAGAAGAGCAGGTGTACACAGGAAGACCTACACAAGGCGGTCAAGATGGTGCCGGACGCTCTCAAGCCCTACGTCCTTGGTGCGTGACCCCACTGGTCAACTATTGAGTCCATCCTCAATTTGACTTTTTGGTCGCCTCGTATTTGACTTATTTCGAGAAAAAAATTGGGCTTATCTAGGAACGATTATGACATACCAGCTCATTTGTACTCATTTGCTATTTAGTTTTATAGAAATCATTGGATAAATTAGAAAATTTATTTTTACCTTTTAATTCTGTGATAAAAGGGCCATTTCAAGTCCATGCCAATCATTGCACGGCTTTATTTGTTGTCTGAAATGGTCATCATTTGAACTTGTCAATGTTTACAGCAGGGTTAGAAGATTGTGCTCCTTTGGTATGAACTACCTGGGCAAAACAATTCCAAATATGTCCTCATTCACGAGTAATAAACCGTTTCCAAAACACAGTAGGTTGGTACATGTTTCAGGATGTACGTACTTTTAAAATGACGCTTGAAAACCTTTTTTTATGACCAGTGTTTCATTGTCAAAGTCGGTTGCTAAAATATAATTTTATTTTCACGTTTTTATTTATTGATGTTAAGTACATTTCAATGGATGGTTGTATTAAAAACTGTTGGTGCTTTGTCTCAGAGTTGGCCAGTTCAAGTTCGTCAGCGTCCATTATGGCTGGGCCGAGCACAGTCCAGATGGGAGCTGGCACGTCTATTGTCTCCGCGTCCACTCCTTCATCCAAGTAAGTTGTGGCAATTCTTATAACTGTAACTTAACCCGTAATTAACCTGGTTCCTTTCTGTCGGTCCTTTCCATGGAGAGAAATTGCCATTCTATTTGTCACAAATATAATAGCTGGAGAGGCTCTCCGGGCCGCTCTGGGCCGCTCCGGGCCGCTCCGCCTGCAGGGTATGTTGCAAATTCATCAAATCATGAACTAATTTGTCGGTACAGCAATTCACTATTGTAACATTATTGATCCTAAGTAGCCAATGTACGTGTGTATTCCTGGTCATGGACAGCATTTACAATTGTGGCAAAGTTGATATGTACTCACATGATTCCCCATCTAAATCACTAATGAATTTTTAATATGATAAAAGAGAATATTTATGGTTCGATTTGCTGACGTCGGCCATTTTACAATTTTCAGATTCACAACTTAGTACTTTCTAGGTGACAATTTAGTACTTTCTAGGTGACAGTGTAGTACTTTCTAGGTGACAATTTAGTACTTTCTAAGTGACAGTGTAGTACTTTCTAGGTGACAATTTAGTACTTTCTAAGTGACAGTGTAGTACTTTCTAGGTGACAATTCAGTACTTTCTAAGTGACAATTCAGTACTTTCTAAGTGACAGTGTAGTACTTTCTAGGTGACAATTTCAGGAAATTGTGTGATTGGCTGTGTGGAAATAATGGAATTCTGAACATTTTACAGCATCTGTTGTTAAAAAAAAATATTTTGCAAAAACGAAGGAATTGAAGGGATGGGAATTTTTTTATAATTTCCTTAAACTGTTTCAGACTGCCTCCTCACATGATGTTAAGCGATGCCCAGTCGCCCCTCGCCGTCCCCCTGCCTGGCAGCAGCTATGTCGACCCAACTGACCTTGAGGTTGCCATGGCAACGGGCAACGCCCACCACCAGGTGATGATGCAGCATGCCGTCATGTCGCGTCAGTCGAGTATTGCGTCGGACATGACATCGGCACGAGCAACGCCGTCAGAGTGTTACTCCGACAGCGGGTCGGAGCGGTCGAGTCCCGCCGACATCCACTGAATGGTGCGCTGTCTATACACTAGGGGACAGCACATGTAACGGCTGAACATTGTGTGGCCAGTGAGAGAGCACGTGACATGCGTGCATGACTTTTTCACGGACATTGCTGTATGAACTGTTACTACGGCCACAGACTGCACGGTCAATCCCAGTGCGTGTTCCACACTAGGTGGGGCCAGGTGACTCGGCCGACGAATACCTCACCCCGTGTCGTATGGCATTCATCTTGGTTTCCTCGGCAGGAATATCCCTGCACGACCGTGCAAGCATTTCAAACACGCATCACCATCGAACTGCATTTATCAACCACGTGACGCTGCAGTAGATATTTATTATGGTCGTGAAATACCAAAGGTCATTTGGCGAAGGCGACTGCACCTGTCGATGAAGTTTTGTCACAGAGCTACCATGGAGAGCATTTTGATGTAACCAAGGGTGGCATGGGTGGGTGTTTAAGTAGGCAGGGTTTACGCGGTACGACTAGATGAACATTTTGATGGAACCAAGGGTGGCATGGGTGGGTGTTTAAGTAGGCAGGGTTTACGCGGTACGACTAGATGAACAAGTGGGAATAATTGCAAGAAATATGCACAGCCAAATGTTATTTTACTAAGTCTGCCTTTGTTCTGCATCTTCCACTCTCATCATTGTAATTAGTAACATTGTAATTAGTAATTCAGACGTGAAAGTGGAGCAGTAGAGTCATAATTTAGACCAAGTCAGTGTTATTCGAATGAGAAACTAATTAGGTAGAAGTGGCCGATTCGTTCAAATAAGTCTGTAGCGGGTGGTTCTGCAGTAGCTTTTTGTATCTGTCACATTCATTTGTAATAAAATGATTACACGTATGCAATGTGTAGTTCTTTACATCATATTTGGATGGAATTGGTTCTGTGTTGATATTATTATCATATTATTACACTTTCAATTACATTTCTAAAATTGTCAAATACGTTATTTTTTTTAGTCACAGTCACCATTTCAATGATATTCAAGTTATGGACCACGAGTTTATTCCATGTTTATTCAGTATTTGTTAATTATGGCATGCAAATTTTTTATACGATTAATCAAACTGCACAAGACAACAATTTTGATAGTTTTGTAGGATATGAACATTTTATAATTCAACTGGTATAGTTGCCATTTTAATAAAATTATAAATTATTACACTTCCAAGAGTGTTCAACTTGTGATTAAAAGAGGGAGTGGTTCCCTTTGAATGGAAAGAAGCAAACATTATTTAAAAAGGGTTTGAGAAATAAGTCAGTATTACAGACCAGTGTGTTTAGCATCAATGATTTGTAAATTATTAGAAAGGTTAATTAAAGACCATATGGTGGACTTCCTTGTTAGGCATAATTTATTAAATCCATCTCAACATGGATTCCTAAAAGTGAGGTCATGCTTAACAAATGTTATGTTCACCAGTAGATATTATCTACTTATATTTTCAGAAAGCTTGCGACAAAGTGACACATCAAAGATTACTTAAATTAAAGGCCCATGGTATCGGGGATGGCATAATTGACTGGATAGAACAATTGGCTGACTGACAGAAGATAGCGTGTTGTAGCAGATGGGAAGGTTTCAAACTGAAAATCAGTTTTGAGTGGGTACAACTAAGATAATATAAGCAATGTAGTTAAATTTGCAGATGACAAAAGTGTTTAGAAAGGTTAACTATGATGGTGATAAACAACATTTACAAAATGTTAAGCATAATTACCTCTCAAGAAACTTGATGTTTGTTCTGAATATTTCGACTGCATCTCGCAGTCTTCTTCAGCAGACTGAAGTTACGGATGTGTCACATGACCAATGTCATGTGACACAAGCTGGAGTAGGACTAGTGGGAGCTCCTGGCTGACGTCTCGGTTCAGCGTAGGTTTCTTTCTGTGGATGTTAATCGCCTCCTTTATTTTTCTCCTGTGCCAGTTCTCCTCGTGGTCTTCAATATTAACGTCCTTCATAGAGCACTGATGGCCTGTGTTCACTTATAGCTGATAGGGGTTGGCGACAAGATAGATGTTCTTTGATTCTTGTGCCAAGTGTTCTGGCTGTTTCTCGTATATAGTGTTGATCACATCAAGTTTCTTGAGAGGTAATTATGCTTAATATTAATAACCAAGAAACCGGATCATCTATCCATTCAAGGATTTACAAAATGATCTAGACAAAATAGTTCAATGATCTGGAAAAATGGCAGATGTTATTAAATTTCAGGAAATGTGAATACCCACAGGGCACAGGTACTTGGATGTAAAGTATTAAATGGGAGATACTGTTCTAGATACTACATTAAGGAAAAGGACTTGGGAGTAACATTAAGTACTGATATGAAAGTTTCAGAGCAGTGTCATATTGCAGCTTCAAAGGGTAATCAAATTGTTGGGTTGATTAGGAGAACTATAACATATAAGGAAAAAGAGGTAATTGTATCTATGTATATCATAATAGTTATGAAGAACATCTAAAAAATGTGGTTTAATAACCCTATAGACAAGGAGGTTAAGAGGAGATCAAATTGAAGTTTTTAAGATGTTGAATGGGTATGAAAATATTGATACAAATATTTTTTTCTCACTTAAGAAAGATAGTAGAACTGGAGGACATGAGGTAACATTAGTAAAGGATCAATGTAGATTGTACGCCAGGAAGTACTCGTTCTAACAGTGGACACTAAATGAATGGAATAAGTTATCTACAGATTGTGTAAATGCTAAAAAAATTTAAAACACATATATTGACACATATCTCAGGAGGGCGGGTTACACAGATGAAAAAATTTGGCCTCTTGATAAGCCAATGGCTTCCTTGTCCACTTGCACACATCTTGGCTTTGGATGGCAATCTTGTTAAATTACAAATGTTATATAGCATTTTGCTTGTAATCAATCAGGTAATTAGACACAGCCCTAATGAGTATCATACAATGGCAATGATGTGCACCACTAGGAACAAGTATATACTACGCAGCAACAGCAGGGCATTACAAATGATATGCAGCAACAGCTGGGCATTACAAATGATCCGCAGCAACAGCAGGGCGTTACAAATGATACGCAGCAACAGCAGGGCATTACAAATGATACGCAGCAACAGCAGGGCATTACAAATGATACGTAGCAACTGCTGGGCATTATAAATGATACGCAGCAATAGCAGGGCATTACAAATGACACGCAGCAACAGCACGGTGTTACAAATGATACGCAGCAACAGCAGGGCATTACAAATGATATGCAGCAACAGCAGGGCATTACAATTGATACGCAGCAACAGCAGGGCATTACAGATGATACGCAGCAACAGCAGGGCATTACAGATGATATGCAGCAACAGTAGTGTTACAAATGATGCGCAGCAACAGCAGGGCATTACAAATGATACGCAGCAACAGCAGGGCATTACAAATGATTCTACATGAAGTATGAACGGTTGTACACATTTGTAGAAAGGTCTCTATTGGCTGTTCTATGTTCAATAAATCAACATTGGCAAATTCTTTTCTATTTCTTCTGTGTACCACAGACAATATTTTATTGCGTCTTGTCCACAAAGAAACTCCTGCTCTAAGGTCATGTGACACAATATGTCCTATATGCCTTCACACCGCATCACTGAGATTTGGACACAAATATTTGTGTGTGTAGTTTATGCAAATAATACATTCGGCACCATGCATGTCTTTCACTGTGTGTCGATAATGACTAGAACACTGTTTATATATATTATATTATATATATATATATATATATATATATATGTGACAATGATGTCAAAGTTGGTTTATATAATATATTGCATAAATGAATTTATGTGACAGCGGCGCATAAAGGATTTTATGCGAGATGACAAGGCAATGAAGGCGATTTGAGGTTAGACCTTTTATGGTAGAGAGAGTATTGGCCTAATTACTCGCTCACGCGTATGGATACACCAACCACGTGACCTAGAGCCAGCCTCACTCGATTTCCAAGTTAGCTTGTGTCGTTGTGAGACCTTTGCGCTGCAAATATTTCCGAATTTCTATTGTTACTGATTATTCGTTATCGCTGAATTTGTTGATTTTATTGCAAGATCAGTTTTGTTGTTCGAAAAGTTAACACTGTTCTGTCTTGGCGCAATTCAAGTTGAACACTCATCGTCTCTAGACAGGGTTCTGCAGTGCTTTGTTTCATTCGAGCAAATTAAACTTTCACCAATCAAAAGCAGCTCTCGCAAACGAAATCTGTAAAATCTTTTTCAAACAAAACAAGAAATTGTGAAAATTGTTTTCAACAATGCAATTCAACCGATTCATTTGTACCTGACAGATATGAAATGCAGTCTTCCCAATATGGCTAAATGTAAATATGATTCAGGCTGTTCCCTCTGGTCTCTGTCAAGTCTGTGTGGCCTTTGGCGGTTGTGAACTTCGCCCTTTGTTCATAGTTTTCTCCAGCAGGTGGACGTACCCAGGATGTAAGTGTACGCCATCGAAGTCTGAAACAGTCGTTAGTTTCGAATCAGAGAATTTGACCAACAAACCACTACACTTCATCTTCAAAGGTGACGATTTATCGATTTGTGAATAACTGCAAAAAATTTCAATGTCAGTATATGTCATAAAACTGGCATAGTTTATTTCATTGCTAAATGGTGTATTTTTTTATAATAACCCTTTAAGAGATAAAAGATCAGGATAATAATAAATCAAGATTTGTAAATCTGTATTATGAATATTATTTTTAACCGACTCGATGCGTTGTAACTACAAATACATTCAATGCAATATTTTGTAAAACAATTTCAATTTTAAAAATTGGTGTAGATTTTCATTGATCACCTGAACGACTGTTTTACAGGACAATGTGACACTGAATTGATTACCCAGGTAGTATTCATTACCCAGGCAATATATATAACATTTCTGTTGGTTAAAATTAATATCCATACAATACGTTTTAATATCATGATTTTCTGATTTTTAAAAATACACTTGAAATCTTAGACAAATGAGGCTCCAATGCACACCTGATATTTTTGATAGGCTTATCAGTGGCATTGCACCATTTGTTGAACATGTAAGGGCTTCCGGGCACAAACATTGCACCATTTGTTGAACATGTAAGGGCTTCCGGGCACAAGCATAATTTAATTTCCAGGTAACAGTGTAAAGGGTCACTACGCTGAACAGTACTGGTGAGAAAACTGTAGATGCCAATGTACCATAGATTTTTTGTAGGCAACTTCCATCTGAGGTGAAAAGGTCATGCACAAAATCCAACCAGCGCAGCTGAGGTGTAGTTGACAGCCTCTTTCCCAGATGTTTATTGAATTCCATGACCACAAGTCTGAAACAGACCAGTAGTGGTGGTGGTAATTATTACAAATATTAGTAAAAGGTGTTCTTATATAGTACGGAATCTCCCCAAATGTGGACACAAGGGTGTTTGGTCACGTTGGGGAATCATCAGAACAGGTACATGTTGGGGAATCATCAGAACAGGTACATGCTGGGGAATCATCAGAACAGGCACATGTTGGGGAATCATCAGAACGGGTACATGTTGGGGAATCATCAGAACAGGTACATGCTGGGGAATCCTCAGAACGGGTACATGTTGGGGAATCATCAGAACAGGCACATGTTGGGGAATCTTCAGAACGGGTACATGTTGGGGAATCATCAGAATGGGTACATGTTGGGGAATCATCAGAACGGGTACATGTTGGGGAATCTTCAGAACGGGTACATGTTGGGGAATCATCAGAACAGGCACATGTTGGGGAATCATCAGAACAGGTACATGTTGGGGAATCATCAGAACGGGTACATGTCGGGGAATCATCAGAACAGGTACATGTTGGGGAATCATCAGAACGGGCCCATGTCGGGGAATCATCAGAACGGGTACATGTTAGGGAATCATCAGAACAGGTACATGTTGGGGAATCATCAGAACGGGTACATGTCGGGGAATCATCAGAACAGGTACATGTTGGGGAATCATCAGAACAGGCACATGTCGGGGAATCATCAGAACAGGTACATGTTGGGGAATCATCAGAACAGGTACATGTTGGGGAATCATCAGAACGGGTACATGTCGGGGAATCATCAGAACAGGTACATGTTGGGGAATCATCAGAACAGGTACATGTCGGGGAATCATCAGAACAGGTACATGTCGGGGAATCATCAGAACGGGTGCATGTTGGGGAATCATCAGAACGGGTACATGTTGGGGAATCATCAAAACAGGTACATGTTGGGGAACCATCAGAACAGGTACATGTCGGGGAATCATCAAAACAGGTACATGTTGGGGAACCATCAGAACAGGTACATGTCGGGGAATCATCAGAACAGGTACATGTTGGGGAATCATCAGAACGGGTACATGTTGGGGAATCATCAGAACGGGTACATGTTGGGGAATCATCAGAATGGGTGCATGTTGGGGAATCATCAGAACAGGTACATGTCGGGGAATCATCAGAACGGGTACATGTTGGGGAATCATCAGAACAGGTACATGTTGGGGAATCATCAGAACGGGTACATGTCAGGGAATCATCAGAACAGGTACATGTTGGGGAACCATCAGAACAGGTACATGTCGGGGAATCATCAGAACAGGTACATGTTGGGGAATCATCAGAACAGGTACATGTTGGGGAATCATCAGAACAGGTACATGTCGGGGAATCATCAGAACAGGCACATGTCAGGGAATCATCAGAACAGGTACATGCTGGGGAATCATCAGAACGGGTACATGTTGGGGAATCTTCAGAACAGGTACATGTTGGGGAATCATCAGAACAGGTACATGTTGGGGAACCATCAGAACAGGTACATGTCGGGGAATCATCAGAACAGGTACATGTTGGGGAATCATTAGAACAGGTACATGTTGGGGAATCATCAGAACGAGTACATGTCGGGGAATCATCAGAACGGGTACATGTCAGGGAATCATCAGAACAGGTACATGTTGGGGAACCATCAGAACAGGTACATGTCGGGGAATCATCAGAACAGGTACATGTTGGGGAATCATCAGAACAGGTACATGTTGGGGAATCATCAGAACGAGTACATGTCGGGGAATCATCAGAACAGGTACATGTTGGGGAATCATCAGAACGGGTACATGTTGGGGAATCATCAGAACGGGTACATGTCAGGGAATCATCAGAACAGGTACATGTTGGGGAACCATCAGAACAGGTACATGTCGGGGAATCATCAGAACAGGTACATGTTGGGGAATCATCAGAACAGGTACATGTTGGGGAATCATCAGAACGAGTACATGTCGGGGAATCATCAGAACAGGTACATGTTGGGGAATCATCAGAACGGGTACATGTCGGGGAATCATCAGAACGGGTACATGTCGGGGAATCATCAGAACAGGCACATGTTGGGGAATCATCAGAACGGGTACATGTTGGGGAATCATCAGAACGGGTACATGTTGGGGAATCTTCAGAACGGGTACATGTTGGGGAATCATCAGAACAGGCACATGTTGGGGAATCATCAGAACAGGCACATGTTGGGGAATCATCAGAACAGGTACATGTTGGGGAATCATCAGAACAAGTACATGTTGGGGAATCATCAGAACAGGCACATGTCGGGGAATCATCAGAACAGGCACATGTTGGGGAATCATCAGAACAGGCACATGTTGGGGAATCATCAGAACGGGTACATGTCGGGGAATCATCAGAACAGGCACATGTTGGGGAATCATCAGAACAGGTACATGTTGGGAAATCATCAGAACGGGTACATGTCGGGGAATCATCAGAACAGGCACATGTTGGGGAATCATCAGAACAGGTACATGTTGGGGAATCATCAGAACAGGCACATGTTGGGGAATCATCAGAACAGGCACATGTTGGGGAATCATCAGAACAGGTACATGTTGGGGAATCATCAGAACAGGCACATGTTGGGGAATCATCAGAACAGGTACATGTTGGGGAATCATCAGAACGGGTACATGTTGGGGAATCATCAGAACGGGTACATGTTGGGGAATCATCAGAACAGGCACATGTTGGGGAATCATCAGAACAGGCACATGTTGGGGAATCATCAGAACAGGTACATGTTGGGGAATCATCAGAACGGGTACATGTCGGGGAATCATCAGAACAGGCACATGTTGGGGAATCATCAGAACAGGCACATGTTGGGGAATCATCAGAACGGGTACATGTCGGGGAATCATCAGAACAGGCACATGTTGGGGAATCATCAGAACGGGTACATGTTGGGGAATCATCAGAACGGGTACATGTTGGGGAATCTTCAGAACGGGTACATGTTGGGGAATCATCAGAGCGGGTACATGTTGGGGAATCATCAGAACAGGCACATGTTGGGGAATCATCAGAACAGGCACATGTTGGGGAATCATCAGAACAGGCACATGTTGGGGAATCATCAGAACAGGCACATGTTGGGGAATCATCAGAACAGGCACATGTTGGGGAATCATCAGAACAGGTACATGTTGGGGAATCATCAGAACGGGTACATGTTGGGGAATCATCAGAGCGGGTACATGTTGGGGAATCATCAGCATACATTTGGTGAACCTGGGGTGATTATCCAATTTTTAATGATTTATTTCTAACATACATGGAATGAAAACAATACCGTACGATACTCATATTTGTCATAAAAATGAAAAAATAAAAAAATAGAAACAAGGCCACTAAGTGAGAGCTGTTATGCTTATGCAAGTTTGTCAACAGCTGGTCAACAGGAGATATCAATGTCAGGATGCTAGTTGCTGACTGATCTAAGTGGTGCGCCTTGACTGTCTCATGCGTCTCTTGATGTGGGAGCAGCCAACCAAGACATTCGTAAGGGTGGACCCACCGGGTAAGTACTGGCGGCACGGGATGGACATAGATGAGCCAGTGATGGCGAGTCACCAAGTCGAGTAGTACATCAATGTAGATGTCAATTAGTGTCACCACGGCTTCCTCCAGACTCTACAACTCGCAAACAACACATCTCAATATATTGTTATCAATACATTCTCACTTATACAAGAGAGTATCTGTTTGTAGATGCTGCTGCCTTCTGTACCTTCTCCTCAACACTACTAGACAAGTTTACCAAGGCCTGATCAAGCTGTCTGTAATATTGAGCCAAGCCTGGAAGTAGATGGAGCCCCACTTCAGCCATTTTGGATCCACCATCTCAGCCTGGAAGTAGATGGAGCCCCACTTCAGCCATTTTGGATCCACCATCTCAGCCTGGAGGTAGATGGAGCCCCACTTCAATCATTTTGGATCCACCATCTCAGCCTGGAAGTAGATGGAGCCCCACTTCAGCCATTTTGGATCCACCATCTCAGCCTGGAAGTAGATGGAGCCCCACTTCAGCCATTTTGGATCCACCATCTCAGCCTGGAAGTAGATGGAGCCCCACTTCAGTCATTTTGGATCCACCATCTCAGCCTGGAAGTAGATGGAGTCCCACTTTAGCCATCTTGGATCCACCATTTCAGCCTGGAAGTAGATGGAGCCCCACTTCAGCCATCTTGGATCCACTATCTCAGCCTGGAAGTAGATGGAGCCTCACTTCAGTCATTTTGGATCCACCATCTCAGCTTGGAAGTAGATGGAGCCCCACTTCAGCCATTTTGGATCCACCATCTCAGCCTGGAAGTAGATGGAGCCCCACTTCAGCCATTTTGGATCCACCATCTCAGCCTGGAGGTAGATGGAGCCCCACTTCAATCATTTTGGATCCACCATCTCAGCCTGGAAGTAGATGGAGCCCCACTTCAGTCATTTTGGATCCACCATCTCAGCCTGGAAGTAGATGGAGTCCCACTTTAGCCATCTTGGATCCACCATTTCAGCCTGGAAGTAGATGGAGCCCCACTTCAGCCATCTTGGATCCACTATCTCAGCCTGGAAGTAGATGGAGCCTCACTTCAGCCATCTTGGATCCACTATCTCAGCCTGGAAGTAGATGGAGCCCCACTTCAGCCATCTTGGATCCACTATCTCAGCCTGGAAGTAGATGGAGCCCCACTTCAGCCATCTTGTATCCACTATCTCAGCCTGGAAGTAGATGGAGCCCCACTTCAGCCATCTTGTATCCACTATCTCAGCCTGGAAGTAGATGGAGCCCCACTTCAGCCATCTTGGATCCACCATCTCAGCCTGGAAGTAGATGGAGCCCCACTTCAGCCATCTTGGATCCACTATCTCAGCCTGGAAGTAGATGGAGCCCCACTTCAGCCATCTTGGATCCACTATCTCAGCCTGGAAGTAGATGGAGCCCCACTTCAGCCATCTTGGATCCACTATCTCAGCCTGGAAGTAGATGGAGCCTCACTTCAGCCATCTTGGATCCACTATCTCAGCCTGGAAGTAGATGGAGCCCCACTTCAGCCATCTTGGATCCACTATCTCAGCCTGGAAGTAGATGGAGCCCCACTTCAGCCATCTTGGATCCACTATCTCAGCCTGGAAGTAGATGGAGCCTCACTTCAGCCATCTTGGATCCATTATCTCAGCTTGGAAGTAGATGGAGCCCCACTTCAGCCATCTTGGATCCACTATCTCAGCCTGGAAGTAGATGGAGCCCCACTTCAGCCATCTTGGATCCACTATCTCAGCCATCCATTCTCTGAGCAGCACACTACACATCCACCTGGGCAAGGCCTCCTCCTTGTTTAGGCGTCTTTCTGAACGTGTTTGGTCAAACAGACATCTCACTGTTCGCATCAAATATAAAGTATATAAAGCTTGCATAGTTAGAGTCCTACTCTACAGTAGTGAGACATGTCCTGGCCAACATAGACCCTACACGAGAGCATATTGAACATTATCCACATGCAATGTCTGGGATCAATCCTAGTCAGGACAAACTGACCAGTGACGAATTTCTGAACAGAACAGACTCTGTACACTCATAAGACTACGTTACTGCCGGATACGCTAGGCAGGACACATCTTCAGCATGGATAAGAACAGACCACCAAAATCTGTTCTGACTGTTCTGACTTGCCATCCAAGACAAAGGCCCAGATGTCAAGCCATTGGCTTATTGAGTGTCCAACATTTTAATCTGTGTAATCCGCCCTCCTGAGATATGTGTCAACTTTGTTTTTAAACATATTCATGCTGCTAGCGGTTACACAATCTGTAGATAATTTGTTCCATTCATTAATTGTCCTCTGTGAGAACGAGTACTTCCTGATATCCAATCTACACTGATCCTTTACTAACTTTACCTCATGTCCTCTAGTTCTTTATTGAGTGAAAAAAAAATGTCTATCAATATTTTCATACCCATTCAATACCTTAAAAACTTCAATTTGATCTCCTCTTAACTGCCTTGTCTCTAGGGTTGTTAAACCACATTCTTTCAGTCGTTCTTCATAACTAAGATTTTGAAGCTGTCCCATGCTATTACGGGCTGTTCTAGTCATTTGTTGTTGCTGACTTGTGCAATTATCTGAAGTGGTGGTCAGTATATGGTCAGTCTCTGTTGCAAACGCCCAGTAACATGTCTGACAGATACACAACATTTTTGTGGTGGTCACATCACAGAGACTCTGCTATAATAGTCCACTTATGCTAAGCGTATATTGCTAAACCTTTGATGTCAGTAGGGCATTTATTCTACTTAAAACGGATCAGTTGTTTGGACACAACTGTGTTGATTTGGCCGGCGCAACAGTTGTTGAACTGATTCATAAATTTAATTGCAGCAACAAATGTTGTGCTATCTGCGCCAGTCTATGAGGCGACGTCACGCAGAGTCAGGCGATGTGGGCTGGGCTCAACAGAACTCGATTGCGACAACGGGCGGAATAGGCCACTTGGCCGTGTTGGGTTCACACCAATTGTGCATGCAGTTCCAGAAAACAATGCTAGGATTGTGGCAGTGTGCACATGAGTTGAGACAACCTTAGTGCAATGTACGCTGACCAGTTGCACAGAGATGCTTAACCAAGGTATGGAAAATCGTTGGTAGTCGTACAAACACACAACTGACAACAAGTCTAGCAATGTACTCGTACCTTTACACACCTCATACTTGCAGTCGTCCACACATTTCTGCAGTGACTCCCGACAGTCGATTTCACCGAAGTTGAACACTACGATGGCACCATCTGGTATGCACCGCAGAGCATTGTAGAAGTTCACCTTGGGGTAGAAGATGCCGTCACGGCGCAGATGCCACAGTTTGGTGCCTGTTGACAATATTGGATGAATGGTGTAGGGGATGGTCTGTAACATAAATGGGGTTAGACCACAGTTATTACACTTCAATGTAGCTCTTAATAATATGCAAGTTTAGCTGATTTCATTTGTCAAGAATAAACTGTATTCAGCCAACAACTTTGGTAGTGAGAAGTTTGCAGTATGAAGTGGATTTGAAGGGATTTTGGTGGTGATATTTCCAAACCGTTGGAGGGCGTATTAGTATTTTCACGAAATGCCAGTTTTGATGGTAAGCATGGTTGTGAGTTGGAAGTATGTGAATTTGATTGGACACAATGTGCCAGTGGATGTCACCAAGTTTTTATGATAGCTTCAGTTTAATTTTTCTTCAATCATACAAAACATCAACATGGCCATCTATTGGAAATCAACTGCGGTCTGACCCCTCGCATAACACCACAGAGACCATTTGACTAAATGCACCTACATTTCAAAATCAGTCAGAGTGAAAATATTTAAAATCTTATCTCCAGGATCATAAAAAGTATGCTGTCAAATGACAAAATAAAGTATTAGCTCTGCAAGACTGGACAAACATTGAATTTGTGACTATGAAATAAAGCATACATACTGCAACGATGAGGCGACCCCAGGCTGGCGTCAGGCAGTGACTGTCACTGGCGAAATACAGGAAGTTGTCCTGTTTCAGAGGCATTCTGGGAGATTCACCACTGCACATCAACTGATACGACAAGATGGAGATATCATGTGTATTTGTGTGCGTGCGTGCGTGCGTGCGTGCATGCGTGCGTGCGTGTGTGCATGCATAACTGCGTATATAGTCTATGTATGGCCAATCATATCAAGCCAATCTTTCTGTGCTGCCACTGAGGGTGGTCACTGCCAGGGTGCATATTGTCCTCAGTGGTTCTTTTATGTCCACAATTGATGGCATGGAACTGACATTGACTTCAAAAACATGGTCTGCACGATAGATACAGGGTTCCCCATGCTGAGAGCAGGGTTTTGTTAACTCCACATTGTCTGTTTTTCGGATGACATATTAAAAGCTGTTGGTCCCTTCCACCTGGTGTTTATGCCAGGGGAAGTAAAAGATCCCACACAGAGGGTATATATGTAGACTGTAAACTCACCACAGTGCAATAATGCCCAGGGTGGGCTATGTACTATATATATATATGAAGAAAAAATAAATTTTTAACCATTACACTACAATGTCTCTTAAATATGGGACTACAAAGATAATAAAATATATTAATTTGACTTCTGCCCTAACTATTTATTTCCCCTACATAATTTGTGCTGGTTTGCCTCCCCATCAGATGACTCCATAATAACCAATGCACTTGAACTGAAAAACACATTGCCTCCACGACAGATGTTTTCAGAATACTGGTAACAAAAGGCACCTACCCGACAGATGCATCCATAGTAGGCAGCTTCATTTCGGATGAAAGTTTTGTGAAGGTTTTCACCATTGTAGAATGGATCTACAGATAATGATTTTTTTTATTGTTGAAATAATTATACAGTTAAATAGTTAAAAATTTGTATGCATAACTAATATACCATATTCAACATATTAAACATACAGGACACTTAAAAAAAATTGGGCTAAGGAAAAATGTCATGGAATCTGTTCTTATAAGTGTACACCAAAATTTATTTGGTGACTAGTTTAGAACAACTGGAAAGTGATGCCAACTGTCTAAGACCAGATGGCGACACTCTTCAATTGTTCCACACTAGTTAAATTATAATAATTATCGATCCTGCCGATTAAAAAGGGAGTGTATGCTAATTACGGCATGTACACTTAATAGATCGAATATGTTACATATGAATATTATGTATACATATTTTATATCATACGTATAATATACATATAATACATCAACTAAAATCAAAGCTATTTCACAAAAAGAAACAAAGTTGGAGAAGTACAAGAAAAATGAAGTTGATTCCTTTCTTAAACTGAGCTGTTAGTTGTGTATTTAAATGTATTTCTTTATATGACAAATACTTAACATCAATCAAGCTTTGGCATAATATGTGGGATGTTATTCGTTGTAGATTCCAAATTCATGCTGCACAAAGCATCACATATGTTCAACGTTGCACTGTACTCCCACGCAAACATCAACTAGCAATGTTTTCTAAACACAACTACAAAGTAATTAATTCCACAAGTACTGTCGAAAATTACAATATGTTTGAAAGTAATAAACATATTTAACCTCACCAAGTAATTTTAGTAATGGTCCAAGAAGACAGAGGGCGCCTTTCACGTAGATGATTTTAACGAGCGTGAACCATAAAGCAACAGCTTGCAGCACACTGTCACTCTCACCAGGGGGTGCCTCCAGCAACAGCGAAACGTCCTTAGACTCCCAACTGCCATGGCAACCATCTGCAAAGAACAAACATTTTCATTTAAAGCTCATAAGGAAAATCCATCACAAAACAGAATCCGTCATTACATTTTATGAACATTTTCTATTTTGCTTCTCTAAGGGATGATTTCAAAAGATGGATGTATGCCACTACAGAAAATCGTTGTCATTTGACCCCAGACTTCTCCTCACCACATGAAACTTTTAATTACATCAACTAGCAGCAACTTGTGGACATGTCCTTGTTCTTCAGGCTGTGACCTGTAAACCACATTCTAAAAGAACGTGGTTTACCAACCCTAGAGACAACGAGGTTAAGAGGAGATCAAACTGAAGTTTTTAAGATATTGAATGGATATGAAAATACTGACAGAAATAGAAATCTCACTCAAGAAAGATAGTAGAACTAGAGGACATAAATTAAAATTAGTAAAGGATCAGTGTAGATTGGACATCAGGAAGTACTCGCTCTCACAGAGGACAATCAATGAATGGAACAAATTATCTACAGATTGTGCAAATGCTGGCAGCGTGAATATGTTTATCAACAAAATTGACAAATATTTCAGAAGGGAGGGTTACATGTAAATGACAAAGTGAGTGAGTCCTGGACACTCAAGTAAAGCAGTGAGTCTTGGACACTCAAGTATAGCAGTGAGTCCTGGACACTCAAGTATGGCAGTGAGTCCTGGACACTCAATTATAGCAGTGAGTCCTGGACACTCAAGTAAAGCAGTGAGTCTTGGACACTCAAGTATGGCAGTGAGTCCTGGACACTCAAGTATGGCAGTGAGTCCTGGACACTCAATTATAGCAGTGAGTCCTGGACACTCAAGTATGGCAGTGAGTCCTGGACACTCAATTATAGCAGTGAGTCCTGGACACTCAAGTAAAGCAGTGAGTCTTGGACACTCAAGTATGGCAGTGAGTCCTGGACACTCAATTATAGCAGTGAGTTCTGGACACTCAAGTATAGCAGTGAGTCCTGGAGACTCAAGTATAGCAGTGAGTCCTGGACACTCAAGTATGGCAGTGAGTCCTGGACACTCAAGTATAGCAGTGAGTTCTGGACACTCAAGAAAGAGGGTGAGAAACGTATACAACTGTACACACATTAAAGATGTGGATATGGTGCAGAATGGTCAGGGTAAGCTGGACACAGAGAAAAACTAACATCTCGGTCAGTAATAAAGTAGGTGTTAAGGAAGAAGGACTGCTGTTTTATTAAGACAAAAAACTGGCTAAATACTGCCATTGGAAAAGAAGACCAGACGGTCTGGTACTTACTAGCTTAGAAGGAGAACTACCAGGAAAAAATCAAAGAGATAGAAGAACAATGGGATGGATTGACCACATCAAGCACTGGACACATGGTGGACACGAAATGGCTAAAGAGATTGCACACCAATGGGTTGCTAGGGTTACACATCATCAAACTCCTACCATAGAGGTGAAGGTTTCATCATCAAACTCCTACTATAGAGGTGAAGGTTTCATCATTAAACTCCTACTATTGAGGTGAATGTTTCATCATAAAATTCCTACCATAAAGGTGAAGGTTTCATCATCAAACTCCTACCATAGAGGTGAAGGTTTCATCATCAAACTCCTACCATAGAGGTGAAGCTTTCATTATCAAACTCCTACCACAGAGGTGAATGTTTCATCATCAAATTCCTACCATAGAGGTGAAGCTTTCATTATCAAACTCCTACCACAGAGGTGAATGTTTCATCATCAAATTCCTACCATAGAGGTGAAGCTTTCATTATCAAACTCCTACCATACGGGTGAAGGTTTCATCATCAAACTCATACCATACAGGTGAATGCTTCATCATCAAACTCCTACCATAAAGGTGAAGGTGTCCTCTGGCACGGTCCAGGTGAGACAGCAGACCAGCTACACTTTGACAGGAGTTACGGTGCAGGAAACTGAGAGTCTTGTCAAATGCTTCCTCATGCCTGTCCAAGACCTGCAGCAAACTGGAGACGTTCCAGTGAAAATGTTTATTATACATCACTGGCCGAGTTACCCGGCATTGCATGGGAAAAAAATGCAACCGCTGCAAGAGCTTATGACTCCTGCACTAGCTAGTGAAGTGGTGGTAGAGCAATGCCACGACAAAGAAAACTTATGACTCCTGCACTAGCTAGTGAAGTGGTGGTAGAGCAATGTCATGGCAAAGAAAACTTATGACACCTGCACTAGCCAGTGAAGTGGTGGTAGAGCAATGCCATGGCAAAGAAAACTTATGACACCTGCACTAGCCAGTGAAGTGGTGGTAGAGCAATGCCATGGCAAAGAAAACTTATGACACCTGCACTAGCCAGTGAAGTGGTGGTAGAGCAATGCCATGGCAAAGAAAACTTATGACTCCTGCACTACCCAGTGAAGTGGTGGTAGAGCAATGCCATGGCAAAGAAAACTTATGACACCTGCACTAGCCAGTGAAGTGGTGGTAGAGCAATGCCATGGCAAAGAAAACTTATGACTCCTGCACTAGCTAGTGAAGTGGTGGTAGAGCAATGCCATGGCAAAGAAAACTTATGACTCCTGCACTAGCCAGTGAAGTGGTGGTAGAGCAATGCCATGGCAAAGAAAACTTATGACTCTTGTACTAGCCAGTGAAGTGGTGGTAGAGCAATGTCATGGCAAAGAAAACTTATGACTCCTGCACTAGCCAGTGAAGTGGTTGTAGAGCAATGTCACGGCAAAGAAAACTTATGACTCTTGTACTAGCCAGTGAAGTGGTGGTAGAGCAATGTCATGGCAAAGAAAACTTATGACTCCTGCACTAGCCAGTGAAGTGGTTGTAGAGCAATGTCACGGCAAAGAAAACTTATGACTCCTGCACTACCCAGTGAAGTGGTGGTAGAGCAATGTCATGGCAAAGAAAACTTATGACTCCTGCACTAGCCAGTGAAGTGGTGGTAGAGCAATGTCATGGCAAAGAAAACTTATGACTCCTGCACTACCCAGTGAAGTGGTTGTAGAGCAATGTCATGGCAAAGAAAACTTATGACTCCTGCACTACCCAGTGAAGTGGTGGTAGAGCAATGTCATGGCAAAGAAAACTTATGACTCCTGCACTAGCCAGTGAAGTGGTGGTAGAGCAATGTCATGGCAAAGAAAACTTATGACTCCTGCACTAGCCAGTGAAGTGGTGGTAGAGCAATGCCACGGCAAAGAAAACTTATGACACCTGCACTAGCCAGTGAAGTGGTTGTAGAGCAATGTCATGGCAAAGAAAACTTATGACTCCTGCACTAGCCAGTGAAGTGGTGGTAGAGCAATGCCATGGCAAAGAAAACTTATGACTCCTGCACTAGCCAGTGAAGTGGTGGTAGAGCAATGCCATGGCAAAGAAAACTTATGACTCCTGCACTAGCCAGTGAAGTGGTGGTAGAGCAATGCCATGGCAAAGAAAACTTATGACTCTTGTACTACCCAGTGAAGTGGTGGTAGAGCAATGCCATGGCAAAGAAAACTTATGACTCCTGCACTACCCAGTGAAGTGGTGGTAGAGCAATGCCACGGCAAAGAAAACTTATGACACCTGCACTAGCCAGTGAAGTGGTGGTGGAGCAATGCCATGGCAAAGAAAACTTATGACTCCTGCACTAGCCAGTGAAGTGGTGGTAGAGCAATGTCATGGCAAAGAAAACTTATGACTCCTGCACTAGCCAGTGAAGTGGTGGTAGAGCAATGCCATGGCAAAGAAAACTTATGACTCCTGCACTAGCCAATGAAGTGGTGGTGGAGCAATGCCATGGCAAAGAAAACTTATGACTCCTGCACTAGCCAGTGAAGTGGTGGTAGAGCAATGTCATGGCAAAGAAAACTTATGACTCCTGCACTAGCCAGTGAAGTGGTGGTAGAGCAATGCCATGGCAAAGAAAACTTATGACTCCTGCACTAGCCAGTGAAGTGGTGGTAGAGCAATGCCATGGCAAAGAAAACTTATGACTCCTGCACTAGCTAGTGAAGTGGTGGTAGAGCAATGTCATGGCAAAGAAAATTTATGAATCCTGCACTAGCTAGTGAAGTGGTGGTAGAGCAATGCCATGGCAAAGAAAACTTATGACTCCTGCACTAGCCAGTGAAGTGGTTGTAGAGCAATGTCATGGCAAAGAAAACTTATGACACCTGCACTAGCCAGTGAAGTGGTGGTAGAGCAATGCCACGGCAAAGAAAACTTATGACACCTGCACTAGCCAGTGAAGTGGTTGTAGAGCAATGTCATGGCAAAGAAAACTTATGACTCCTGCACTAGCCAGTGAAGTGGTTGTAGAGCAATGTCATGGCAAAGAAAACTTATGACTCCTGCACTAGCCAGTGAAGTGGTTGTAGAGTAATGTCATGGCAAAGAAAACTTATGACTCCTGCACTAGCCAGTGAAGTGGTTGTAGAGCAATGTCATGGCAAAGAAAACTTATGACTCCTGCACTAGCCAGTGAAGTGGTGGTAGAGCAATGTCATGGCAAAGAAAACTTATGACTCCTGCACTAGCCAGTGAAGTGGTGGTAGAGCAATGCCACGGCAAAGAAAACTTATGACACCTGCACTAGCCAGTGAAGTGGTTGTAGAGCAATGCCACGGCAAAGAAAACTTATGACTCCTGCACTAGCCAGTGAAGTGGTGGTAGAGCAATGCCACGGCAAAGAAAACTTATGACTCCTGCACTAGCCAGTGAAGTGGTGGTAGAGCAATGCCACGGCAAAGAAAACTTATGACACCTGCACTAGCCAGTGAAGTGGTGGTAGAGCAATGTCATGGCAAAGAAAACTTATGACTCTTGTACTAGCCAGTGAAGTGGTGGTAGAGCAATGTCATGGCAAAGAAAACTTATGACTCCTGCACTAGCCAGTGAAGTGGTGGTAGAGCAATGCCACGACAAAGAAAACTTATGACTCCTGCACTAGCCAGTGAAGTGGTGGTAGAGCAATGCCATGGCAAAGAAAACTTATGACTCCTGCACTAGCCAGTGAAGTGGTAGTAGAGCAATGCCACGGCAAAGAAAACTTATGACACCTGCACTAGCCAGTGAAGTGGTGGTAGAGCAATGTCATGGCAAAGAAAACTTATGACTCTTGTACTAGCCAGTGAAGTGGTGGTAGAGCAATGCCATGGCAAAGAAAACTTATGACTCCTGCACTAGCCAGTGAAGTGGTGGTAGAGCAATGCCATGGCAAAGAAAACTTATGACTCCTGCACTAGCCAGTGAAGTGGTGGTAGAGCAATGCCATGGCAAAGAAAACTTATGACTCCTGCACTAGCCAGTGAAGTGGTTGTAGAGCAATGCCACGGCAAAGAAAACTTATGACACCTGCACTAGCCAGTGAAGTGGTGGTAGAGCAATGTCATGGCAAAGAAAACTTATGACTCTTGTACTAGCCAGTGAAGTGGTGGTAGAGCAATGTCATGGCAAAGAAAACTTATGACTCCTGCACTAGCCAGTGAAGTGGTGGTAGAGCAATGCCACGACAAAGAAAACTTATGACTCCTGCACTAGCCAGTGAAGTGGTGGTAGAGCAATGCCATGGCAAAGAAAACTTATGACTCCTGCACTAGCCAGTGAAGTGGTGGTAGAGCAATGCCACGACAAAGAAAACTTATGACTCCTGCACTAGCCAGTGAAGTGGTGGTAGAGCAATGCCATGGCAAAGAAAACTTATGACACCTGCACTAGCCAGTGAAGTGGTGGTAGAGCAATGTCATGGCAAAGAAAACTTATGACTCTTGTACTAGCCAGTGAAGTGGTGGTAGAGCAATGCCATGGCAAAGAAAACTTATGACTCCTGCACTAGCCAGTGAAGTGGTGGTAGAGCAATGCCATGGCAAAGAAAACTTATGACTCCTGCACTAGCCAGTGAAGTGGTGGTAGAGCAATGCCATGGCAAAGAAAACTTATGACTCCTGCACTAGCCAGTGAAGTGGTGGTAGAGCAATGTCATGGCAAAGAAAACTTATGACTCTTGTACTAGCCAGTGAAGTGGTGGTAGAGCAATGCCATGGCAAAGAAAACTTATGACTCTTGTACTACCCAGTGAAGTGGTGGTAGAGCAATGTCATGGCAAAGAAAACTTATGACTCCTGCACTACCCAGTGAAGTGGTGGTAGAGCAATGCCATGGCAAAGAAAACTTATGACTCTTGTACTAGCCAGTGAAGTGGTGGTAGAGCAATGTCATGGCAAAGAAAACTTATGACTCCTGCACTAGCCAGTGAAGTGGTTGTAGAGCAATGTCATGGCAAAGAAAACTTATGACTCCTGCACTAGCCAGTGAAGTGGTGGTAGAGCAATGCCACGACAAAGAAAACTTATGACTCTTGTACTACCCAGTGAAGTGGTGGTAGAGCAATGTCATGGCAAAGAAAACTTATGACTCCTGCACTAGCCAGTGAAGTGGTGGTAGAGCAATGTCATGGCAAAGAAAACTTATGACTCCTGCACTAGCCAGTGAAGTGGTGGTAGAGCAATGCCAAGGCAAAGAAAACTTATGACTCCTGCAGTACCCAGTGACGTGGTGGTAGAGCAATGCCACGGCAAAGAAAACTTCACTGCCGATTTCACGAAGCGTTCGGTGGAAGTTTGACGTAGATCATGTAACAATGGTAGAAACACGCATAGTGGTGCTAACAATTGCATGTAACTATTGTTCTGAGTTACATCATTTACATCAAAAGTCAACAGAGGTTCTTTCATAATTTCGCAACTGGGGGAATTTCAAATATTTTTTAATGTGCCAACCACCACCATGTGCCTCCGGGCAAGCCTACAAAATGTCAGCCCCAAACAAGCGAAACTTATGGAGATATGAGGGTGCTTACAGACAGTCACAAACTAGTTTATATTAAAGATACGGATGTATAAGGTAAATGTTTAACTGGTTGTGAAATGTTACAGGTTAAAAACTGCTGTGTAGCTATCTGAAAAAGGCATTAAGGATTCATTACAAATAGTTTTCCATGTATAACTTTTCGGTAAAAAATATGGGCTTTCTTGACATAGATAGCTACAATATTAAATACTTCTGACAAGTTGTGGTAAAAGGAATACCATCTTTGATCAGTCATATTAATGTAAATAAATCTTATTATGATAATGATAAAAAATATCGATACGAATCATATACCTCCTTGACAGGGAAATTCAGGAAAATAAATCAGGGGAAGTTAAAGTGTATTTCTGAAATCAACGCAAAGCTACAAATCATGTTAATGCATGCATCAATAACATAACATAACAGCATAAATATGTGGCTCCTAATGATGTATATCATCCCAAAAAATTACTGTTGTTGCCACTAGCAACAGTAACCATTGACAACCTACCTCCAGAACGTGAACATACATGAGCATAGCGGCGTAGTGACCAGGGGCCACCACCAGGGCTCTGTCAAGGATCGACTCCGCTTTCTCTATCGCTGAATGACAAAAAAGTGCTGGATAATCAATTTATTTTATTTTATATAAAACTAGCTGAGTTACCCAGCATTGTACAACTGCATGGTTTAACAAAGCATTCATACCATATGAAGGAACACACAAGGACATTTGATGTAGATTGTGTAACTTGGAATAATCATAGAAAAACCGCATAGCAATGCTAACAACTGTACTCAACTACAAACTCTGATTGTTCTGAGTTATGTAACCTACTTTAAACATCCACATAAGCTTCTTCGTAAAATCTCTACCCCACGGGAATTTTAAATTTTTCAAATCACCATGGGCCCCTAAGCACACCTAAAAAATTTCAGCCCCATAAATTTTTCATACAATGGCGTATTTTTTAAAATTCAACATATTTATATTGACCAAGTTTTTTTATTGAAAAAATTACAGAAATATCTGTGCATGTGACTACACCTAACTAATATGTTACAACATCATTAAACCATATTAATATTTGCTGAGTATGCTATTTCGAAAGAAAAGCTGGAAGACTAAAGAATAGTGAGGGGGCTCGGTCAATGAGGAAATGGCGGAGTTTCCTTGAAAATATTTGAACAAAGTCAGTTGAAAATAAAGTGCATTGAAGAAGTGTTGCCACGACCATTTACTAAATAGACAGAATAACACATTTCTAAACATGTTTCCATAGTTATGTAATATTGCAGCTAATTAGGTAACAAAGAATACTATCATGTAAATTATAAACGTTACAGTGTTTCCGTAGATTGTGAGGCAAGGATGATTTTATGAGCTGAGCGTGCCATATTTTTATTTCTCCATATTATAATAATATATATTTTAAATATCTCTATTATCTTATTATAATCAACTGTGCCTATATTTGTATGTTATGCTACTCCTGGATGCATTGCATCTCGGGCCCCAAACTTTCAGAGGTTCATCTATGACCCCACAGTCAAGTCGTGACCCCACGGTCAGGTCATGACCCCACAGTCAGGTCGTCTCAGTTTTTTTTTTATTCCCCCCGCTATTGCCCTTTCTATGAACAATCAAACTACCCTTTGTAGTTATTACGTACAACCATCTGCAATGCTACGCGAATAATTATGTATAATTGTTGATAAAGTGATGCGTCTATTCTTTGATTGACTGTTACATAATAGAAGGGCTGCATGTAGAGTTGGAAAGAAGCTATCAAGATACTGGCCGTACCAAGTATCAAGGCACAGATGGATGGATATGTTGTGTATCTTGATATTTGGTAAACACAAACTACCAAGTTATCCCATCTGGAGAATGGGAATTTTTGCGATATATCTAACTATAATTGAGTAGCGTATGTTTGTTCATGTTTTCCTCCTAGACGGCTTACACCTCGGGCGCCAAATTTTCAGGGATTAATCTACGACCCCACAAATGAAATGTAACGCCTTTATTTTTTAGAAATACCCCATATATCAAGGGTTCTCAGTGGTTTTTATGGTAAATCAATTGTTCGCTACGTAAAACATTAACTTCAAACAATCGCAGAAACCAAACGCGTGTGACAAATACTTTGGTACATAAACCGCTTGAGAGTACATAGCGCTATCTGGGTGGTTTATATTACGTAAAACGTTTAACTGCCAACAATCGCAGAAATCACGCACGCGCGCAGCAAATACTTCGGTACGTAAACCATTTGAAAGTAGGTAGCGCCATCTGGGCGGTTTATATTAATTATAGCAGAAAACACGCATAGCAATTGTACACATCAACTAGGTAGCTTGGTGTGTGTATCCTGGTCTGGGGACGGGCATTTTTGCTAGTAGTAATAATTCACTTGATTTGGCAGTACAAAATTTTAATACAATTGAATTATGAAGTTTATTTAGTGACACCAGAGATAATATTAGAGTAAAAGATCTCCATAAAAAAAACACTAGTCAACCAATCATTGTCATGGAAATACTGCGTATCTACCTTTTACTTGAGCACAGGTCACTATTTTACTTCCAGGTTTAGTACTATGGCCCACTTACCTCCGTTATCACGGAATGTAGTCGCTAGCAACATCAGAGCAGGCACTGACGCCCACGCACTGCCCAGAGCCCTTAAATGTCAATATGCGTTTCTGTGAGAACGACATTTAGACATTTCACAATGAAGATTGCAATCTAAGTTTAATAATAAAGATCTATTTGTGCAAATAAAATTGCAAATACTTCTAGCTCACTAATGACTTTGGAAACTGGTGCAGAAATGAATGAGCCTATTAGACACACTGAAAGAAGAGCGAGAAAATATTTGACACCGCATGAGATAACATGAGATAACATGCTTAAGTTAAAAAATCACAAACTAAGAAGTCAGCATTTTCCATAACATCAGTTTGGTTTATTTCCATCCAAAGTGAAATTTCAAATGGATGTACAATCAAATGGATGTACAATCAAATGGATGTACAATCAAATGGATGTACAATCAAAACCATTTCAGTTAATTAATTTCTGTTTTTTTGTATGTTATAAAGAAATTAATACTCTTTAAGAAAATACTGAAATCTCTATTTGTGATTTTTCAGATTTAAGTTACATTTTCTTATGCAAATAAAGAATTGATGAGAAAGACAGAAGACGCACCTCTCAAGTAGTTCATTAGTTGACTGCTCTCTACAGATGTTTGCCAAAGTCCTCTCAAACTTCTTGCTACCTGCAGCAGCAAGGTCAACTAGATATACTATTACGTACATCTGTATATTAAACTGGTGCTCAACCATAGAGGCACATTCCAAAATGGCACATACAAAAAAGGCACGTTCCAAAATGGCACATTCGAAAAATGCACATACAAAAAATGGCACATAATATAATGGCACAACGCAAAGGTAAAAGGTAAGGCCAAAAACAGCACATTTGAATATAAAATGTGACTCACAAAGAAATTAATGTTGATGAAAATGATACATTCGCGTATCATAGTAGTTTAACCACATCTATGGTTACACTCTACATGCACATTGTGTCCACAAAATTGTTCAGTTTAATCACATCAAAATAATGAAAAATCTAATTGTTCGATCATGGCGGATGTTCATGGAGAGGTCTTAATTGAGCACTCTGGTTACTTGCACATTGTGTCCACAAAAACTCCGCATCAAACTAATGAAATCTCTAATTTAATGAAAATATCCCAAATCTAATTTAGTGAAAATATTCAAAATCTTATTTCGTGAAAATATTCAAAATTTAATTTAGTTAACATATTAAATTTTTTTTTTAAATATAAAAAATTTAATTTAATGAAAATATATAAAATATATTTTTGGATGTGACTTTATGTAAGACCATTTTTTAAATTCAATCATATCCTCTTGCGAGGATATGACAAACTCCATACACTGACAAACTCCCTACACTGACAAACTCCATACACTGACAAACTCCCTACACTGACAAACTCCCTACACTGACAAACTCCCTACACTGACAAACTCCCTACACTGACAAACTCCCTACACTGACAAACTCCCTACACTGACAAACTCCCTACACTGACAAACTCCCTACACTGACAAACTCCCTACACTGACAAACTCCCTACACTGACAAACTCCCTACACTGACAAACTCCCTACACTGACAAACTCCATACACTGACAAACTCCATACACTGACAAACTCCCTACACTGACAAACTCCCTACACTGACAAACTCCCTACACTGACAAACTCCCTACACTGACAAACTCCCTACACTGACAAACTCCCTACACTGACAAACTCCCTACACTGACAAACTCCCTACACTGACAAACTCCATACACTGACAAACTCCATACACTGACAAACTCCCTACACTGACAAACTCCATACACACTACGAGTCATGGCAGAAGTGGCCATGATATGGCTCAGTTAATTCTGCCAAACACCTCACAAGACAACACGACTGAATAAACAAACAAGGGTAAAACCTTAACTTACCCCGCTCATTTACCATTGCTGTCAATATGATCGTTACAGCTTCCAATGCCTGGTCAGTCCCGAGGTCATGCGTCAACTTCGCATATTGTTCAAGAGCTGGCAAGTACTGTCGGTCATTTTTCAGAGCCGTCTAGTGGTCAAATATAGCAACACTGCCTCAGAAGGAATATGCCACGTTTGGTACAAAATATTTTGGCCTTGCTAATACTTTTTATATTCAGGATTGTGTAAAACTGGCTGTGTCTGTAACTGTTTCCACCAGGCATTCTATGCAAAAGGATTGTGTAAAACTGGCTGTGTTTGTAACTGTTTCACCAGGTATTCTATGCAAAAGGATTGTGTAAAACTGGCTGTGTCTGTAACTGTTCCACCAGGTATTCTATGCAAAAGGATTGTGTAAAACTGGCTGTGTCTGTAACTGTTCCACCAGGCATTCTATGCAAAAGGATTGTGTAAAACTGGCTGTGTTTGTAACTGTTTCACCAGGTATTCTATGCAAAAGGATTGTGTAAAACTGGCTGTGTCTGTAACTGTTCCACCAGGTATTCTATGCAAAAGGATTGTGTAAAACTGGCTGTGTCTGTAACTGTTCCACCAGGTATTCTATGCAAAAGGATTGTGTAAAACTGGCTGTGTCTGTAACTGTTCCACCAGGTATTCTATGCAAAAGGATTGTGTAAAACTGGCTGTGTTTGTAACTGTTCCACCAGGTATTCTATGCAAAAGGATTGTGTAAAACTGGCTGTGTCTGTAACTGTTCCACCAGGTATTCTATGCAAAAGGATTGTGTAAAACTGGCTGTGTCTGTAACTGTTCCACCAGGCATTCTATGCAAAAGGATTGTGTAAAACTGGCTGTGTCTGTAACTGTTTCCACCAGGTATTCTATGCAAAAGGATTGTGTAAAACTGGCTGTGTCTGTAACTGTTTCCACCAGGCATTCTATGCAAAAGGATTGTGTAAAACTGGCTGTGTCTGTAACTGTTTCCACCAGGCATTCTATGCAAAAGGATTGTGTAACACTGGCTGTGTCTGTAACTGTTCCACCAGGTATTCTATGCAAAAGGATTGTGTAAAACTGGCTGTGTCTGTAACTGTTTCCACCAGGTATTCTATGCAAAAGGATTGTGTAAAACTGGCTGTGTCTGTAACTGTTTCCACCAGGCATTCTATGCAAAAGGATTGTGTAACACTGGCTGTGTCTGTAACTGTTCCACCAGGTATTCTATGCAAAAGGATTGTGTAAAACTGGCTGTGTCTGTAACTGTTTCCACCAGGTATTCTATGCAAAAGGATTGTGTAAAACTGGCTGTGTCTGTAACTGTTCCACCAGGTATTCTATGCAAAAGGATTGTGTAAAACTGGCTGTGTCTGTAACTGTTCCACCAGGCATTCTATGCAAAAGGATTGTGTAAAACTGGCTGTGTCTGTAACTGTTTCCACCAGGTATTCTATGCAAAAGGATTGTGTAAAACTGGCTGTGTCTGTAACTGTTCCACCAGGTATTCTATGCAAAAGGATTGTGTAAAACTGGCTGTGTCTGTAACTGTTCCACCAGGCATTCTATGCAAAAGGATTGTGTAAAACTGGCTGTGTCTGTAACTGTTTCCACCAGGTATTCTATGCAAAAGGATTGTGTAAAACTGGCTGTGTCTGTAACTGTTTCCACCAGGCATTCTATGCAAAAGGATTGTGTAAAACTGGCTGTGTCTGTAACTGTTCCACCAGGTATTCTATGCAAAAGGATTGTGTAAAACTGGCTGTGTCTGTAACTGTTCCACCAGGCATTCTATGCAAAAGGATTGTGTAAAACTGGCTGTGTCTGTAACTGTTTCCACCAGGCATTCTATGCAAAAGGATTGTGTAACACTGGCTGTGTCTGTAACTGTTCCACCAGGTATTCTATGCAAAAGGATTGTGTAAAACTGGCTGTGTCTGTAACTGTTTCCACCAGGTATTCTATGCAAAAGGATTGTGTAAAACTGGCTGTGTCTGTAACTGTTCCACCAGGTATTCTATGCAAAAGGATTGTGTAAAACTGGCTGTGTCTGTAACTGTTCCACCAGGTATTCTATGGAAAAGGATTGTGTAAAACTGGCTGTGTCTGTAACTGTTCCACCAGGTATTCTATGCAAAAGGATTGTGTAAAACTGGCTGTGTCTGTAACTGTTCCACCAGGTATTCTATACAAAAGGATTGTGTAAAACTGGCTGTGTCTGTAACTGTTTCACCAGGTATTCTATGCAAGAGGATTGTGTAAAACTGGCTGTGTCTGTAACTGTTCCACCAGGTATTCTATGCAAAAGGATTGTATAAAACTGGCTGTGTCTGTAACTGTTCCACCAGGTATTCTATGCAAGAGGATTGTGTAAAACTGGCTGTGTCTATAACTGTTCCACCAGGTATTCTATGCAAAAGGATTGTGTAAAACTGGCTGTGTCTGTAACTGTTTACACCAGGTATTCTATGCAAGAGCAATTGAAAAATCATAAAGAAAGATCAGTAAAATATTTCAGATACGCTAGAGATCAATAAAACAAGAGTTAAGCTGGCACAATGATGAGAACATGTGTGTATCTATGACTTCACAGTAGTATTCTAGAGGTTTACTATTACTATAGTAATACCCTATTGTTGTTATTTTTGCATAGAGCGTTGTACTGTGCTGTAAGTAAACTGGAGTTTAGTAATTACCTGTATAACTAAAAATGCTTTCGCCTTTTGTCCAAGCAAGACGTATGCACGAGACAGCGCCACCTATGACGGACAGAGACAAAACATTTGGTGGATGAAACGAGCCTAGCTTGTTTAGCCGTGATTCACTATTTTCAACAGTGAACAATCAATCAATATTTATTTTCCAAAAACAACATATATAGCAATAATAATTTTTTACAGCAGTTTCATTGAAAACAGAATGCGCTTAACATAAAATGCATGATATAAAATATAAACATTATTCAAGATAAATACACATACAACTGTGCCAAATGTAGTTAAATTAATTTAAAGGTAAAACTAATTACATACATACTTAGTATGTACATTACAAATTAGATGAAAACCTAACTCAAATTTCAATATAAATATTTATTCATCGTGATCAAAGCAGACAAGCATGTGACTGGCTAAAATGTCAGGTAAACAATACCTTCTGAGCAAGAAAAAACAAACTTGTTTGACAATCACATGCCATAATGCTCATATTGCCCAAATAAATACATACCACAAACATTAGATTTTAATACCTTCTCCCAGGGAAAAGCTGGAGCAATAGGAAGTACTAATATATTTCCAACCATCTCTTTGCTTAATTAAAATTTACTCCATATATGCAACATCCATTTAGGATCTTGAAATAGTGTTTATTATGGCTACTACTAGCGTTTTTGGCTATAGTCTACAGCGGGGTGAGTGAGCATGAAGTCTATTGACTATGCAGGCCGGTGGCTGAATTTGCTTACTATTCCAGCCCGAAAATTATTAATTCAACATGTTTGATATCTGCTTAGAGAACAAATTCTCAAATCTGGGAAGAAAATAAGAAAACAAACTGTTCCCCAAACGTTAAATGTGAATACCATCTTCCAATGAAAAATCGGGAAGTACTATGATATATTTCCACCCTTCGCTTTGTTTTATTGAAACATGCTCCATTCATTCAGTCAACACCCTTTTACGATGTTGAAATACTGTCTTGGTTTATCTCTTGGTTTATACCCTTTTTAAAATTTTGCTAAAAAACACAACAGTGACTACTAGTTTTATTTGTAGTAAGAGCAATTCTGCAATATCATTACTCATTCAACATATTTGATTCTTTCCTAGAGATCAAGTTGTAAAATCTGGGAAGGAAATAGGAAAACAAACCCGAGCTTCCTGGACAAACTTTCCGGATGTTTCCGTCCTGTGGATCTCCTCTTGTGCAATAAACAACTCCAGCTGTTGTACGGCCGTGTCTGGGTCACCTGACATCATGTGACATTGAGCCACTCTGTAATAAAAAAAGCGTAGGTATCAATTTGACAGTTTTGCTTGTCTTATTTCAGACATATTTAGCAAAGACCTGTCAAGTATCCACTTCGACACATTGGCTCGTTTTACACATTTGTTATTTAGTTTTGGTGAAATCATTGGACAAAATATAAAATAATTTTTTATCAAGACAAAATTCAGTGAAAAAATGGGAAAGTAATCCGGCTCTATATACTATGACATCAAGCCATTCACACTCTTGCAAGATACCCAATCTAATGACCAAAGTGAATTTTTCAATGATTTTAATAAAAATATGCACTCTTTTATTAAACCGACTGCATATATCACTTAAGACTACAGACTTGAACATCAACAAACCTGATTCCCCATGGGCTAAATGATTCCCCATGGGCTAAATGATTCCACATGGGCTAAATGACCTGAGGAGGGAGTATTAAAGAAACTCATGTTGTATTGTTTCCCATGCATACCTCAACCGGAAGAGAGGATCATTGGGATAATGCTTTCTCCCTGACTCAGCATACTTCAATGTCTTCCTCCAATGGCCAACCGCAAAATAAATTTCAACTACAAAACAAAGCCACTTCAAACTTTAACTTTAAGCAAGTGCAATAACTAGGAGCCACATTTAAACTTAATTTTATGTTTCTTTTTAAATATATATGTTCCTCCTTTGTGAAGTAAAATAAAATAAAACACATTCACAACGTAAGAATAGATATACTTTATACTACATAACAGGGTTTTATGATAAATATGATCAGATCTTGTACTTCTAAGTTGTCTCTAGTTACCAAGTGTCTTGAGAGTGTCAACATTCTGTGGTTCCGCACCAAATGTCTTCAGACACTGAGACACCAATGCCCTCTTTGACTGGACACCTGTCTCATATGAGCCCTTGCACTCAGAGGTCACTGTACCAGGTCGGAGGTCAGCACACCTGTGAGAAAAGGGAGCATGTTTGCAATACAACTGGAAGTAAGAAATACACAAATGAATTGATGTCGCAACCTTTCAAAGCCTGCTGTTAATACTTGCCCACCAAACAGCTAGCGATTGTAGTTCATAAACATCCGATAATAAATAGGATTTTGTTAAATATATTAATTATCATACTGGTCCTGAATTAAATTTTTTCATTCATCTCGCTTTAGATTCAGTTAAAAATAAAACCTACTTAGTGCCCACCATGACACACTGGCTCTAGCACCCACCACGACACGCTGGCACTAGCACCCACCACAACATGCTGGCACTAGCACCCACCACGACACGCTGGCTCTAGCACGCACCACAACATGCTGGCACTAGCACCCACCACGACACGCTGGCTCTAGCATGCACCACAACATGCTGGCTCTAGCACCCACCACAACATACTGGCTCTAGCACCCACCACAACAGGCTGGCTCTAGCACCCACCACGACACGCTGGCTCTAGCACCCACCACAACATGCTGGCTCTAGCACCACCACAACATGTTGGCTTATTTGTGCAAATACGTTACTCAGTCTTAACAAAATCATCAGCCAAGCTATTAAATTATTTTTGGCCAGATTCGGTCAAAATTCAACAAGAAAAGGACAAAACTGGTCCATGGTCCATTATGACAAAAACCTATTCACACTTTCAAGTTACCTGATCTAATGATCACAGTCAATTCTTTTGATGATTTCAACAAACGTTTGCACATTATTAAACCAACTGCGCATATTACTTAAATTATTCACACACTATACTTATGATCATCATCATCAACAAACCCGATTCATTATGGGCTGAATGAATTGAGGAGGTTTCAAACCACTGGCAAATTCTTCTGTGGAAAGATGACTGAGACATGTGGCCAACAGTTTAACTTACGGCATCATCGTCGCCAGAGGGACTGCCGAGTACAACATCCTCGCCACCAGGGGGACTGCTGAGTACAACATCCTCACCACCAGGGGGACTGCTGAGTACAACATCCTCGCCACCAGGGGGACTGCTGAGTACAACATCCTCGCCACCAGGGGGACTGCTGAGTACAACATCCTCGCCACCAGGGGGACTGCTGAGTACAACATCCTCGCCACCAGGGGGACTGCTGAGTACAACAGTACCCCTGACAGATAACCCTGTTGAAACATGGAACTTAGTGTTGCTGCGTTAACCAATGGGCTACATCCCTATGATGACTGTTGGGAATTTGGGATGTAGCCAACCATGGATGATGTTACATGTAATGTTTGGGAAGTAACTAAACTTTAATTGGCAGTGGATACATCGTCATTGGTAGGACGGGTAATTCCTGGAAACGCCATTTCAAGTTTGGCGGGGAGTGTATAGTTCCCAGAAAGATGTCAACCAAGACATGAAGTGGGACCAAGTACAAATGATCTAGCCTACATCCACATGACATGGGGAAACATCCACGTTTCAACTGAATTATCTGCCAGGGGTACTGTAGCACTCCTGCCACCCCTGGATAGTGAGGATATCTGCCAGGGGGTCTGTAGTACTACTACTACCACCCCTGGATAGTGAGGATGTCTGCCAGGGGGTCTGTAGTACTACTACTACCACCCCTGGATAGTGAGGATGTCTGCCAGGGGGTCTGTAGTACTACTACTACCACCCCTGGATAGTGAGGATGTCTGCCAGGGGGTCTTGTAGTACTACTACTACCACCCCTCGATAGTTAGGATGTATGCCACGGGTAGCATAGTACTACTACCACCCCTGTATAGTGAGGATGTCTGCCAAGGGTTGCATAGTATTACTACCACCCCTGGATAGTGAGGATGTCTGCCAGGGGGTAGCGTAGTACTACTACCACCCCTCTATAGTGAGGATGTCTGCCAAGGGTTGCATAGTATTACTATCACCCCTGGATAGTGAGGATGTCTGCCAAGGGTTGCATAGTATTACTACCACCCCTGGATAGTGAGGATGTCTGCCAGGGGGTAGTGTAGTACTACTACCAACCCTGGATAGTGAGGATGTCTGCCAGGGGGTAGTGTAGTACTACTACCAACCCTGGATAGTGAGGATGTCTGCCAGGGGGTAGTGTAGTACTACTACCAACCCTGGATAGTGAGGATGTCTGCCAAGGGTTGCATAGTATTACTACCACCCCTGGATAGTGAGGATGTCTGCCAGGGGGTAGTGTAGTACTACTACCAACCCTGGATAGTGAGGATGTCTGCCAGGGGGTAGTGTAGTACTACTACCACCCCTGGATAGTGAGGATGTCTGCCAGGGGGTAGCGTAGTACTACTACCACCCCTCTATAGTGAGGATGTCTGCCAAGGGTTGCATAGTATTACTATCACCCCTGGATAGTGAGGATGTCTGCCAAGGGTTGCATAGTATTACTACCACCCCTGGATAGTGAGGATGTCTGCCAAGGGTTGCATAGTATTACTACCACCCCTGGATAGTGAGGATGTCTGCCAGGGGGTAGTGTAGTACTACTACCACCCCTGGATAGTGAGGATGTCTGCCAGGGGGTAGTGTAGTACTACTACCAACCCTGGATAGTGAGGATGTCTGCCAGGGGGTAGTGTAGTACTACTACCAACCCTGGATAGTGAGGATGTCTGCCAGGGGGTAGTGTAGTACTACTACCACCCCTGGATAGTGAGGATGTCTGCCAGGGGGTAGTGTAGTACTACTACCAACCCTGGATAGTGAGGATGTCTGCCAGGGGGTAGTGTAGTACTATTACCACCCCTGGATATTGAGGATGTCTGCCAAGGGTTGCATAGTATTACTACCACCCCTGGATAGTGAGGATGTCTGCCAAGGGTAGTGTAGTACTACTACCAACCCTGGATAGTGAGGATGTCTGCCAGGGGGTAGTGTAGTACTACTACCAACCCTGGATAGTGAGGATGTCTGCCAAGGGTAGTGTAGTACTACTACCAACCCTGGATAGTGAGGATGTCTGCCAGGGGGTAGTGTAGTACTCCTACCACCCCTGGATAGTGAGGATGTCTGCCAAGGGTAGTGTAGTACTACTACCAACCCTGGATAGTGAGGATGTCTGCCAGGGGGTAGTGTAGTACTCCTAGCACCCCTGGATAGTGAGGATGTCTGCCAAGGGTAGTGTAGTACTCCTACCACCCCTGGATAGTGAGGATGTCTGCCAAGGGTAGTGTAGTACTCCTACCACCCCTGGATAGTGAGGATGTCTGCCAAGGGTAGCGTAGTACTCCTACCACCCCTGGATAGTGAGGATGTCTGCCAGGGGTAGTGTAGTACTCCTACCACCCCTGGATAGTGAGGATGTCTGCCAAGGGTAGTGTAGTACTCCTACCACCCCTGGATAGTGAGGATGTCTGCCAAGGGTAGTGTAGTACTACTACCAACCCTGGTTAGTGAGGATGTCTGCCAAGGGTAGTGTAGTACTCCTACCACCCCTGGATAGTGAGGATGTCTGCCAAGGGTAGTGTAGTACTCCTACCACCCCTGGATAGTGAGGATGTCTGCCAAGGGTAGCGTAGTACTCCTACCACCCCTGGATAGTGAGGATGTCTGCCAAGGGTAGTGTAGTACTCCTACCACCCCTGGATAGTGAGGATGTCTGCCAGGGGTAGTGTAGTACTCCTACCACCCCTGGATAGTGAGGATGTCTGCCAGGGGTAGTGTAGTACTCCTACCACCCCTGGATAGTGAGGATGTCTGCCAAGGGTAGTGTAGTACTCCTACCACCCCTGGATAGTGAGGATGTCTGCCAAGGGTAGTGTAGTACTACTACCAACCCTGGATAGTGAGGATGTCTGCCAAGGGTAGTGTAGTACTCCTACCACCCCTGGATAGTGAGGATGTCTGCCAAGGGTAGTGTAGTACTCCTACCACCCCTGGATAGTGAGGATGTCTGCCAAGGGTAGCGTAGTACTCCTACCACCCCTGGATAGTGAGGATGTCTGCCAGGGGTAGTGTAGTACTCCTACCACCCCTGGATAGTGAGGATGTCTGCTAGGGGTAGCGTAGTACTCCTACCACCCCTGGATAGTGAGGATGTCTGCCAAGGGTAGTGTAGTACTACTACCAACCCTGGTTAGTGAGGATGTCTGCCAAGGGTAGTGTAGTACTCCTACCACCCCTGGATAGTGAGGATGTCTGCCAAGGGTAGTGTAGTACTCCTACCACCCCTGGATAGTGAGGATGTCTGCCAAGGGTAGCGTAGTACTCCTACCACCCCTGGATAGTGAGGATGTCTGCCAAGGGTAGTGTAGTACTACTACCAACCCTGGTTAGTGAGGATGTCTGCCAAGGGTAGTGTAGTACTCCTACCACCCCTGGATAGTGAGGATGTCTGCCAAGGGTAGTGTAGTACTCCTACCACCCCTGGATAGTGAGGATGTCTGCCAAGGGTAGCGTAGTACTCCTACCACCCCTGGATAGTGAGGATGTCTGCCAAGGGTAGTGTAGTACTACTACCAACCCTGGATAGTGAGGATGTCTGCCAGGGGGTAGTGTAGTACTCCTACCACCCCTGGATAGTGAGGATGTCTGCCAAGGGTAGTGTAGTACTCCTACCACCCCTGGATAGTGAGGATGTCTGCCAAGGGTAGTGTAGTACTCCTACCACCCCTGGATAGTGAGGATGTCTGCCAAGGGTAGCGTAGTACTCCTACCACCCCTGGATAGTGAGGATGTCTGCCAGGGGTAGTGTAGTACTCCTACCACCCCTGGATAGTGAGGATGTCTGCCAAGGGTAGTGTAGTACTCCTACCACCCCTGGATAGTGAGGATGTCTGCCAAGGGTAGTCTAGTACTACTACCAACCCTGGTTAGTGAGGATGTCTGCCAAGGGTAGTGTAGTACTCCTACCACCCCTGGATAGTGAGGATGTCTGCCAAGGGTAGCGTAGTACTCCTACCACCCCTGGATAGTGAGGATGTCTGCCAAGGGTAGTGTAGTACTCCTACCACCCCTGGATAGTGAGGATGTCTGCCAGGGGTAGTGTAGTACTCATACCACCCCTGGATAGTGAGGATGTCTGCCAGGGGTAGTGTAGTACTCCTACCACCCCTGGATAGTGAGGATGTCTGCCAAGGGTAGTGTAGTACTCCTACCACCCCTGGATAGTGAGGATGTCTGCCAAGGGTAGTGTAGTACTACTACCAACCCTGGATAGTGAGGATGTCTGCCAAGGGTAGTGTAGTACTCCTACCACCCCTGGATAGTGAGGATGTCTGCCAAGGGTAGTGTAGTACTCCTACCACCCCTGGATAGTGAGGATGTCTGCCAAGGGTAGCGTAGTACTCCTACCACCCCTGGATAGTGAGGATGTCTGCCAGGGGTAGTGTAGTACTCCTACCACCCCTGGATAGTGAGGATGTCTGCTAGGGGTAGCGTAGTACTCCTACCACCCCTGGATAGTGAGGATGTCTGCCAAGGGTAGTGTAGTACTACTACCAACCCTGGTTAGTGAGGATGTCTGCCAAGGGTAGTGTAGTACTCCTACCACCCCTGGATAGTGAGGATGTCTGCCAAGGGTAGTGTAGTACTCCTACCACCCCTGGATAGTGAGGATGTCTGCCAAGGGTAGTGTAGTACTCCTACCACCCCTGGATAGTGAGGATGTCTGCCAAGGGTAGCGTAGTACTCCTACCACCCCTGGATAGTGAGGATGTCTGCCAAGGGTAGTGTAGTACTCCTACCACCCCTGGATAGTGAGGATGTCTGCCAAGGGTAGTGTAGTACTACTACCAACCCTGGTTAGTGAGGATGTCTGCCAAGGGTAGTGTAGTACTCCTACCACCCCTGGATAGTGAGGATGTCTGCCAAGGGTAGTGTAGTACTCCTACCACCCCTGGATAGTGAGGATGTCTGCCAAGGGTAGCGTAGTACTCCTACCACCCCTGGATAGTGAGGATGTCTGCCAAGGGTAGTGTAGTACTCCTACCACCCCTGGATAGTGAGGATGTCTGCCAGGGGTAGTGTAGTACTCCTACCACCCCTGGATAGTGAGGATGTCTGCCAGGGGTAGTGTAGTACTCCTACCACCCCTGGATAGTGAGGATGTCTGCCAGGGGTAGTGTAGTACTTCTACCAACCCTGGTTAGTGAGGATAACTTACGGTGCTTGTTCAGTGAAGACTGGATCTTGTTCAAGGTGGGACTGTTTCACTGAGATCTTCTCTTTTACAGCTGCCATGTCTAAGAAAGGTTCACCAATTGATTAGGACAAACAACTGGCGACACAAACAAAGGCACTGGACACTGGTGACACAAACAAAGGCACTGGACACTGGTGACACAAACAAAGACATTGGTGACACAAAGGCACTGGTGACAGAAACTGTCAACAGCTGATCGCAAATGTACTGAACAGTAAACAGATAATGGTCAACATATATAAAAAAATGTTGACTCATTAAAACAAATTTCATTAGTTAAAATGTTAGAATAGATAAAGTTTATTTTAGATTGTATTGTAACATGATTTTTATGGAAAAAAACGATCAGACTTCGAACCTTTAATTCAATATTTTAAATTACAACAAAAATTATGACAGAAGTTGTATAGACAGTTCAGTAATGTATTTAACTGCTTTCTCTAAATGTGATGGATATCACACTCTTGGCTGGAGAATATTTGGTGAATTTGCCCCTACCGCTCCTGCGCACAAGAAATAGATCCTGTTTCTCGTTGAAGAATTCCACAACAACAGCATTGTCTGGCAAGGCCTGACTTCAGGATATGAAAATGAAAACAAACAACATTAAAAGGATTGTTTCAGCATGAAATATCTAATAATGTTTTTTACCATGAGCAATAGTCGTCATTACAAAATGCATGCTCTAAATCTATAATTAAAAAGCAACAAAATGACAATGCTAACTATTTTCTAAACAAAGGTAATTGAAGATAAATATTTAGGCTATGCTTTTGGCAAGGCTGGGCAGGTGATGAGTTGGTAAGTGAGTGGGTGAGTGAGTGGGTGAGTGGATGAGCGAGTGAGTGGGTGGGTGGGTGGGTTAGTGAGTGACTATATAATTGTTCAATCTGTTTAGTACACTTTAAATTTGTGACAGTTTCCCAACGCCACATTGATATGTCAGATTTGGGGTTCCTGGGAAATGGTGGCAGCAAATAGGTAAGTGACATTTTCTGGTAATGTACATAGGTAAAATAATTATTATTAATCACACACCCAAGTTATACTAGAAGTTTTGTTTGACAGATTAGAATATGTGTTGGTCATGCATGAACAGTTGAATGTCTCTAGTTTGTAAGCACAATTTTAAGTGCTAAAATATCCACTTGTAATAACTTACCTGCCACTGTGTTTAACGACATCACATGTGGCGACATCTAGTGACTGATGCAGGTGATTCTTGTTAAAAGCATCAATAAATGTCTACAAAACAAATAATAAACTATTAATTAAATATGGTTGTTTGTGTGTGTGCGTGCATGCATTTAATCTCTTTATATGAGTCTGGGTTTAATTATGATTGTATTTGATTAGGGTAAAATACTGTACATAGTCAAAATTGTTGAATAGTGTAAACATAACCACAAGTGTGTACTACTCACATTTTACCAATGTAACTAATTACAATCAAATCATTTTCAGTAACAATGTACAGTTGTAACTGAAAAGAATATTCAGGATGTATCTTACCCACAAAACATTGCACAGAATACATTTTAAGGTGAGACACGGCAGGTCGATAGAATTTTTTTTATTTGTTTAGTGCAGTTTTTTCTGCCCAAACTGCAGAGTGGGCCTTACTGAGTAAACAGTATATTGAAATTTGTTCTGCCAGACCTATGTTTCCATGGCAACAAACAAAATAGCCACCATACTGAACAAATATTGGCAAATTAAAACATTATTGAACAATATATCATTATAATTCTTGCAGAACCATCTTCAGTGACCACTGTATTACACAACTATCAGAAAAAATGTGTAAGGGTTTTTACCATTTATCTGTAATTTCAGAAAAAAAACATATTTTTTGACAACAAATATTTACATATCTTTCAAAGTTTTTATTATTGTGATGTTTTCCGATAGTTGTGTAGAGAAGAATAAACCTTACTGGGTGGCAGGATTACTTCGGGGAATATGCTTCTTCCAAATGTGAAAAACATTGTTTTAAGAGAACGTCTGTGAAAAATTTAATACCAGCTTTTATTACTAGAAAGAGGCATATTTTATATATGAATAAAAGTTATTTAGAGGTATGCAATTGTTATAAAGGTGAACTTTACTAAACTAAACTACTAAACAAAGCTATCAGAATATGGTGTAAACATATTATGAGTAATTTTGTAAAAAAAAATTAATTTTACCTGCCTTTTACCACTGAGAATATAATTCAGTTCAACTAAATTATTTATTATTTTACAGCCATAATGTAGCTTACATATATGTTCTAAGATGCTAATTCAGTGTTATATGTACACATAATCTCAAGTCCTATACAATATATTTAACAAATCACCAACAGTGTGGAGCATAGGAAAAATCTGCCCTGTAATCTTAGCAAAGATTACCAAAAGGTTAAGAAAATTCTGAAATTATTTTCAAACGGTTGAGTTTTCAAGGTCACCTCCACGTCACCCATGAAAGAAAAAGCCAGACAGAGTATTCAGTTACACAATTAAACAAGATTTAACCAAATTGAATAAGATTTAGCCAAACTTAATACGATTTAACCACGTTAAACAATATTCAATGTGATTCAGTGAAATTAAACAAGATTAAACATGATTCAATTAGATCCAGCAAGATTAAACAAGATTTAGCAAGGTTAAATAAGATTCAACAAGACTGCGTCATTGGCTTGAAAAAAAATTGGGCCATGAAAAAATGCACATCAAAATGTGTTTCTCCAGACAATAATGTAACTGCTCGACACTAGTGGTGTCATTTGGTGGTGCCAAGTGTTTAACAGTTGTTCCACGCTAGTCAAATCACAATAATGGATCCTGCTGATTAAAAAAGGGGGTTACGTTAACGTGTACGCTTAATAGGTCGAATACGGTATTTGTCTTCTTCATATCATGTTTTCAACATATTTGCTAAATACATGGTAAATACAGACCTGCTTCAGTTGTCTCAGTGTTGTCCATCTGTTGGTCACGTTAACAGCCAAAGTGACTGGGGAGGCGACATCTTGATAGTGCAAGTATAACTTCATGTTAACTCGACATCATAATACTGGACATGTCATTCACCTAACATGGTTGAGAAATTACGAGTCAATTATCAAATAAAATTCTAAACCTCCCTACTCATTTAATTTAGCCAATAACGAATCAGGTTCTTCAAGGTTCATATATATAAGAATTCTCTTTGATTGTTAGATCCGCTGATTTCATCAAAACTAAATAAAAAATTTGCACAAACGAGCCAGCATGCTGTAGTGGATACCAGATAGGTTTAATTTTTCGTGAAAATTTTAAAATGCAATGGACAAAAAAAATTAATTGAGGAAGGGCCATCAAATGAATTATTACTATACATACAGTGATGGTGTCTTGCTAGAAATTCATTAGAATTCCTTGGTACTGTTTTTACTTCAGATGAAACTATTACTATATATATGGTCATATATATGTCACTGAATACACATGTGAAATGGTTATAGTGCGTGTCAGCTTTAATCGGGCCTGTATATTAGCCGGAACGAGGCCGGAACGAGATTTAATTGCTAAATGCGTGGATTATGTGATCTGTATGATGATTTCACTTGAATGTGTAGTTAGATAACGTAATAATGCAACTTTTCACCAAGTGGGAAATAATTACACGTACATTAAAATATGTTTTGGGCTCCCGGAACGATGACTTATTGACGATCGGCGGCCATGTTTTGTCTTTGGGTTTGGCTTTGCCTTTCTTGTCAGTGTCTCGATTTCGCCTTTGGCTTTGGCGGAGGTTTGCTTAAAACAATGGAACTGTTGCATTTTTATCGTACCAATTAACTGTTCGGGGTAGCCACTACATCTACGACACACACTGCCACTGCTAACTTAACTACAACACTATTACTTGCCCGATAATAAGTGACTAAGTCGCATACAGTGAATGTCGATAATCAGGTCCCCATTGGCATTGACTGTAACAGTACGGATCCGGATTAACGAGTTTTCCGTACATACGAATCATGCTATTAACGGGGTATATTAGGATCCAGTCCAGTGAAATAATTTCCATATTAACGAGGTTCCTCTGGCTCTGTATATGATGGAGTGGCGTCCTGGTCCACAACAAGCCATCAAGAACCTTAACGCGCTTAAGAAGTAAGTAGTTGATACATGTGGACCTCTCTCACAGAGGATGTGGTTTCAGCACGCACACTAAATACATTCAAAGCTAAACTAGACAAATTGTGGTGCACTTACACTTTTGAACAAAGTGACAACTTCCCACCCATGTGCACAAACTACAGTAAAGACCAACTAAAAGGCTATTAGCCTAAAAGAGCTGAAGAGGATGTATGTATGATTAGTATGTCAGTCTTGTTAAAAGAATGATATCATGTTACTTATATTGTACATGTCTATCACAATTTCTTTGTTTCAGCTTTTTCGTAACGTAGACTAGTGTTGGGGTGAAACAAAATTTAGGTTTGCAACAGTCTTTTCCGGAAACAAATACATTAGTTGTATTTGCATGCACACAAAACATGCATCTGAAAATTAGTTTTTCAGTATAGCATATTGTACGAAACAATCTGCTTTAATCAGTCTATGGTATACGTTGCATTACGGCTGGAACAAATACATTTTCTTTGTGAGACAACGGGCCTAGTAATCACAGCAGTTTACTAGTCCACAATTGGATCTTACAAGTCCAAAAAATATTTTTTGCAAAACATTCTTTTAAACAGTAATTAAAACAGTACACGCACGCACAATTTATACATACCTGGTATGTATGTATGTATATATATATATATATATATATATACATACATATACCAGGCATGTATAAATTGTGCGTGCATGTACTGTATGTATGTATTTATATATATATAATTTTATATATATATAATTTTATATATATATATATAATTATGCAATATTTTAACTGTGTTTCAAAATGCAGGCACCGGCAGTGGCAAGGAAGACTCATGTGATGAAGTCTGTAAGAAGCAGTGGGTGCCAGATGACTAGAGTAATGTCTTCACTACTGATGATGTCCACTCCACCTCTTGTCAGGAAGACCCGACAAACGTCCATTGCAGCTTACCTTATGCAGCCAAAGAAGGCCAAAAGTATGTCACGTCACGATGATATGTCATTGGGAAATAATTCATATCTGTGAGAACAACAATGTATGTAACCATGCTTACCCTCAGTCAAACTCTGATCAAATAATAGTTTTCTTGTGGATAATACTGGTAGTTGTGCAGAGCATTTTATTACATTTTAACAATGCTATATGAGTAATAATATGTGTAACAAAATGTTTCAAAAGAAAATGAACTAATAACAAAAACTAGAAAATATCTACAATGATATACGTCATTCCAATTATTGCATACCTTGTTACATTACCCACACTCCTATTTAACCCAGTTTACAGCATGTTACTGCAACAAAGTAATATTTCTCCTAGATGCCAGAAGAGATTACAAGAGGTCATGTTAATAAAAGAACACGTAGAGATACACCCACCGCAAACAAAAACATGATCGGGTCGTCCTAAAATTTTTTGCCTAAAAAACTAGGCTATTTGGAAACGTAATGTTGATATTTATCAATTGTCTTGTATATCACTGTGATGGTTATTGACTTCGGTTAACAGGTAATCCTGATGAAGAAGAAAGTGTCAAATCTCCCGCCAAAATGTCGCCCCCACAACGGCGGGGTCGGAGGTCATCTGACGACAAAGAAAATATTCCTCTGCGGAAAGACGGATCGGATGAGAAGAAAGTCTTCTCTTGGGTGGACAGTTCTCGTGACGACACGCGGTCACTTGAAGACGGTGGCTTCTTGACTCCGAGTGGACGTGGGTGGTCAAGTTTAGGTGACACTTCGCAGGACACTAGTAGTCCTCACTGCACGACTAAGAATGGAGAAAGTTCATCGAGAAGACGAAAGAGCAGCGACTGTGCAGGACTACAGGCGAGCGTTGGGTTTCGACCAGGTACGTCACGCGAGCCTCTAGAGACGTATGATAGCGATGATGATACACAGTTCACACAGTACTCGCCAGAGAGAGGTGATTTTTGCATCACCAGGGGGCGCAACCAGACGACGTCGCCCGGTGAACGGAACGATTCGGTTGGTATCTTGACGTTCCTCGACGATTCCCGTTTTACGGTTGACAGCGTGAATGCCAGCGAGAACGATTTTGCTGTGAGCGCGCCAATCCATGAGACCAGCTTACAGCTACAGATGAATACGCCGGAATGTGACGATACTTGCTCAGATTTGACAGAAATGGCATTCACTTTCCACAGTACCTGTGAGGACATAGTCGCAACAGGGCGCCAGTTTTCATCATTTCTTGGGTCGCCACGAAAAAACAGTGCAGTATTTTCTGATGCTGTGGCACGTCTACCAGTTACTAGCGATGACACCGACAGCGACGTTACATGTGATTCTACCGACTTTTGTTTCACCTTTCACACCGAGAGTTCACAAGTTCATGTCGGGAATGACAGACACGGCGAAGACTTCCGGTTTACCAACTGTGATAGCGGGTGCTCGACAATGGGAACACTTCCATTAATCTAGTTCATAATATTGTGCCTGTCTAAGTGTCATTGTATCCCTAGCGTGTGGTTTGGACTACTGTTTGTGCTGCATATTATATATAATGTACAGTCTTTTAATTGAATGGTTGTATTCAGTCCGTTTGAACTGGCCCCAGGTGCATATAGAAAAGCAATCGTGTTTGCGAGATGTGCGTAGTCGTCACTCGGTTGTGTTCTCTGACGAACTTATACGAGTTAAAAAACAAAAGCACGGATTCAGCTGAAAGAGGAGCCAAAACACCGATTTTAGAAAGCTAAACCCATCGCTTTGGCACGCAAGCCAGCTGTAGAACGAGGGTTGGACCAATTTGAAACATCGTGAAACGTGTGACTCGCAGTTAGTAAGCTGCACTGATCGTTACACAGGTCAAAGCAACATCTAAAGGTACACCTTTCACCAATTAATGGTGTTAAATCTCTGTGCGAATCATATGGTAGCTTCCATACCTTGCACAAAGCATTACACCACTGTATGCACAACTTGTTAACACTGTCATGCTACAGTGGCCATAGTTGAGATCCATACAATGCACAACAATACTGATGAAACAATTTCTTTTTGGAGTGAACCAAACTCGGACATAAATGTATTTACACAACAATTAAATGTATTGATACCACCAAACACCATTTCATACTTATTGGTTTTGCTAATTACATTTTCCAGATAGTTTTTCTCCAGTACCAGGTATAGTTTTCTCACTTGTAGAAACATCCGTATCATGACCAATGTCGGCGGAAGAACTCCAGAAGAGCGCATTGAAACACAAGTACTAGAGAAAAATGGCTTAGTGGAGCGCATGGTTCAAAGCATAAGAACGCTGCCAAAGATGACAAAAAGGAAGGCAATATTTTCCAGCCAGATTTGTGTGTAGCTTTCAACAGAGTTCCAATGAAAAACCAGCAATGTACTATTGTTTTAATACTTTTACAGACTTCTATTTTACGTGTGAAGAACGAATCAACTTGCAACGAATATAATAATTATTACAGATGTATATATCATGAGTATAATAGTACAGGGGTCTTTATAAAAACGCACGTAATTTTATGACAATAAATATGTAATTTTACGTCAGCCATTTTTTATTGTAAGATACGTTAGGTGCATTCAGGCAGAGGGCCATTCCGACCATTTACCGGAACAAAATAATGTTCGTTTATTTTTTGAAACGATGTTACGTATACTCAAACGCACAGTTGCAATGACGTAACAAGTCGTGAAAACCACTCGCGTTGCCCATCCAACAGACCACTTCGCACTGTCCATTTCGAATTTATAATCAAGTTGGCAGTGCTGATATCAAAGAGCTCTTTGGTGATATGCTGAGTGGCGCCACTGTCGTTGTGCTTGTACAACGCCGTACGATGGCGCTGTTGTGCGTAACAACATTACCAGAACGAGACTGTTTACATTAACGACCTGACAATCCCTACAACAATTCGTAGGCGCAAACTCCTCCGATGGCGTACGTGAACCCCGTCTACCACGGCGGCAAGAACCAGCCGGAACAGGTGACCGACGACTACCTGACATGTCCAATTTGCCAAGAGCCGGGCTTCCAGGCGCCGAAGATACTGCTGTGCGGCCACGCGTTCTGCCTGCCGTGCCTCGAGCGCTTCATCCCGCCGGACGCTCGCGGCACCTTCCCCTGCCCGAAGTGCCGCCACAGTACGCTCATTCCTCCCAACGGGCCGACCGGCTTCAAGGACTACTTGTACGCCAACACGCAGATTGATCGACTTCTACGCCGACAGAACCAAGTGAGACGTCGTGACGACACATTCTATAACATCGCCACCTACGAGATGAGATATGACGGCCAGGCGTCCTTGTCTATGCGAGTCCGGCCCTGATTCGTGAAACAGGCGAACGGCAGCGGCTCGTGGAACGGCCCGACAACCTGCCGCGTTGACTGCACTACGTCGTTGTGGTGTATCCTTTAATGACATCGGTGTATGGGATATTACACTCATCAAGTTAGTCTAGCCGTGTGTGTGACTTGAAAATGACTCCAGTGGCAGTGGCCGTGTGCATTCATAGGCCTCGCACATAACATGGACGGTCACGTTAATATGAACTAAAACAAAAATAAAAGAGGCATCACACCCGCTGCAAACTGAGATTCCTCAGTTTATATCTCGAACGATACTGCCATCTGTAGCTGCGCGCCACATTCAATTGAGAAGCGTGATATTAAAAGTTTTAATGCCCATTATCTCTGTAATTATTTCGCGATATCCGTGTACTTAGACGAAATGTGTGTTTAAAAAAAACAGTGAAACTGGTTTAGTCAAAACTCATTCTGTGGCAATTCTCGAACCTTTGAGATATCTAAAAAAATTAACATCTCCGTCATGGAGATATAATCGCAAGAGGGCGCTGGTGTCAGTAGAATGAACAAAATATTGTTTTCCCAGTTTTTTCAGAAAGTGGGAGAAAGCATCGGGCTCAATAGTAGAATGCCAAACTCAATTGAGAGGACCCGGAGGTTCGAATCTCTTACTGACTGATGTTAAAAAATTGGGCAATTTAATTCAGTTCTCATTGTCTCGGTTCACTCAACTGGATAAATAAGCACCTGGCTGTAGACAGTTATGGGATTCAGTTATAAGTGCGGAGAGCTTTCGCACAGCATTTGCAGCATGGCTGAAGGCTTCCAGATAAGTTGAAATGGTGTTTGCATGAACAGATGGGTGTAACGCGCATTGAGCACTGAGGGGCGTTGTATAAACACTTTAATTCCAGATACAGGGTGTGTGCAGTCATAAAAGGGACCTTGCATTTTTAAGGCCTTGAAAAGGTCTTAAAATAGAGTTTTTGAAGAAAGGTCTTAACAAGGTATTAGTGGAAATACCCAGGAACGGACTGTTTATTGCTGAGCAGTGGGCTTTAGCCAAATGATACAGTCTGATCACCAAATAAATGGCTCCTAGAGTGTGTGTGAATGAGATTTCTTTGTTATTTTGAATCGGATTTGTCATGGAAAAGTTTTCAAAGAGTTTGTCTCAAAAAAGTCGTTAAATCTGATCAGCCCAAAGCAGAACTCTGTATTAATGTATTCTCAACATTCTGGAGATCTGTCAACTAGGGAAACTTGGAACATCTGTACGAACGAAGAAAATGTCAACAGCGACCATAGGCGAGTGAAACCAAATACGAGATTTTGTTAATTCTTTGTTTATTGTGTAGGTGTACTAACATGGATCTTATTCTATTCAAATCAATGTAAAAAGACAACGAATGTAAAAATGCAACACGCAACACGTTGATTACCAGCACCAGCAGTTGACGCTTTTTTCTCTCCGCTATATATTCATCTGTCATTCGTCTTCAAAGTTTTTGCAGAAGAAACATGTTTTAGTAAACAACATAGAGATTAGGAATTCATAAAGCATCCCTGATGAGCGGAGGACGTGAATGTACATGTAGCCAGGACTTAAATGATGAGTCCATTATATTGTTCTCTGAAATGGCCGGGTGTTCACTATGCAGGGATTTACGATAGTGAGAATTTGTGCAAACGTATGATTAAATCGGCAAGAATTGGCTACTCTCTCCGATGGCAGCATTGAGCCTGAACGACATGACGAGACTAGAAACACAACACATTTCTGTGAGCATACATCCATATATGGTCTAAACAACCAACACAAGTAAAATACGATTTGTACCAAGTGCCAACTGCGTAACATAAAGGAACACGGACTTCCAGGCAGACAGCAGTCAACAACAGCCGGAAATAAACAACATTTGTGTATGACGCCATAGTATCAGTTTCACGGCAAAACAACCAAACACATATCCTTCCGCAACAGTTGGCATATCCCATACATTTTATCCAAACGTTCACCATAATTAATTCGCTGTGACAGGTTTCACGCAGCAATGAACTGTGTGCTAACCGTAACAAAAACATGACGTGGAAAACAACCAAACAAAACAAAAGAAACCGAATCATGTAAAGCACAATTCGCTCTCATAACAATGACAATAACATAAATAAAACTTGGTCATATGGACGTTGGTACCTTTCTAAACCATCTGAACTCTCTGTGCTGAAAAGTAACAGTTATGGTCATATTAAAACTATGCCTGTTTCGTTTGTAAAGAGATCTATATTAAGCAATGCTGTAGTTTACATTTAGTGTTATGTGTGGTGAGTACACCGAAGCAAACAGCAATAGAGGTGGATTATGAACCCTAAAAGAGACGGGACAGTGAAGTATGTAGATGTATACCAGGATCTGGGAATGTCGAAGGTGAATGTAGAATAGGCAAACATTGACAGGATCATGGATTTGCAAAGATTGAGAGGATCATGTATCTGCAAAGATGGAGAAGGTGAGGAATCCAGATGGATTGGATCATGGTTCTGTGAAGAATCTAGATGAATGGGATCATGGATCTGTGAAGAATCTAGATGAATGGGATCATGGATCTGTGAAGAATCCAAGATGACCGGGATCATGGATCTGTGGGGCATCCAGATGGGGAGGATAACATATCTCAGTGAAATCCAGATTTAGAGGATCGTGGATCTGCAGGGAATCCTGATTATCATAGAACTGCATGGAATCCAGATTTATTAGATCACAAATCTGTGAGGAATCCAGATGAAGCAGATCATGGATATGGGAAGGATCATGGATCAGTGTCGAATCCAGATGGACAGGATCATTTGTCTGTGAGGAATCCAGATATAGAGAGGATAACAGATTTGCGAGTAATCAAGATGAAGCAGATCATGGATCTGCTCGGAATCCACATGGATCACGGATAATGTTTTGACTACTACAAGTACACTTAAATAACCACACTGACAAAATTCACCCTCTTCACATCCAAGAAAAAACATGCACCTTTTGTTTATGAAGACAATGACATCCAACTCGGATTTCTTGAAGAAGTATTGATAGAAAAACACATTTACTATGGAATTTTTGCAAGGCGCAAATGGACTAACACATGACCTTCTCTGAAGGTGACCTAATGACCATGTTTGTAGGTCAAGCTGTCCAACTTTGTTAGTACTACAAGTGTCCATTAAAGGGGATGTACGGCAATTTTCATCGGTTAACGGACCAACCTTTTTATGGGATATTGTGATACTGAATTTGTTTAGTATTTACATCTCGGTTGTTTAAAAATAACATGCATAAAAAACATGTTACTATCACGACCTTTCACCTCATAATATTTGAGAAAATACACAATCTGATGAAAAAAAAACGACCAATAAATTGTAAATTTTGAATGTGAAACAGGAAGTTTTTCATTGGATGCCTTACCAGTCAAATTCCATGAAAAAAATTAAGAGAATTAGCACATTTTAATAACATAAAACCCGCCAATCAGCCTCGTATCAGTTAACCAAGGAAAATGTGCCATATATTCCGTCTAAATGTGAGCTGTCAGCTGAAAGTTAAATCATGCACTGTACAATGGAACGTGTCTGAAGTGAAGTTCTTTAGTCGACGTGTGTGTGTGTGACTGGTATGTTGCCGTTCGGCAGTGGTGCGTCCAACTTGTCTAGATGACTGCCGTTAGTCGCACGGCACAGTCGACAAAGCATCATGACAACCTTGCCGTGAACGATGATGATGAGAGTTTGGTGGCCGCAGGCATACATACGATACCAGCGGCCGTAGAAGGGGTCCGAGACGGCTGGACACAGCATGTTGTTTAAGTTGACCATGGTCAGCTGAAAATGGAAATGAAGCGGTAGCACAATAACAGCATATATACCATATACCATATTGTAGTCAGGGACGGTTCAATTGTAATTACCGTATTCGACCTATTAAGCGTACATGCTTAATTAGCGCACACCCCCTTTATGAACCATATTGTAGTCAGGGTCGGTTCAATTGTAATTACCGTATTCAACCTATTAAGCGTACATGCTTAATTAGCACACACTCCCTTTATGAACCACCAGGATCCATAATTATTGCAATTTGACTAGTGTGGAACAACCGAGTGTCGCCATCTGGTGTTAAACAGTTGGCACCACTTGTCGCCATCTAGTGTTAAACAGTTGGCACCACTTTTCAGTTGTTCTACATTAGTCACCAAATGACACCACTAGTGTTAAACAGTTACCTTATTGTCTAGAGAAAAAAATTTTGGTGTACGCTTATAAGAACAGATTCCATGACATTTTTCCATGGCCCAATTGTTTTCAAGCGTACTGTATGCTATTACGATGGTGACACTGAAAGTGAGTTAAATATGCTCATTTGAGCATCGAAAAAGGTGATTAAATGTGTTTTTATGAACAACATGGTTAATAATTTACATGTTCCAAAGTTCAGTATGCATTACGCATGCACACATATTGCATGTTCTAATGGCGACATTGAGCTGGACCTGTATTCTAGACACGTGCCCAATTTGTTAACCACATCTCCCCAATGAAAACTGTTTTGTGTAGTATGAAACATCAGTATTTTGATATGGCCCCCAAAATTGTCCAAATAAGTGCATACCATGCCGAGACCCTGCAGCACAGTCCAGTGGTAGATGAAGATAAGTCCCCAGGTGAATAAGTCCCACGACAAGTCTGTCAAGGGCTCAGGGGTATAGGCTCCTGAAACAAACGTCTGTAAATCTATTGCCCAGTCAATGTCAGAACCTAGTGAGGGTGTACATTGAACTATCGCAACAGCCGATTTGATGACACAATGCTATAAATGCTATACAGAATTATCAATAGAACACAGAACAACCGATAGCAACAATAGTTGGCAAAACAATTCAGCAGCGCTACTTGTCTCATTGTAATAATAGAAAGAAACATGTTGTTTCAACTATATTGTGTAATCTTATTTATTTATTGGCCTAACATTTATGATCAGAGCAGCGTCATTCACAGATTAAGAAGTTTTAATAAACTACCTGTACATTTACACAAGAACGCCACCCATCAGTTAAGGTTTGTGACTCTTTTCTTGGCTATTCGCTAATCCATAATACTACCACAATAGTATTGCAACAGTTATACAGCTCTCGCGATACTATCGCAGTAGTAAATCGATCCCAATCATTTTGCTTTGGACTTATTAGATTTTGTGTAATGTCTCTACAAAGTAACATTGTGAAATAGCTGCAAATTTGTGCGTTCTTTTGTAATGTCTTAACCTATCAAGTGTGAGATAAGTAAGTCAAATAAATATGCTTTTTAAAAATGTGACTTGCTAAGTTGTTCCAGTTGACGGCAGAAATGCAGCGAACCAATTTACTATAATGATTACATATACAAAGTATGATAATTCGATCTGACAATCATGTTATAACTATAATATAAACTATATCTCGCTTATTAATATTATCCATTCAAGGAGTATATCTTGCTTAATTGCTCAAAAGTGTTTTTAATGAACCACAATAAAAAATATATGATTTAAGTTGAATGTTTTGGCTCAAATATCACATTTACATGGCATGCAGAACGGCAAGCATAATGCATACATACATAAGGGCTATATAATGGATCCTTCGGTCACTGACATGTAATGGATCCTTCCGTCACTGATATATAATGGATCCTTCCGTCACTGACATATAATTGATCCTTCCATCACATTGACATGTAATGGATCCTTCCGTCACTGACATATAATTGATCCTTCCATCACTGACATGTAATGGATGCTTCCGTCACTGACATATAATGGATCCTTCTGTCACTGACATGCAATGGATCCTTCCATCATTGACATGTAATGGATCCTTCCATCACTGACATGTAATGGATCCTTCCGTCACTGACATGTAATCACTGACATATAATGGATCCTTCTGTCACTGACATGTAATCACTGACATATAATGGATCCTTCCGCCACTGACATATAATGGATCCTTCTGTCATTGACATGCAATGGATCCTTCCATCACTGACATGTAATGGATCCTTCCTTCACTGACATATAATGGATCCTTCTGTCACTGACATGCAATGGATCCTTCCATCACTGACATGTAATGGATCCTTCCATCACTGACAATTAATGGATCCTTCCGTCACTGACATGTAATCACTGACATATAATGGATCCTTCCGTCACTGACATGTAATCACTGACATATAATGGATCCTTCCGCCACTGACATATAATGGATCCTTCTGTCACTGACATGCAATGGATCCTTCCATCACTGACATGTAATGGATCCTTCCGTCACTGACATATAATGGATCCTTCTGTCACTGACATGCAATGGATCCTTCCATCACTGACATGTAATGGATCCTTCCATCACTGACATGTAATGGATCCTTCCGTCACTGACATGTAATCACTGACATATAATGGATCCTTCCGCCACTGACATATAATGGATCCTTCCGCCACTGACATATAATGGATCCTTCCGTCACTGACATATAATTGATCCTTCCGTCACTGACATGTAATGGATGCTTCCGTCACTGACATATAATGGATCCTTCTGTCACTGACATGCAATGGATCCTTCCATCACTGACATGTAATGGATCCTTCCATCACTGACATGTAATCACTGACATATAATGGATCCTTCCGCCACTGACATATAATGGATCCTTCCGCCACTGACATATAATGGATCCTTCCATCACTGACATATAATTGATCCTTCCGTCACTGACATGTAATGGATGCTTCCGTCACTGACATGTAATGGATTCTTCTGTCACTGACATGCAATGGATCCTTCCATCACTGACATGTAATGGATCCTTCCATCACTGACATGTAATGGATCCTTCCGTCACTGACATGTAATCACTGACATATAATGGATCCTTCCACCACTGACATATAATGGATCCTTCCGCCACTGACATATAATGGATCCTTCCGTCACTGACATATAATGGATCCTTCCGTCACTGACATATAATGGATCCTTCCGCCACTGATATATAATGGATCCTTCCGCCACTGACATATAATGGATCCTTCCGCCACTGACATATAATGGATCCTTCCGTCACTGACATATAATGGATCCTTCCGTCACTGACATATAATGGATCCTTCCGTCACTGACATATAATGGATCATTCTGCCACTGACATATAATGGATCCTTCCGCCACTGACATATAATGGATCCTTCTGCCACTGACATATAATGGATCCTTCCGTCACTGACATATAATGGATCCTTCTGTCACTGACATATAATGGATCCTTCTGTCACTGAGATGTGACTATATGCAACAAAACAAGCAACAATCTAAGCACACATCACAGGTCTGCAAATATGCCTTTTATTTTGTCATAAATTATTTTTTAGGGTGCAAAAACGTCTTTTAAAGGGGGTACTGTGTCAAAGCTAGTATTACTCAGTGGCAGATTCCATGGTTCCTTTATGTAGTTACAGCTCAAGTTGGAGCTCGAATAAACACATCAACTGATGAATGTACACATGTTTAATGGTTGTCGCAGGACAAAGAAGGTGGCAATAAACAACGATGCAAATACAAAACCATGGTATTCACTGCCTGCCTGTCTCACTGGCGTCATATACACGTATATATATATATATATATATATATATATATATATATATATATATATATATATACACACCTGTATAACCTACACCAGTTCCTTAACTAATGCTGTTATATATATATATATATATATATATATATATATATATATATATATATATATATATATATATATATATATATATATAACAGCATTAGTTAAGGAACAAGTGTAGGTTGGACATGAGAAATTACTCATTCTCACAGATGGTGATAAATGAATGGAACAAACTGTCAAATGATTGTGTTAATGTTAGTAGTGTGAATATGTTTAAAAATAGAATTGACAGATATCTAATCTAATAAGGGTGGGCTATACATAGATGATAAAATTGTTGGACTCTTGATAAATCAATGGCTTCCTTGTCCACTTGCCATCTGGAACTTGTTGTTTGGGATGGCAATCTTGTTAAATCTGTTAAATATATGCTATGCCAGTAATTGAGTCATATACAGATGGTGTCGAATCATTATAATTTACTATTCTACCTTGATGATTACAGAAGCTCCACATACAACCCTCCCAAGACCATCACAGCTCCACATACACCCCCCATGCCCATTGCAGCTCCACATACAACCCCCCAACGACCATCACAGCTCCACATACACCCCCCATGACCATCACAGCTCTACATACAACCCCCCCACGACCATCACAGCTCCACATACACCCCCCATGACCATCACAGCTCCATATACAACCCCCTATGACCATCACAGCTCCACATACACCCTCATGCCCATTGCAGCTCCACATACAACCCCACCACGACCATCACAGCTCCACATACACCCCCATGACCATCACAGCTCTACATACAACCCCCCATGGCCGTCGCAGCTCCACATACAACCCCCCCACAAAGGTCGCTAAGGCTCCCGGGTCACTGAATAAAGTTTTGTCCTAATCGGCCCACAGATGTGGCCGTGCTGTCATGCATAGGTAACAACAGGCAGACGGACGGACGGACGGACACTTTATAGATTAGATATAAACTTCCAACGTACCTCCTTCCTTCATAAGGTAATAGGGCACTACCAGAAGCAGACTGTGTTGAGCGTAATACACTTCCTTCTCCAGAATCAACTACAACAGAACACACAAGGCTGAGCAGAGAGGTCAACAACACAACATAAATGAAACTACACCTCACTGCCTTTGCCTTTAGGGTACAGCTGCAGCAGTGAAATGGGGACAGGCTGGAAGGCCAAACCAACTTCTCTGCACAAGTTCATACAAGAATCGTCTACTCCATGCGCTGGATTCGTTTTCCCATAAAAGGCCTCGATCAATTTGAGCCACCTGCAAATGGGTGTTGGGCGGCTTAAAGAATCACGTATAATTTGGATTGTCAGAAAGCACTGCACACAAATCAAGTGCAAGGCTGAAAAGAGGAGACTACACTCAACGGCACTCCAAGTGGAGCCACTGGCAATGCAGAGCTGGATCTGGCTACCTGTGAGAGTCTGCTCAAAGACAGACTGAACATTTAGGCTGAAAACAAACGTGAGAAGAGGAAATCATTTACAATTACATATCATTTTCGTTTGAATTACATTTCTATAGTTACATTTCTAAAATCAAATCTTTTACAATTACATTTGGTCATTTCACTTATGGATGTGTTAAGCAGAACCAACTGTTTTATAAATCAAAAGGTGTAGGCCTACATTGTTCTGGGTCATCGCAATATGAATAATGTATTTGACTGTACATTATGCTCGAAAAAAAATTGGGTCATGGAAAAATGTCAAGGAATCTGTTCTTATAAGCGTACACCAAAATTTGTTTCTCCAGACAATAAGGTATGCTTAATAGGTTGAATACGGTACTTATCATTTTCATTTCAATTACATTTCTAAAATTGTCAAATCTACTAAAATTACACCTTATCATTACAATTACGGATGTGTTATGTGAGGCCCACCTGTTTTATATAAATTCATAAAAGGTGAATGTCTACATTGTATTTGTAATATGAATATTCCTTAACTTGTAAGATGTTACGATTAAGACTTGAGTTCCATCTTGTGTGAGACAGCATTGTTGATTTTTTTGAGGCAAAGTTTGTGCTATCAAAACTATTTAATAGTAAATTAGTAATTGATACAATTGTTGCAATAACACAACATAAATCAAATATATAATTACGGCATAATTTAATAAATAAATTATAATTAGTGCATTTTGCATTAATAAATTATAATTACATAATGGGATCTATCTGTGGAGTCAGTGTTAGACTTATGCATGCACAGGGTTGGATAGGCCACAATTACTGTCACAAGGGGCAACCAAATATGTCATATGCCAGGAAACAAACCCTAAAATAGAATACAGAATTCACAGATATAATAACAATTTCCAACCTGGAGGCCCATCTGTTTATTTGCAACATAATATTATTTATTAATTTGCAAAAACTCCAGCCCCAGTGCCTGTGGCTATGCAGAGACATCTGGTGTCTCCGGGGGTAATCAAGTTTCTAATAATACAACGTTGAGTGTAGCTGCAGCCAAACTGATGATAAGTCTACAGGAAACACAACATGCATTTATTATGTCCAAGCAGGCATGGGGAGGTTAATTTATTAGATTTTAAAATTAGTTAAGTTGTTAAGTTAATCTTGGCTGTTTTAAATTAAAATTCCTTTCTCAACTGACTTAGCTCATCGCAAATCAGGTTTGTCTTTATTCAAATGCGTCAATAGTTTAAAAAGTAATACTTGCACACAGATCCGATCAAAAATAATTCAATAGTTTGTCCGTTGATTTCACCCAAACAAAAACGAGCTAGCATGTCACAGTGGATCCTAAGTAGGTTTGTTTGTCCGTTGATTTCACCCAAACAAAAACGAGCTAGCATGTCACAGTGGATCCTAAGTAGGTTTGTTTGTGAAATTATTCTAAAACTAGACAAACAAAACATGTAATGAACGAAGGAGCTTTAATTTACCTGGCAAGTTGTACTATGTACAATGTATTCTGTACACAAACATCATGACTGCGGTCAGGTTTGTAAAAATGACCTGCACACACTACATATGCTGAAGCAGGATGTATGTCTAGATAAGGATCCCTTGCACAGATAAAGGATCCATACAATGCATGGTGGTTGACCTGTATAGGGCCCTGTCTATCTAAGTATCTTGCTCCAGTTGTCTCAATGTGAGGCAAATGTCTTCAGGGCAGGATCTGTATGTCGACTGTGCTTACAACAGATATTCAGTTGACTATTTAATGTGGAATGCTTAAAGCTGGTTGTACAATCCATTTAGCACATCACGAATCAAATTCATTGATGTTCAAATCTGTAGTGTGTTAATAGATTAAAACCCCATTCTCAACTGGTTTAGCCTATCATGAAGCCGGTTCATTGATGTCCTAAAATGTAGTGTGTTAACAGTCTAAGTAATATCTGCAGTCAGTTTAATAATTTAATAGTGTGTATTTTTGTTCAAATCATCGAAAGAATTGACTTTAGTCGTTAGATCTGGTAAGTCTCAAAATTGTGGATATCCAAAACAGTAAACACTTTATGGGGTCAAGGCTGATCATGGGCGTCACTTTCATCCTCTCGCCAATCACATGACAAAGTTATAAAATTTCATCAAATGCAAAATTTTTGAGTTTTCAGCATTTCCATTTTTATTTCAATAACTTCTGCATGCAGAATTAGATAATGACTGTAATAGTTTGTCTGATGATTTCACAAAAAAACTACATACAAAAGCGAGCTTGCATGTTGTAGTGGACACTAGGTAGGTTTGAATTTTCGCAAAATGAATTTGAAATGATACGAACAAAAAAATTAAGTAAAATGCGCAGTCGGTCTGATAAAAGAGTGCATCCTTTTGTTAGTCATTGAAAGAATTGAGATTGATCATCAGATTGAGTAACTTGAGAAAGCGTGAACAGCCACTTTTACCTTTTTCTCCACTAAATTTTAACTGGACCCTGTCAAAAATAATTTTGTAGTTTGTCTGATGAGTTCATCAAAACAAAATATTACATATTTGCACGAGTGAGCTAGCATGTCGTATGCTGTCTGATGAGGTCATCAAAACAAAATATTACATATTTGCACGAGTGAGCTAGCATGTCGTATGCTGTCTGATGAGGTCATCAAAACAAAATATTACATATTTGCACGAGTGAGCTAGCATGTCGTATGCTGTCTGATGAGGTCATCAAAACAAAATATTACATATTTGCACGAGTGAGCTAGCATGTCGTATGATGTCTGATGAGGTCATCAAAACAAAATATTACATATTTGCACGAGTGAGCTAGCATGTCGTATGCTGTCTGATGAGGTCATCAAAACAAAATATTACATATTTGCATGAGTGAGCTAGCATGTCATAATCGATACTAGATAGATTTGATGTTTCGGCAAATGGGTCTGAAATGAGACGAGCGAAAATATAATTGAGAAGAGAACTTTAAAGGTTCCTCCTCATTACAATGTTTGGCTAGTCTCGTTTCAAATTCATTTTTCGAAATATTAAACCGTCCACTGCAATCTTTGTATGTAATTTTTGTGAAATCATCAGACAAACTATTAAATTATTTAATGCTTGGTCTAACATTAATTGAAGTAAACATGGTCAATTTGATGTGAAACGAGTCTGAAACAAGATGATTGGAAACAAATTGAATTCAGGATTAAAAAGAAATTTCACTGGTGGTATATATTTATAATTAGAAAAGTCACGGCCCATTGTTTTCCTAAAATGCGTCATAGCTGACGATGACTAAGGATTAAAAATCAGTTGTACTTCAGTTGCAATATAAACAATGGCTACTCTAAGGTTAGGATTATTATCATCATGGGGCTCAGTGGTTAAAACATGGGACTCAGTGGCATTGTGGTTAAACATGGGACTCAGTGGCATTGTGGTTAAAACATTCACTCTTTAGAGAACCCGGGTTCGAGTCCTCTTACTGTCATTTCAAAGCTTGGGCAATTTTGTTCACCCCACGTTGCCACAGTTCACTCAGCTGTTATCATAAATGAGTACCTGGCTACAGACAAAGGTGGATATGTGAATGAACTGTCATCATGCAGCAATTGCAGCATGGCTGAATGCTTTCCAAAGAAGTCGAGATGGCTTTGGAATGAACGGGTCAGTCAGATTGTCAGCTTAAAGTCTAACATAATTAATATTACTCAACAATATTTTTGTTTGTTTAGGAAATAACTGATAATGCCATATTTTTATCAAGACATCCTTTTAGTACCGGTACATTAAACAATCTGTTGCTAGTTAATTAATGTTCACTGCTGCGTGTGGGTTTACCCTGATGGCTTGCTGTCATGCACTTTATCAGAATAGATGATCAATATTTCAATAATTGAAACTTGCAGCCAACCCCAGTGGGAGCTGATTTTACAGGGTGTGGACCCACAGCACATTACAGTGATACTATGCACAACTGGGTAGGTCATTGTGGCTCTCAAGACATACCCTGATCCTAATTATTTGTTGGATTATTAATTAATTAATTATGCTTAGCGTTCATTTATGTGTAGATTAATTTTAAAAGTGAAACAAACATCATGGTGTTGGACCTTTTAAAAAAATTGGGAGAAAACCACTAGCGTCATATTCTTGATTGTAGCCGCAACTCTTTAGTTGCATTGCCCAAAATCGATGACTTTTGTTTCACTTTAACTATTTAAAGATGTTTTATTGTGTCTTGCTGGACATAACTGCACACATTGGACACTATTTGATGCAAACCTTTTATGATTTCACGAAAACTATTTGATGCATAAACAACTGTACGGTGTCCCAGAACTATTATTTGCATTGGACGCTATAAAAAAAATATTTTTATTATTACAGGTGAAAGATGTTTTGCACGAGACTGGGGCTGCCTCCATATCCCAACCGGGCTTGCTTCCCAGTGGGAAGACCATCAGTGATGTTCTCCAGTCCCAGTTGTTGAATTATTCATTCCCTTCGTGCTTCATTGCACAAGTCCCGGAGCATGTTCACTGTACAAGCCACCAGGGTAATAACATATTAATAAACAATATATTATATGTGATAAGGCGCCAGATCCTAGATTGTCCGTGGCACTTCACAGCATACTAAAAATTAACAACGTGGTCTAGAACTGCTAAATAAGCAAAAGATTAAAATACTACTACTAATAATTTGCGCATCAGTTCAACAAGGCTGTAACTGTATTATCCAGATACCAGTTATTACAACCTTGTTACAAGACAAGAGTTCATTGCTCTGTAGATATAATAAATGTAACACAATATACAGCATTATAATAATGATCATAAAATGTATTAATAATTATATATATATACTTAATTTATTAGATATTTATTTATGTTTATATATATATATATATGTATATATATATATATATATATATATATATATATATATATATATATATATATATATATATATATATATATATATATAGGCTTCGTACTTTTTATTTATATATATATATATATATATATACATAAATAAAAAGTAGGAAGCCTGTTATTTTGACTGCTAAAGACATTTAACAAAAGCTCGATTGAAATGGCATCCTACGACTGATCAACGAAAGAAGGTGAAGGTCAAAGCCAACATGCCCCCCCACCTCCAACAAAATGTTGAAACTCGTCCAGGTTTGCAAAAGTATTTTTTTTTCACTATCAGAAAATGTAAACCCAAGGCTGGAGAAATGGTTGGGTACAAATAACAAAATAATGATAATTAAATAATGATAATTAAATAAACCTCACCAATGTCAGAGCTACTCATTGTAAATGATTAATAATAAAATTTAATGATGGCGGATTTTAGAGTAACATATGGGACTTCTTGGATAAGTAGACAGTTCTATAATCTTAGTAGGACTCCTAATATGAAAGCTGCAGAGTACTCATGTAGCCTGACAGTCTCAGCTGCGGAGTCATGCCATCGACTTATCAGGTAGTTCGGTGAACATCGGTACAAGGGCAGGCCACCAGAGGCCACTGGTGCAGCTGGCCATTGTTCTCATACACATGAGATCAGCTTCATATTTTTTGCAAGTTTGTCTGATGTTCCCAGTCAGCATATATTGGCATTCAAAGGGCAGAGGGTTAGCAGTGTTATCGACAGTGGTCTGACCCAACGAGTTGCAAAGCGGCGAACAAAGAAGGCAACTACTGCAAGTGAAGTAAGAGGTGGCCAGTGGTATGTCGTAAGAAGGCGACTACTGCAAGTGAAGTAAGAGATGGCCAGTGGTATGTCGTAAGAAGGCGACTACTGCAAGTGAAGTAAGAGATGGCCAGTGGTATGTCGTAAGAAGGCGACTACGGCAAGTGAAGTAAGAGGTGGCCAGTGGTATGTCGTAAGAAGGCGACTACAGCAAGTGAAGTAAGAGGTGGCCAGTGGTATGTCGTAAGAAGGCGACTATGGCAAGTGAAGTAAGAGGTGGCCAGTGGTATGTCGTAAGAAGGCGACTACTGCAAGTGAAGTAAGAGGTGGCCAGTGGTATGTCGTAAGAAGGCGACTATGGCAAGTGAAGTAAGAGGTGGCCAGTGGTATGTCGTAAGAAGGCGACTACTGCAAGTGAAGTAAGAGGTGGCCAGTGGTATGTCGTAAGAAGGCGACTACTGCAAGTGAAGTAAGAGGTGGCCAGTGGTATGTCGTAAGAAGGCGACTACTGCAAGTGAAGTAAGAGGTGGCCAGTGGTATGTCGTAAGAAGGCGACTACTGCAAGTGAAGTAAGAGGTGGCCAGTGGTATGTCGTAAGAAGGCGACTACTGCAAGTGAAGTAAGAGGTGGCCAGTGGTATGTCGTAAGAAGGCGACTACTGCAAGTGAAGTAAGAGGTGGCCAGTGGTATGTCGTAAGAAGGCGACTACTGCAAGTGAAGTAAGAGGTGGCCAGTGGTATGTCGTAAGAAGGCGACTACTGCAAGTGAAGTAAGAGGTGGCCAGTGGTATGTCGTAAGAAGGCGACTACTGCAAGTGAAGTAAGAGGTGGCCAGTGGTATGTCGTAAGAAGGCGACTACTGCAAGTGAAGTAAGAGGAGACCAGTGGTATGTCGTAAGAAGGCGACTATGGCAAGTGAAGTAAGAGGTGGCCAGTGGTATGTCGTAAGAAGGCGACTACTGCAAGTGAAGTAAGAGGAGACCAGTGGTATGTCGTAAGAAGGCGACTATGGCAAGTGAAGTAAGAGGTGGCCAGTGGTATGTCGTAAGAAGGCGACTACTGCAAGTGTAGTAAGAGGTCAGTGGTATGTCGCGAGAAGGCGACTACTGAAATTGCATTTGTATGATTTGAACGTTGCAAGAAGGCGACTACTACTGAAATTGCAATTGTATGTTTGAACATCGTGAGAAGGCGACTACTGAAATAGTATTTGTACTGTTTGAACATCGGCAGAGCGACTGGCAACCTGCTCGGGCTGAATAGTAGAAAGACGTGCGCAGCGGGGGGAAAAGGAAAGAACAGACTGTCGAGGTGTGCTGTGGCACAAGTAGTGTTTGTATTGTGTTTGGGCGATGAATAGGGGGCAGCCGTGGCCTAGTGGTTAAGGTGTTGGACTCTAAATTTGTGGGTTGTGAGTTCAAGACCCACACTGGGCACGGTTCGTTTTCGAAGCTTAGGCAATTTCGTTTACCCTACTTTGCCTCAGTCTACTCAGCTGCAAATGAGTGATGTAGCTCTCACCAGTTGCAAAACCAGACACCCAGTCTGCCATTTCTCTGATCTGGATTATGCTGACGACATCGTTCTATTCGCTGACACGATACAAGAAGCAGAACTTTTGTTTCATAAAGTGGAAAGTGTTTCCAAATCTACTGGAACCCAGGCAAAACAAAGTACATCCATATCAACCTGTCTGCTAATGACAGTCTACACTCTTCAGATGGGAGTCAAATTGAGAAAGTACAGGATTTTAAATATCTTGGATCCTACACAAACTCACAACATGACATCCAGTGTAGAAAAGCCCAGACATGGGCAGCAGTTCACATCGTTGACAAACTTTAGAGAACGCCTATCTGCAGACTCGCCAAACTGAAGATTTTCAGGATGACGGTCGAACTGATCCTGAAGAGGTCGACCAACAACAACTCTGCGAGACACCATAGAGAAAGACACGAAACTCAGTGTAGCTGATCCCATCAGTCAGGAGCAGCATGTAATGGGAAAAAAGTGATCCAGCCATGGCCTGTATGGCTGAAGTGGTTCGTATGCCCTTGTAGGGTTGGAAGGTTTTGGATAGAAGTGGTTTAAACTATCCCGTCCAAAATATGGCCAAATATGCAACATAACCAGTTAATTACACACACGTATAAATTTTAATATTTTATGTTTTATAGAGTTTGTTGGTGATATAAATAATGGTAAAAATAGACTAGGTCAGTTAGGTATGAATTTCCCACTTCACTTCAGATCCTGAAATGTACATGTTCACACAGTTCAAATATGTACCAAACTGTATTTGCCACGAATGCCACAAATATGTACCAAACTGTATTTGCCACGAAATACACCAAATGTGGACATGAAATACAAATACGGGTTTCTGGAAAGAGTTAATTAAAAGTACAGTTCTGTTAGTTCACATATATATATATATGCAAAATCAGTGCATTTAAATCCAAGCACGTATTTGACCCCATCACTTGTCAACAATATAAGTAAATGACAAAAACACTCAACATATAAACACTGTGTTTGTCTCCAACTGAACTTATGCAACGTTTACGTAATCACTACTGCACTGAACTAATGCAATGTTTATATAATCACTACTGCACTCATCTGTAGACTTTGGTTTTAACCCTTGGACTGCTGCAAACTGGGTACACGGGACTTTGTGGACATGTAATACGCGCTGAAGTCTTTGACTACACGTGTGTATATTAAACTATCTATCTCTGAGCACATGTTCAAATATAATATGACAGACGGGTTGTTATCTAATAATCAATAAATATAATTGGTCTTGGCAGTATATCCACTTGAACAGCAGAAACAATATGTTCCTTGTACCGTTGCAATGTTTTGAATAAACTGTATTATTATTATTATTATTACTTTATTTCACCTTTTATGTTATTTAGTAGTCAAGAAGGAATTATGTAGTTATGCCTTTTAGTTGTAACTGAATCACTGTTATTATTATCTAGAATAATAAACAAAATCTAATAACAAAGAAAATAACTGAGACTGTCATTGGTGATACAATACCACACAGTAAGACAACATAACAAACATTTTACTCCCATTAACTATTATTTTTATTATTATAAATTAATTTTGTTTGTGTAGAGGTGACAGGGTATAGCTGCCACGCCTTCTTTAGTTCTTAACACACAACTAGCATAATTGTATGTAACTGCATAATTTTTTTAATGATTTTATGTACTAGTGGTGGACTTGGTTTTAAAATAAAAGTTAATTACTAAATGTTTTGTTATTGACGCAGTAAATAAGTACTTCATGTCCTCAGAGGAACAACAGTCAATAAATAAGTACTTCATGTCCTCAGAGGAACAACAGTCAATAAATAAGTACTTCATGTCCTCAGAGGAACAACAGTCAATAAATAAGTACTTCATGTCCTCAGAGGAACAACAGTCAATAAATAAGTACTTCATGTCCTCAGAGGAACAACAGTCAATAAATAAGTACTTCATGTCCTCAGAGGAACAACAGTCAATAAATAAGTACTTAATGTCCTCAGAGGAACAACAGTCAATAAATAAGTACTTCATGTCCTCAGAGGAACAACAGTCAATAAATAAGTACTTCATGTCCTCAGAGGAACAACAGTCAATAAATAAGTACTTCATGTCCTCAGAGGAACAACAGTCAATAAATAAGTACTTCATGTCCTCAGAGGAACAACAGTCAATAAATAAGTACTTCATGTCCTCAGAGGAACAACAGTCAATAAATAAGTACTTCATGTCCTCAGAGGAACAACAGTCAATAAATAAGTACTTCATGTCCTCAGAGGAACAATAGTCAATAAATAAGTACTTCATGTCCTCAGAGGAACAATAGTCAATAAATAAGTACTTCATGTCCTCAGAGGAACAACAGTCAATAAATAAGTACTTCATGTCCTCAGAGGAACAACAGTCAATAAATAAGTACTTCATGTCCTCAGAGGAACAACAGTCAATAAATAAGTACTTCATGTCCTCAGAGGAACAACAGTCAATAAATAAGTACTTCATGTCCTCAGAGGAACAACAGTCAATAAATAAGTACTTCATGTCCTCAGAGGAACAACAGTCAATAAATAAGTACTTCATGTCCTCAGAGGAACAACAGTCAATAAATAAGTACTTCATGTCCTCAGAGGAACAACAGTCAATAAATAAGTACTTCATGTCCTCAGAGGAACAACAGTCAATAAATAAGTACTTCATGTCCTCAGAGGAACAACAGTCAATAAATAAGTACTTCATGTCCTCAGAGGAACAACAGTCAATAAATAAGTACTTCATGTCCTCAGAGGAACAACAGTCAATAAATAAGTACTTCATGTCCTCAGAGGAACAACAGTCAATAAATAAGTACTTCATGTCCTCAGAGGAACAACAGTCAATAAATAAGTACTTCATGTCCTCAGAGGAACAACAGTCAATAAATAAGTACTTCATGTCCTCAGAGGAACAACAGTCAATAAATAAGTACTTCATGTCCTCAGAGGAACAACAGTCAATAAATAAGTACTTAATGTCCTCAGAGGAACAACAGTCAATAAATAAGTACTTCATGTCCTCAGAGGAACAACAGTCAATAAATAAGTACTTCATGTCCTCAGAGGAACAACAGTCAATAAATAAGTACTTCATGTCCTCAGAGGAACAACAGTCAATAAATAAGTACTTCATGTCCTCAGAGGAACAACAGTCAATAAATAAGTACTTCATGTCCTCAGAGGAACAACAGTCAATAAATAAGTACTTCATGTCCTCAGAGGAACAACAGTCAATAAATAAGTACTTCATGTCCTCAGAGGAACAACAGTCAATAAATAAGTACTTCATGTCCTCAGAGGAACAACAGTCAATAAATAAGTACTTCATGTCCTCAGAGGAACAACAGTCAATAAATAAGTACTTCATGTCCTCAGAGGAACAACAGTCAATAAATAAGTACTTCATGTCCTCAGAGGAACAACAGTCAATAAATAAGTACTTCATGTCCTCAGAGGAACAACAGTCAATAAATAAGTACTTCATGTCCTCAGAGGAACAACAGTCAATAAATAAGTACTTCATGTCCTCAGAGGAACAACAGTCAATAAATAAGTACTTCATGTCCTCAGAGGAACAACAGTCAATAAATAAGTACTTCATGTCCTCAGAGGAACAACAGTCAATAAATAAGTACTTCATGTCCTCAGAGGAACAACAGTCAATAAATAAGTACTTCATGTCCTCAGAGGAACAACAGTCAATAAATAAGTACTTCATGTCCTCAGAGGAACAACAGTCAATAAATAAGTACTTCATGTCCTCAGAGGAACAATAGTCAATAAATAAGTACTTCATGTCCTCAGAGGAACAACAGTCAATAAATAAGTACTTCATGTCCTCAGAGGAACAACAGTCAATAAATAAGTACTTCATGTCCTCAGAGGAACAACAGTCAATAAATAAGTACTTCATGTCCTCAGAGGAACAACAGTCAATAAATAAGTACTTCATGTCCTCAGAGGAACAACAGTCAATAAATAAGTACTTCATGTCCTCAGAGGAACAACAGTCAATAAATAAGTACTTCATGTCCTCAGAGGAACAACAGTCAATAAATAAGTACTTCATGTCCTCAGAGGAACAATAGTCAATAAATAAGTACTTCATGTCCTCAGAGGAACAATAGTCAATAAATAAGTACTTCATGTCCTCAGAGGAACAATAGTCAATAAATAAGTACTTCATGTCCTCAGAGGAACAACAGTCAATAAATAAGTACTTCATGTCCTCAGAGGAACAACAGTCAATAAATAAGTACTTCATGTCCTCAGAGGAACAATAGTCAATAAATAAGTACTTCATGTCCTCAGAGGAATAACAGTCAATAAATAAGTACTTCATGTCCTCAGAGGAACAACAGTCAATAAATAAGTACTTCATGTCCTCAGAGGAACAACAGTCAATAAATAAGTACTTCATGTCCTCAGAGGAACAACAGTCAATAAATAAGTACTTCATGTCCTCAGAGGAACAACAGTCAATAAATAAGTACTTCATGTCCTCAGAGGAACAACAGTCAATAAATAAGTACTTCATGTCCTCAGAGGAACAACAGTCAATAAATAAGTACTTCATGTCCTCAGAGGAACAACAGTTAATTGACATTCAGCGATAGTAATACTAATAAAACATGTATATATGACCCCAACTCTGTCAACAATAGGTTAATGCCATAAACTCAACATCATAAACACTGTGTTTGTCTCAGACGGAACTTATTCAATGTTTATGCAATCACTACTGCACAAATACTAATATATTATTACCATATAAATAATAAATTATTATTAATTTGACAGTAATACTAGATACAGTAAATAGAAATAGTACTGGCAACGAGGTGCATATATAAAAATTCAATTTCATTACATTGTTAGGTATAAATATCAACCTGCGTGTTTGTGTTTAGCAGTTCTTCATCAAAGCCACTTTCACAATTTCAAAATTCGGAGTAATGCTTGTTTCTTTCATGTTAGCTCCAAGCGGCCATAAAGGCAATCAAGGCTGTGAGTATTCAATGGTCTTTTGTGTTAGCTCCAAGCGGCCATAAAGGCAATCAAGGCTGTGAGTATTCAATGGTCTTTTGTGTTAGCTCCAAGCGGCCATAAAGGCAATCAAGGCTGTGAGTATTCAATGGTCTTTTGTGTTAGCTCCAAGCGGCCATAAAGGCAATCAAGGCTGTGAGTATTCAATGGTCTTTTGTGTTAGCTCCAAGCGGCCATAAAGGCAATCAAGGCTGTGAGTATTCAATGGTCTTTTGAAGCCAGTTTTCCCAGCCAAGTATCCTTTTTCACACAAGTTAGTTTACAGCACAGACCCTACATGCTTGCCATTCATTCACTGATGATTGCTTAATAATATTTAACATCTGTATCAATCATTGCAGCTCCATGCCATGGTGATAAGGTTTCAACAAAATCCAGCAGCTTATACCAACTTTTGATCTAACTGTGTTTGAACATGAGTACCCGTGAACACATGAGTACCCGTGAACACATGAGTACCCGTGAACACATGAGTACCCATGAACACGAGTACCCGTGAACACGAGTACCCGTGAACACGAGTACCCGTGAACATAGCTTTGAGCACATATCAGGTATGTGGTCAACAGACCAATAAATCACAGATAATGGTTTAATAAGGAATTATTGTTGCAAACTACTCTACTACTGACTGAACACAACGTGTTTACGTGTGTAACAGCTTATGTCATGCAATAGTAATATATGACAATTGCCTTCAGCATACATAGTACTAGAAAGGAAGTAATAGTACAATAGATTGCAAATGCAATGTAACTTGACTCCAAATCTGGCTGTGACTGAAGAGCTCCTGGCTGAATGTTTTTATTTGACTTTTGTCTTGGGCACTTTCTATGCAAAATGGTAGTTTGGCAGTATACCAGTAATTGGATTCAAATTGAATAAATACATTTATGTGGGACAAAGCTACCTACAGAAGAGTTAATGACAGGGAATCGTGGCTTGTTTGCTGAAGACAACAAAGTTAAATGTATGTTTGTATACAAACTTTATAATAAGCTAAACAGTAAAATGCAATACATTATGTATACATCATAAATACATTATGTATATACAATACGAAAAACACACCAACGGCATCCGTGGAAGCCGTTACGTCTATGACAGCCATTATTGGCCCAATTGATTTTTTCATTGGCAAGCAAATGCTGGTTGATATAATGACAGCCATTAAATTAATACCCATCGTCGTAAGACATCTGCCTGTCTTCAAGACAACAGATGGGTCCCTGGCTAAGGGTCTGTGTCGACCACAGACAATGTACAAAGATACTTCATGGCACTGCTGCATGCTTGGAAACCATGCAACAAGCGATACAAAACTACTCCAACAAATCACCAGATGTCAGCACTTACCTTTCTTGTATTAACAACTGGAAGCAGTAAAGCTAATGTTGCCCCATGGAGGAAATGCATGTTAATTCGGAAAACACACATCGATGTTTTGCTCGGTGGTGCTATCAATAGATATATCTGAAACAGAAGCAAAACTATTTTTTACAATTTTTAATATAATTTTATTATGAACACATTAATACCATGACAGTCCAATACAACAGTAAAAACATTTATTTTAATTAAAATATTTATTAATATTATTATATTAATATATTTTTTAATTTTCTGACTCAGACTAATTTATAATTATTACATGTATAAATATCACATGTGCCCAGTGGGATTACATATGCACCATATATATATATATATTACATATATAATATTATTAGTAACACAGCTGGGTCCAATTATGTAATTGTAATTGATAACAGCAAAATTATGTAATTGTAACTGATTATTGTTTCAAAATGTTGCTTTAATTGCTATATTTTGTACAACTGAAAATGTATTTCAATTCAATCAATTACAGTATGTTTCATATCACAAACTACCTGAACAAACTGTCAATAAAAATGTATTTAAAGTCTCACATAAGAAAATCAAGACTAATAATAACACCTGCTTATATATATTTATATTTAAGGTACAGCATTCACTGTCTGGTGGGTACTGGTCAGTGGTGCTAGTGGTGGGTACTGGTCTGTGGTGCTAATTAGTGGTGGGTAGCCTTAGTGATTAGCCTTTTCAATAAGTTGATAACAGCCAGGAAGCAATAAACAATGCACAGACATTGTCAGGCAATGGAAAAACATGTAGCCTGATATTGCTTCAGAAAATATCAGCTCAGTGAAACATTGCAGAGTTAGCAAGCCAATAACACTCTTGTTTTGTGGTGGACTGGAGACAGGTCAGGTGGCAAGGACCTTTATATAGCCTCTCTCCCCATTCCCAACTCACACAAAGCAAAGGGCAGACCAATTAAGAATGTTAGCTTAGGGCAAAAGCTATAACCTCAAAGTAAACACATCATACCATATTATTAGTATATTCCGAAAAAAAATGAATGCAAGAAATGCCCACTGATAAATGTCTGCAAAACTAGAAAGGATGCTTAGAGACGAACTACAAATAAATATTGTATTATGGCTTTGTGTGATTTTGTCCAATTTTCACATTGTTGTATTTTATCCTGTGGGATTTTGTTCACTTTTCATATTGTGTGATTTTGTCTGTAAGGAATATGTTCTGTGGGATTATGTCTGGATATTGTACTGTATTTTCATATAATAAAACTATGTTATAAAAGGCTATCTATTTATTTAGTATAATTAAAAGTCACAATTAATTTTTTTTTTTATATATTTGTTTATCAGTTGTGTACAAAATATTGAAATTCAGCAAAACGTGCAAAAATACATAATTAATAAATGCTGAATATATTTGGTTCCGCATAATGTAACTGATTTGGAAAATTATGAGTGTAAGTGTAATTAAAAATGAAATGTAATTGATATAATTTTGTGTAATTGGACCCACCCCTGATTAGTAAGTATTAATTATACAAAATATATAATAAATATAAATAGTTAATTAAACAGCACAGAAGACGGTGTGTAAGATACATTATTTTTATATACATTATTATAATGGGTAATAACTTACCTGCGTCATCGTGCATAAGTGACAGGGGTTTAGAAGCCACAAAACCTGTCGCGATGCAAATTTGAAGCCAAGTTCCACCCCAAATGTCAAACATACAATGACAAGCACCACTCGTCGGGTCGTTTGACCCTCCTCATACCGTCCGGGGGGCAGCGTCTCCGGTATACTGAGGCGAGGGTAGCTGTATGCCAATACTACGATGCTCAGAATAATGAATATGACTGTTTCCGCGATCTTTTGTTTGGTGGGGATGAATTCGAGGCATTCAATGCCACCGTTGCCGGCTAGGCTGTGATTAACGCCTTCGTATGTCCATTCAAACATTGTGACGGCTACAGACCGCCTACGAGCCAGCAGCACCATACCAGGTTCCCACACGAACCTTTCTCAGACATAACAGCACTCATCCCCGGTGCAAAGATGAAGTTATCGTTGAACAGGGATGCGTCTGCTCCCCGACGCACCTTGCAAACGCTGACCACCGATTGGGTCAACGGTCAAGGCCGCCGCAGATAAGATTTGTCAATGGCGTGACTTTCACTGCATAAATGTATTGTTCTGTTCATTACGTAACAATCCACACCACGAGAAGACGTCATCATGTGATCATTTCGTTATCCTGCGTTGCATGTGTATAGATAGGAATGTTACTGCGTATCGCGTCTACGACATTTGCCGGTACAAACGCTACAATAAAAACATAAACATCAACCGAACAATCGATGCGTATTGCTACGCGTAAACAAATAAATACACTTTAAATCGTTGCCAATATGAAAAATAATTATTGCTGCTAACACACGTCGCTTGCGAAAGTAATACGTCGAAGCGATTTGTGTTGATGTTTACATGAGATTAAGAGGATAACAGAAAACGATTGAAAATAAATTATTACATATCAATACACTACTTTGCGGAAGTCGATCTAATCGAATCGATTTGATTGGTTGTTATGAGGACCGCGAATGACGTAGGCAACGAAAGACGTACAAATTTCGTTAAGTTTACGCACAGTGTAGTTATTGACGTCTTGCAAAATTGGTATAATACTGAGCATTTTTGGTTTCTACCCGCTGTTTGTGTATTGAACATTTACAGAAATGGTGATTCTGACTTCGTTTCCACCGCCAACAGAAGGCATTGTGCGAAAACAGGAGTGCACGCAAGCGCACGTGCGCGGCAAAAGTTTGGGGGACGGCACCCTCTACATTGCAGAAAGGTTAGCAGTCCACCGACGCAGTTCGTTATCGAATTCAGTTAAGCGACACTGCTCAGAATGGGGTTTTTGGATGGGTTCCTATGGGCGATAATTAATTTTTGTTGCAAGTTTCACATGACATGTGGTGCCACCTGGCATCTCCTCTTATGAAGATTGGCAAGCCAGGATCGCCACTGGGGTCAGATCACTATTTCACTTCTTGGTTCATGACACAATTATTTTTGAACAGGGATATGACTTACATTATACGCTTTTTTTGGTGCATCTAAGAAATATACCAGTGTTCGAAATTAATGCTTTTTTATCGGCGACTGCCGATTCAAAATGCTTCCCACTGATTCAGTTTGCCAAAATGCGCATGTTATCGGCCCCACCCCGCCAATTCATCCAGGCAGCCATGACTGGGTCGGACTATATTAGTAATGCACATTACATTACTTACTAATCTATTCTAATTCAAAATAAAATTGTGACAAACAATTTCTTTCTTGCCAGCGACAAATCGTTGCCAACGCAAGGCAAAGTCCGCACATGCAAGGGAAACCCCTTGCATTTGTAACATGGATGCCTACTGGATAATTGACATTTAATGACGTCAGTATCTTACGGAGTATTATGGAAACATCAAAGCAAAGATGGCAGACGAAGTTGCGAGAATCGTAGAGTCTGACCATTTTTGGAGGATATTTCACCAATTTACTTCATACTGGTGTGATACTAAGGAAGCAGACAACAAACGATTTGGAGTGAATTAAAAACGCTTTAGCCATAGGTTTTGTCCGTGCCAGACCCAGGGCAGTAGCAGTGCGTGTGCGAAACATCGGCATCAAGCATGTTACTTTCAACAGTTGTAATTGTTTTGCAAATAAAATTCACATTGAAATGTTTATCAACTTCATTACTTCATTGTATTGGTCTGCTAATTATAAGAAATTAACAACAATATTTGCTATGGTTTATATTTATTAAATTGTTATTTATTCTAATTTAAAGCAGACAGTGTCTGTTTTAGTTTTACACACCAAAACTTTCCTTTATTACATATAGTTATAATTATAAAATTTTTGTTGGGGCCAGTTCAAACTCACCTGGGCTGGTTCAGAATAGAGACGCTGCAAACTATTGAAAGACTGCTGAGCGTTTCCTTGTATTAGCCGTCAAATTGTCATCTAGTGTTGAACCTTAATAATTACTATCATAACTTAATCTCAAACTTAATTTATTTCCCCCTAGACCTGACATGGAAACAGTGGTGCCACACTGTGGCCATTGATCAACTTATATGATTTCGTCTTCTGGACATGCTCACTGCGCATGGAAATAACACAGCAGTGCTCACCATGATGTGTTGAATGCATTGTCTTTTAATTCAAATTTGGTGACTAGTTTTAGAAGCTTCAGACATTGTGACTTGAAGATATGACATGCCATAGAGAATACCGATTGGATAAAAAAATACCGGTTTCAAAACCACAAAAAAGTACCGGTTTCAAAACTGTATAAAATTACTCGTACACTAGTATACAATACTGGTACGCTGGTGTACAACAATAACATGACTGTTTCAAATAACCAAATAAATAATGACCCATCCCCACATTGAGCCATCCTGAATACTTAAGTTAAAGCTGCCTCCCAATTAAATTAGTCATCTCAATTTTGAATAATTTCCTACCTGATACTGACTATGCCATGCCAGCTTGTTTGTGCATTTTGTTGAAATTATCAGACAAACCGTGAAATTATTTTTTACCAGGTCCCGTAAATATTTAGCAAAAAAGGGCAAAAGTGTTCTGGCTCTATATACTATAAGATTTAACATTCACACTTTGGCAAATTACCAAATCTAAGAACTTGATTCTTTCAACAATTTCAACAAAAAGGATACACTTTCTTATTAAAGTGACTGTGAATGTTACTTAAATTGTTTACATGTTATACATTTGAACATAAACAAACCTGATTCGCGATGGGTTAAACAGTCTAAAATTTGAACCGGCCCAGGTGAATTTGTACAGGCCCCACAAAATGTATAAATTATTTTAAAAGTTTTTGTGCATAAAACTTAAACAGACACTGCTTTAAAAAAGAAATATTTATTTAATAAATATAAACCATACCAAATATTGTCGTTCATTTCTTATGACTAGCAGATGAATAAAGAATTTAATAAACATTTGTGAATGTGAATTTTATTTGTGAAACAGTTACAATTGTTTAAAGTAACATTATGTTTGATGCAGACGTTTTGCGTGCACTGGTACTGCCGTGGGCCTGGCATGCCTGGTACTGCCATGCCTCTTGGGCAAAAATCTATACCATTCTCAGTTCACTCCAAATCGAAGCCTCCAAAGTTCACTTTCACAGCCAAATATCAAATTAATCAGAATATTTTGGCACGTATTGTCAATCGGATTGTCTGCCTCCTTGCTATCACCAGTATGAAATAAATAGGTGTAATATCTTTCAAAAATTCTCAAACTCTACGATTCTCGTAACTTCGTCTGCCGTCTTTGCTTTGGTGTTTCCTTGGTACTCCCCGAGATACTGATGTTATTAAATGTGAATTATCCAATAGGCATCCACGTTACACATGCCAGGAGTTTCCCTTGCATGTGCGGACTTTACCTTGGCAGCAATCTGTCGCCGGCAAGGAAGAAGTAGATTGTCATAATTGTATTTTATATCAAATGCAGTCGCGGCTGGCGGGATGAATGGCGGGTGGGCCAATTGGCTAACTGAATTGGCGGGAATCATTTTGAATTGATCGCCGCTGATAAAAAGACCTTAATTTTGAACACTGGGCTAAATAAATTTAATTTCAGGACAAATGAAATGGAAACAGATTATTTAGGAAATTATGATTGTCAGCTGCTTTTGACAATTGTTGGTTGCCTACCACTACCATGTAACCCAAATGGTAAAAAAAATTCAAAAAATGCAGTTAAAATATTAATTCATTATTAAGTTATGCATATTGTATTCAACCTATTAAATGTACAGTCCACCTGACACATTTTTTCAGATGCTGAAAAATTTAACAAATTGTGTTCTAATTAGCACACACCAAAGTCTTTCTAAAAACTATGATGACGTATCTCATGAGATTCAAGGAACGGATCGGGTTGGAGCCTTCAAACAAATCGGGGTGTACACTTAATAGGTAGAACACGGTACATAAGAATAGCTCTGATTCACAATGTTGTCTGATGTTTATTATTACTGCACTTGGAAACCCTGTCTTGTGATCAGGTAATCTTTGTTTCTTTCCACAGCCGCGTCTCGTGGGTGGGCAATGAGGGAGAGGGTTTCTCCCTGGAGTATCCCGCCATCTCCCTACATGCCATCTGCAGGGATCTCACTGCCTTCCCACACGAGTGTCTCTACCTGATGGTTGACGCAAACATAGATCGCAAGTATCCCCAATGTTAAGTCTTGTTCACGATCCTCCAGACCCATAATAATAACAAATTGTTATCATTGTAATGATATGTGGTACAATGAAGTACATGAACATACTGGACCCCTACCTCATACTGGACACCCTACCCTCATGCTGGACACCCTACCCTCATACTGGACACCCTACCCTCATGCTGGGCACCCTACCCTCATACTGGACACCCTACCCTCATGCTGGACACCCTACCCTCATACTGGACACCCTACCCTCATACTGGGCCCCTACCCTCATACTGGGCCCCTACCCTCATGCTGGACACCCTACCCTCATACTGGACACCCTACCCTCATGCTGGGCACCCTACCCTCATACTGGACACCCTACCCTCATGCTGGACACCCTACCCTCATACTGGACACCCTACCCTCATACTGGGCCCCTACCCTCATACTGGGCCCCTACCCTCATGCTGGACACCCTACCCTCATGCTGGACACCCTACCCTCATACTGGGCCCCTACCCTCATGCTGGACACCCTACCCTCATACTGGACACCCTACCCTCATGTTGGACACCCTACCCTCATGTTGGACACCCTACCCTCATACTGGACACCCTACCCTCATGCTGGACACCCTACCCTCATACTGGGCCCCTACCCTCATGCTGGACACCCTACCCTCATGCTGGACACTCTACCCTCATACTAGACACCCTACCCTCATACTGGACACCCTACCCTCATGCTGGACACCTTACCCTCATACTAGACACCCTACCCTCATACTGGGCCCCTACCCTCATGCTGGACACCCTACCCTCATACTGGACACCCTACCCTCATACTGGACCCCTACCTCATACTGGACATCCTACCCTCATACTGGACACCCTACCCTCATGCTGGACACCCTACCCTCATACTGGGCCCCTACCCTCATACTGGACACCCTACCCTCATACTGGACACCCTACCCTCATACTGGACTCCTCACCCTCATACTGGACCCCAGTACCCTCATTCTGGACCCTCATACTGAACCACACTACCCTCATTCTGGACCCCCTACCCACATACTGGACCCCACTACACTCATACTGGACCCCCCACCGTCATACTGGACCCCACTACCCTCATTCTGGACCCCCTACCCCCATACTGGACCCCACTACCCTCATTCTGGACCCCCTACCCCCATACTGGACCCCACTACCCTCATACTGGACCCCCTCACCGTCATACTGGACCCCACTACCCTCATACCAGACCCCACTACCCTCATACTGGACCCCCCACCGTCATACTGGGCCCCACTGCCTTCATACTGGACCCCACTGGGCTCTACACTAACTCCATGAAGGCACTTGTCCATTAGCGAGTCATATTTACTTGTCCCACCAAAACTAAGTTTGTTCTCCCTGAAAGCTACAAACGCATTGAATTACCATGCCATGATATAACACACACCTGGATGTATATAATATCCAGGATGAGGTTTCTAACGAATATGTCTTGGTATATTTTCTGAGTGTAGAAGAAAACATTTATCTGAGAAACAAGATAGCATTTGCCAACTTTTTTTTCCGTTAAAAAGTAATCCTGCAAATTCTGACCGAAAGGAAATAACTGAATTACAATGCACACTTAGACACAATTGTTGTCATGTTTACAAATAACAACAGTGCATATTTAGCAAGAATTATAATATTCTGCAAGGAACAAAAACAGCTAGCACTGCTTCCAGTCCAGTACGTTGCTAATGGCAACAACATGCAACAAAATAAATGACTAAAAAAAAGTATTGCATTAATGAAATAGAATAAATTAACTGTTAGTTAAAGTGCTTTTCAGTATGACCTATGTATACTGTGAATGCAACTAGACTGAAAAATTACTCATGTTTGCGAGTGTAGGGCTTAGGGTTGCTGCTGTAGCTATCAGCATACTTGCGTTAACATATAGGGTTGAAATGATTGTACTACGTCGCGTTAATATGTAGGACAAAACAAACGTGCTTAGTAATATAAATACGTGTACACTTAACTCTTGCCGTCGCACCGAAGCCGAGTGGCATTAGGCCGTTGCGTTGGCGTTTGTTACGATCGCGATCTGTTTCTGACATTAGATTAAAATATTATACGTTCCCGTGTAGCAATAATGTAAACAATTCAAAACATAAAACAGGCATATATGTCAGAAGTGTGGCTATGTAAGGGGGCAGTTAAATGAGGAACGGTGACAGTGCGTTCGTGTTTTCAATGGAACAGCGTGGCTGTCCTAGTGAGTAAGCTAGTTTCTACATGCGCCACCTGGTGATTATATTGGCAGTAGTCGCATGGCAGAAAGAAAATGGTGATACATGCGACATCGAACAAAATAATAGATTCCATTAAACGTTATTTATTTTGGGTGTCAAAAAGTCAAGACCTTTCAGTCTTTTTATTAAAATGAATAGCACGTTTATATTACAGCGGCAAGAACTTGTCCAGTAGGACAAGCGTCCAGGATTATGTACTTCACCTTTCCTTGTAGCTACTTGTCCCGGACAAGATTTAACATGATTTTAACAAGATTTGCCATCGAAGCCAAAGGCCCAGATGGCAAGTGGACAAGGAAGCCATTGGCTTATCGGACAAGTGTTAATGTCGAGCCCTGCCCTACTACCCTCATTCTGGACCCCCCTACCCTCATACTGGACCCCCACCCTCATATTATTATCCCGATATATTTTCATCTGGAATAGACTTTAGATAAGCTGATGGTCGATCTTAAGCATTTATCAATTTCCAACATTCAATGTAGCTTTATTATGATTCTGCTAGAAACTGAAATTGACTTGGACTATTTTGTGACAGTGCAAGAACACAGAGGTGACGGTGACGCAGGGACGTCAGGTGATGGTGACGCAGACAGTGTCGATGACACGTCGGAGATACACTTTGTTCCACAGGACAAAGGAGCATGTGAGTTTACCTATGTGTATGAATTGTAATTGTGTAATATGTAATTAATTACAGTTATAGTGTAATTTTAATTGGAACAATGTACCATATTCGACCTAATAAACATGGACCATGAAAAAATGTCAGGGAATCTGTTCTTATAAGCGTGCACCAAAATTTGTTTCTCCAAACAATAAGGTAACTGTTTAGCACTTGTTGGTTTAATAGATTTTATTAAAAACAAATTGTGAAGCCAAGTAACTGGCCCATTAATTTAATTAACTGCCCTAGATATTTAACTGGTAACATTGTGAGAATGAGGTTAGTGTACTAATGTATACAACTCTTCACTTGTGTTTATTGTCCAAAGTCACAATAATGTGTATTTATATAAACTTGTCGCCAAAGTAGTCCAAAGTTTAGTTTTTGAGTTTACAACAATCCTAGGGACAAAGGGTGACTAGATGTTTGTATAACAGTGTTGATGTTTTAGGTTTTTTGTCTACCAAGCCTACTCAGTTTAAACTTTTTTCGCTACTGACTTTCTTTTTACACTTATATTAACATAAAAAGACCATAACGTGAGCTATTTGTACCATGGATGTCCAGTTCAATATTCCTAGCATAATCGTGATGTGGAAAATTAAGAAATTCACTGACGAGTAAGCTGTCCAATCCACTTTAATTGTCTCCTTTTAATTGCTCATTATCCAATTTTGTAATTATACAAATGAAAATGGAACTGCTTAAACTTATGTACACAGGGACTGTATTATTGTGTTAATAAAATACATCATAGTCACACGATTTTATAAACTCAACATGAACAAGGACTTAATTTTGGCAGAAGTAATTTTAAAACTCTTGCTGTAATTTATCTGGTGCTGTTTCCAGTTGGCTGAAGCGTTTGTTTCTGTTCTGTAGTGACTACGATGTACCAGGCCATGTCAGACTGTCAAGCTCTGCATCCAGATGAAAATGACTCATTTTCTGAAGGTGAGTGGTTGACGTGGAGATGGCTGCCTCCACGTCACGTTTGTCTTCTCAGGCAGATTCGTTTGAAATTAAACAGCAGCAATAATTTTCATTCAGTTGTATACTCTTGCGAGCTATATCATGGACGCTTCTGCAGTTGCTCGTGAGAGGTAGAGTCCACAGCAGGTTACACATTTACCCCCTGCGTTTTCCCCTGGCATAGAGTCCAGATAGAAGGGACCAATGGCTTTAGTGTTTCTTCAGAAAGAATCAGGCAAAGTTAACAAAATTGCCCTTGTTTCTAACTGGCAGATGGTGGTTTTGCACCCTGTCTCTTCGACCGACAGTCCTATGGCACAGCCACCCCCCACTAACAGCCACCCCCCACTTACAGCCACCCCTCACTAACAGCCACCCCCCCCACTAACAGCCACGCTCCACTAACAGCCACCCCCACTAACAGCCAACCTCCACTAACAGCCACCCCCCACTAACAGCCACCCTCCACTAACAGCCACCCCCCACTAACAGCCACCCCCCACTAACAGCCAACCTCCACTAACAGCCACCCTCCACTAACAGCCACCCCCCACTAACAGCCACCCCCCACTAACAGCCACCCCTGACCACAACAATGAAAACAATAAACAAAATATTAGTCATGTCTAATTTATCCGTACACTTTGGTTGGCAATGGTTTTAACTGGATTGACAAAGCATGTGATTAGTGAAACTTCCCGTTATCACCCGTGCTATGAATTTCCGTCATAAACATGTAATGTATCATTAAATTTCTATTGCTCTATCATTTTATTGATCTTCAATAACTGGCAGGACTGTGAGCAAAGAACAACCAATGTACCGTATTCAACATATTAAGAGAACACGCCATAATTAGTGTACACCCCTTTTAATCAGCAGGATCCATAATTATTGTAATTTGACTAGTGTGGAGCAACTGAAAAATTTAAACAGTTGGCACCACTTTTCAGGTGTTCTACACTAATCACCAGATGACACCACCAGTTACCTTATTGTCTAGAGAAACACATTTTGGTGTATGCTTATACGAACACATTCCTTGACATTTTCCATGGCCCAATGTTTTTTCAAGCGTATTGTGTGTTTATTAGGTGGAATACGGTAATTGTGATGTAACAGTAGTCACCAAGACCATTAATTGCTTGATGTGATGTGTCTGACGATTGAAGTTTTGAGTGAAGAACATGTTTACTTTTTTAAATCATATATATATATATATATATCAGTCTGTAGAACTGTTCAGAGCACTTTACACTTCACCCATGGGAACCCATTCATTCCTACGCCATCTCGACTTCTCTGGGAAGCATTCAGACACGCTGCAATCACTTACTTATTCACATATCCACCTGTCTATAGCCAGGTACTCATTTATACAGTTGAGTGAACTGACGCAATGTGGAGTTTCACTTTCTAGTTTAATTTTCGACTTTCATACCTGTCTTCAATTGTTTTTCTACAGATGAGGGCCAATTCTATGGGGCGGATGATGACGGGGAGATTGAGTTGACTGAATCGGGGCGGGGTGTTCTTCAACAGTTGGATGCCATGTTAGAAGACGGGGGTGAAATGCCCCAGACTGCAGCAACTACAAATGGTCATTCAGCAGGTCTGTGTGGCCATTGTCACAACATGTTAATTTGTTAAATACTCATCTCCTAACATTGAACTTTTAATAGAGGCTACCCAAAATAAACCATACCCCCTCTGGTGCGTAATATAACGCTAATACAACACGCAGCCTCGTGCATGCATCGATGGATACGCTACGTAATTTTAGACTTCAAAATAAATTAGAGAGTTGGAACAATGATGTGACAATGACGAGAATGCAAATATTTAACACATTATTATTATTATTTCGACAAAGAATGTTGTACATATATAAAAAACATTGCAACGCTAATATCAAATTGGAAAAAATCAGTCGATCTGACATTTGAATAATTTCAAACACAATCTAGCACGTGTTGGCATCAATTCGCAGTTGTTTCTGTGTATGGAATAACAATTGTGGGAACTGGTTTTTATGCCAGCCGCTCCCACGACACATAATCTTATCTCAGTAACTGGTTTTTACAAGCTCTGGTGATTAAGTATTGTTTTCGCTTACAGCCATTTCCATGGAGACGGAAGAAGCCATGGAAACAGGACAGTTTGAAGATGCAGGACCTGATGACTAGTAGTTGTTGCCATGGCGATGGAAGCCATAGAAATGAGAGTTTGACAACTTGCTGTTGATAGCGTACATTGTAACCGCAGCGTACATTGTGTGCAGCAGGAACAACCAGCAGTGGAGATTAAATGCAGTAGTAAATAAGTAAACTGAGTCGCTTTGGATCAAAAGCAAAATGTTCAGGATGGAAAATGGTTGGCGTTACGTTTCTCGTTTTGCACCAGTTTGCATCGTATCCCTGTGTTTGAAGGTTGCATGAGGCGGAACAGAAGGATCGGAACATTTAACCCTTCCACCCCCAGAGGGTTCATCATTAGGCTGAGGATTCTCACTATAATAATAGTGATAATTAAGGTGGGAAATGTACATTTTGGTAACAACATTTGGAACAAAACTGTGACAAAGACAAACTATTTGCATCTTCCAATGTTGATTTTGTGTCCTGCATTAAATGTTATTTTGTTGTAAGACTTGTGTTTGTTTAGTTCAGTTAGTTTTTAGGGTAATGTGCCATATTTCAATTGTATACACATTACAGTTCATTATAGTTGTTTCCTTTTCCTGTGCCAGTTTTATATCAAAATCTCGTGTTGTTCCATTACTAAAATGCCCATGAAGTATACGTAAAAATTAAATATGCCAGATACAGTCTCATCTCTAATGCGGTTTTTCAGTAATCCTTGTTTGCGTGAATAATCTTAATACACTGTTAACTGCTTCATTAATGTGTTATATTAAAGCTGCTTCCTCAACTGATTTAGCCTATCACAAATCTGGTTCATTGGTGTCCAAATATGTAGTGTGTGAATAGTTTATGTAACATCCACAGTCGATGTAATAAAACAATGTTTATTTTTGTTCAAACCATCAAAAGATGGTAAACACTGTGGGTCAATCCTGATCATGGGCGTGACCTCCATTCTCTTGCCGATCACATGACAAAGTTAAAAAATTTCACCAAGGAAGAAAATCTTGATTTTCAGCATTTCGATTTTCACTTCAGTTAATGTTTGAACAAGTATTAACTAATTTAATAATTCGTCTGATGATTTCACTAAAACTACATACAAAAGTTGCACAAACGAGCTAGCATGTTGCAGTGGATACTAGGTAGGTTTGGTCTTTCACAAAATTAATTTGAAATTAAGCAAAAAATCGAAGCACCTTTAAGTTATTTAACTAGGAATGTCAAACATCTGATGCTCCAAGTCAGACCATTAACCAGGAATGCAGTTAACGGTCTTGATGACTGCGTTTACATCACAGCTACATTCTTTGTTCAAGATCTTGTTAGCTACTGGAGATCTATAAAATCATAAAGCACTGGAATTGTCATGGTACATTATATGTTTATTACCAATAGTTATAGCATGGATGATAATAGTTTCAATTGAATCTGCACACTTCATTAATACAACCAAAACTTGGGAGCCAATGTGTGGATAAACAAGGCATGACTATAATTAACATAATGGAATAAGACCTCAATTAAGAAACAAGCACCATTTAAAATTTAATTATAACGTCATTTATGTAATGTAAACATTTCCTATTGTTCCCATAAATATCGGAGCCAAAATATTCAATAGTGTATCCATAAATATTTGGCGGTATTCCCCCCCCCCGACATCACAACATTCAATCACCAGGAATAGACAACAATCAACACATCATTAAATAGATTCATAAGGTTGGTAATGTAAATTCATATATATCTTATCGACGCACAAGCAAAAATGTGTTCTTACTTCTGTTAACGTTTCGTCCAGTCTGGACTTTTTAAACTGACCACCAAAGGTCACATGACTATAGACCCAATCTCTAGATTAAAATTGCTTCTTCAATTCACTGAGCACATTGCAAATAAGGTTTGCTGATGTTAAAATCTGTAGTGCATGAATAGTTTAAGTAATCTGTAGTGCGTGAATAGTTTAAATAATCTGTAGTATGTGAATAGTTTTAAGTAATATATGGTGTGTGAATAATTTAAGTAATATGTGGTGTGTGAATAGTTTAAGTAATATGTGGTGTGTGAATAGTTTAAGTAATATGTGGTGTGTGAATAGTAATACGCACAGTCAGTTTAAAAAACAATGCATACCTTTGTTAAAATCATCGAAAGAATTGACTCTGATCATTAGATCATGTAACTTCAAAACTGAATAGCAGATTATATCAGTATAGAGGCATCTTCACATTCTGTGAATAGATTTAACAAGATTTGCCATCCAAGCCAAAGGCCCAGATGGCAAGTGGACAAGGAAGCCATTGGCTTATCGAGAGTCCAACAATGTTCATCTACTTATAACCCGCCCTCCTGAGATACGTGTCAACCTTGTTTTTAAACATATTCACGCTGCTAGCAGTTACCCAATCTGTAGACAATTTGTCTACAGATTGCGCCTTATGTCAGTATACAGGCAGGCTACACATTCTGTGAATAGCGGCTTATGTCAGTATACAGGCAGGCTACACATTCTGTGAATAGTGGCTTATGTCAGTACAGAGGCAGGCTACACATTCTGTGAATAGCGGCTTATATCAGTATACAGGCAGGCTACACATACTGTGAATAGCGGCTTATGTCAATATAGAAGCAGGCTACACATTCTGTGAATAGCCTTATGTCATAGTATAGAGGTAGGGTACACATACTGTTAATAGCCTTATGTCATATCATAGAAGCAGGCTACACATAGCCACGTTTGGCCTTTTTAAATAAATTTTTGTTCGACCGAAACAAAATTAATTGAATAGTTTGTCAGACGAGTTCATCAAAACTAAATAAATAAATTGCACAAGTGAGCTAGCATGTCGGAGTGGAAACATTGTACAAGTGAGCTAGCATGTCGGAGTGGAAACATTGTACAAGTGAGCTAGCATGTCGGAGTGGAAACATTGTACAAGTGAGCTAGCATGTCGGAGTGGAAACATTGAACAAGTGAGCTAGCATGTCGGAGTGGAAACATTGTACAAGTGAGCTAGCATGTCGGAGTGGAAACTAGACAGGTTTTTTTACAAAAGGAGTTTAAAACGAGTGAAAAATTAATTGACAAAGCAGGTTAAGTACAGGCTCAAAGTGATGACATTACCGCCCATGTATCTATAACAGTCAGTTGACCAATCGCTGTCAGTCTGGGCATGACCACAGACTGGACAGAACAGCACTAAAATAATAAATTTGTTGGTGGTGCATCGATAAAAATACATAACAAATATGACTCATTGATCGGATTAACCGTAACAAACATCACAGTTTTCGTCACAAAATCAATATCTTCTAGAAAATAAGCACTAATCGTACATGAATCAATCACACTGGAAAGACGGTCGCTCTGGGCATGACCACAGACTGGACAGAACAGCACTAAAAAAAGAAATTTGTAGGTGGTGCATCGATAATAATACATAACAAATATGACTCATTGATCAGATTAACCGTAACAAACATCACAGTTGTCTTCACAAAATCAATATCTTCTAGAAAATAAGCACTAATTTTACATAAACCAATCACACTGGAAAGACAGTATTTTCCGAATCAGTCAGGTATTTTCCGAATCAGTCAGGTATTTTCACAACATTCTCCTCAGAATCCCGCATCTCTCCCTGGAATTTTCCCCATCACATAAATGTGATGATAAGATTAATTACATCTATTTACGTCCAGTGTTATGATATCGACTCGAGCGACAGATCGTCTTCATTTACTTTACTGTTCGTCGCGTCGTATGATCTGACCCCACTATCTGAGGGTCTGACATCGAACCCTTCGCTTCCCGTGCGCATATCGTTAACCTGCAGGGCTATGTCCATGAGATACTCTGCCTCTGACTTCCCCGTCTGAGAGACGAGCTTGTGGAACAGGCCATCGTGATTCTGTAGCAAGTTGTAAGGCTTATCAAACTCGACGATTTCACCATCCTTGAGAACCTGAGAAATAAGAACTGTGATAAAAACACTGAGTTTAGCACAATAGTTAACACACTTGTCTAGTGAAGCACACTAACTAAACACACTTGCTGTACACAATTGTTAAACACATTAGTTAACCACTACTTAAACATACTAATTAAACACTTGTTAACACACTAGTTAAACATACTAATTAAACACGTGTTAACACACTAGTTAAACATAATACTTAAACACATCAGTTATTTGTTTAAACACATTAATGTGGGCAGTGAACTATTTATTTGCTATATTTCTAGCTGTGAACATGAACCTGTCTTTTCAGACAATGTTAACATATTTATTGCCACTCTCCTCACAGAGCTTCGCTTCCCATCATAAGCTTCTCCACAGGTGACCAGACTTATTTCAAACTGACCTTGACCTTGCTCCACACATGTGTTATTAGCTGTTATTTTCAAGTGAGGTGCTTGTTTATCCTTCATCTTCAATGCTTTATGATAATTATGAAAAGATCTTTGTAAATTTTTTTCAATTTTTTTTTCAAATATCTGGAAGCTGACATCTTGATTGGCCAACTCACACACTGAATTATTTAATGTAATTACATGGAACTATTTTCTGTAAAAAACGTTGCCTATTTTTGGAATAAAATACCACTACTATATGAACATGTTTTTGGGGCGAAAAATCCTAGTGGCATGCGGACGTGAAGGTAAAACATCACTAATTCCCGGAGGGGGGTGTGGTTGCTGATAAAGAAATAAATCAATAGTCCTTATTTGGTCATGATACATTGAACACATAATCTGCTTATTTATTTAAAGAAAATCTAAATTCCCATGTACAAGTTCGAATGCTGAACTATCACTTAGAATTTAAACTAAGACATCCCTCCTCGACTGATTTGTTGATTATTAGATTTGTATTTTGTGAATATTATACGCATTCGGTTTACTAAAATAATGCATACTCTTGTTAAAATCATTGAAAGATTTTACTTTGATCGTTAGATCAAGTAACTTGCGAAAGTGTAAATAGCGTGACCACTTATGCCATTTTTTCCCAAATTTTGACTGGATCTAGTAAAAATAATTGACTAGTTTATCAGATGATTTCACCAAAACTAAATATCAAAAACATCTTTAATACTTCACATCCCAGCTGAGTGGCTGGTCTGTAGAAACTGGCACGCCATCTAGTGGGGAGAAGAAACTGGCACCTGGTGAGTATATTTAACAGCAATATCACTGATACAGATGATAATAGTTACCATGATTCTGTCTGAGTCCATAATCGTGTGTAGTCGGTGTGCTATTGTCAACACTGTGCACTCATTGAACTTCTGCCGGATAGTCTGCTGGATGAGTGAGTCGGTCCTGTAGGATGTATCACACAGCAGTGAGAAATAGTACATGGTTGAGGATGCATATTACGGCTAATAGGAAATTGCCTCTTCATACATTCATCCACTTTTACTAGGGCTAACGTCCACTCATGTAAACGTGTCATCAGAAGGCCTATATATATATATATATATATATATATATATATATATATATAGCTTAATGACTAGAACAGATAAGTCACTGAATCTTATTATACAGAATATTGCAACTATCAATATTATAATTTATAGACATACAATTTTTTAGATTTTTTATCTATTTACTTTTCTATGGATATACTACTTGATAGTCTGAAATAAAAACTGTAACCCCGACCTTGACCCTGCCTTGAGCTATAATTAACCCACCGTGGGTCTACATTTGCCGTTGCTTCATCAATAACGAGAATTTTGTTGCGGTAGAGCAGGGCCCGGGCAAGGCAGATCAGCTGACGCTGCCCCACACTGAAGTTGCCCCCGCCCTCTGATATTCTGGCAGTCAGCTCCCCGGACAGGTTAGACACCAGATGCTTCAGACGCACCTGAAGTGAGAGGGTTAAAGACGAAAATGGTTAATAACCCTTAGCATCTTCTTCACCGGTTATCATCAAATAGCAACAAAAAGAAAATTTTCAAAATACAGTAATCCTCTATAGCTCCCACCAATTCAACTGTTTACAACTGGAATTTCTTGTCGATTAGAAATAAGGTGGCCGATTACCCTGAAATAAATGTAATGAAACTTTAAATTAAAGTTAAAATATCCATTCTTCGATAACTCAGTTTTCCGTAATCTGATAGTGAACAATCTTGATACACTGTAAATTGCATCATTAATCTGTTTTTCAAGATTCCGTTTCTGCACATCATTTTCGAGGAACCAACTGACCGGATAATAATGTTATGATTCACTTGACCGGTTGTTTTAAAACAAAACTCAAACATTATATACGCCATACCAGACAATTAACAGTCTCGGTGATTACCTTTAAATCTCAATTACATTTAATTTTTTATTTCTCTTCAATGTCCTATCAGTTACTGGACATCAATAAAATAATAAAAACACTACAGATTTCATGATACATACTCAATAGATATTTTTTGAACGAATCAGATGGTCCCTTGTTAATGCGGATTTTATTAAAATGGATATATCATAACAAAGTACATATTTTCTTGCATTCGTCACACACGTATAACACTGAATGACAAACTCATAGCAATCAATGAATAAATATGCTATATTTCTCCTAAAATACTTTTGATGATAGGCAGATTTCTGACAAAACCTAGTGGATTTTGTCTGATGTGGGCATATTTTGTAAACTGATGAAGACAAAACTCGATCGGAATATAAATAGGCAGGTTAACCAACGAAAAATGCTATGTGGATTTGTATGGATTAATGGAGGATATCATGTCAAAAAATACAGACATCAACCCAAAATGTGGCAGGCCTGCAGTAGCTTACCTCAGACAAGGCCTGCCAGAGGACGTCATCCCCGTGCTGATGGAAGGGGTCCAGGTTTTGTCGGACTGTTCCCACAAACAGGACAGGGTCCTGGGGAGAGACAAGACTTGATACACATCTCAACAAGTCACCAAAGAAAATAAAAAAAATAACTTCAATAATAACGTCAATAACAACGACAATAATAACTTCAATAATAAATTCAAACATCCCTTTGAAATGTCCTTAAAATTCCATTAAACAAAATAATGGAATTTTAAGGACATTTTAAAGTATTTCAAAGGGATGTTTGAAGTTATTATGGGAATGTTGCATCTAATATAACTAGTTTCTACCTGAATTAGTCTTAGAAATATAATGGCTAGTAAAAGACTAGATTCACGATTCAGTACTGCCATGGGGACAGTTTCAGAAAATGTAGCCATGCTGGGTGGAAATAATGGAATTCTGGGCATTTCATTGTATTGTTTTCTTGCCATGAAAAATAATATAGGAATTTCATGTTATATTTTGCAAAAACAAAAAGGAATATTAAGCGGTGACCTTTGTCATCCGGCAGAATTTAATGCAGTAGCTTTGAACCTTTTGCGCTTAATTTTTCTTCATTCAAAACAGCCTAATGTATAACACAAACAGAACATTCTTCCAACACAATAATAATATTATATAAAATACTTCTATTGCGCTAAAATCCACGGGAGACCCAAGCTCGGCAGCGCACCAAAACAAAAGGGGTTAAGCAGTCTATAATCGATAAGCAGTTCCAGTTGTAAACAGTTGGATTGGTACGCTGGGGAGCTATGGAGGATAACCAAGTTTAAACAGGTGGGTTTTTAGTTTACAGCAAAATGTTGTTATATTTCCTACAGATTTAACACTAACAGGGAGTGAGTTCCACAGAGTCGGTGCAGCGACTGAAAAAGCTCTAGTTCCGACATTTGTCTGAAAAAAAAGTGGATTAAAATTAGATGATTGAAGCTGTCTGGGCTGTCTTGTAAGAGTGAGCAGTGAATGTAAATATGCTGGTTGCTTGGATGAAAGTGCTTGATAGGTAATTGTACAGATCTTAAACATAATGCTATATCGGACAGGGAGCCAATGCAATGATTTAAGAAGTGGTGCTGAATGAGAGAAACTTGAGAGCAATGTTATGATAAAGTCAAGTCTACTGCTAACTAGAGCGGTTGCAATAGTTTTGCCCACAGACATATACTGGTGAATACGACGAAGGTCACAAATGTGATAAAAGCAGCAACGACAAGTTTGTGAAATATGCTGCTTAAAATTATTATCAAAGGAGACTCCTAAATTCCGTGCTGAGACGGCTGGTGTGAAATTTTGGCTCAGCGTCAGGAATAAACAATGTAGTTTACCACGCTACTTTTGTGTATAAATAATAAGAAACTTTGTTTTATTTGCAGATAACGGTGACCCCTTTTAGATTGTAAAATTTCAGGAGTCATCTACGGAGTCGGTGGTTTTATGACACAAATTTGGTGGTTATCGGGGCGTGTAAATTAAGTAAAGCCTTGAGTACATGATAGTATTGTTTACACAAGTCAGACACATGTACGTTTGGATCTCTGATAAGATCGGATTTAAGAAGCATCAATGTCAATCTTATGTATAGGTCTGTAAGACATGTCATGTTTTGATTGTGCTAGTGTTCTGGAAACATTAACATCAATAATGACCGTGTGGTGGTCCGATAAGCCGTCAGAAACTGTTAGCATCTGGATATTGTTACATGTTGAGCAAGTTATCACAAGGTCAAACCAGTGGCCATGAATGTGTGTAGAGAAAGTCACATTGCTTTAAGTTAAATGAGGTTATGCTATCATCAAAAGTAATGGTTACTGCCGAACGTTTATCAAACTAAATATTAAAATCACAAAAAAAGTTAAATCAGAATGTAGGTATCAAATTTTCCAACAAATCCTTAAATTCCTCAAAGAAGATGGCTGGCTGTCCCAGAGGTCGACACAAGCATACAAAATATGCAGAGAAAGAACAATCTGAAATTTCAACACGTATGGATTCAATAGTACAGTAATCAGGGATTAAATATGAATTTACTTTAAAATGGTCTGATAACAAAAAGCCAACACCACCAAATCTTCCAACTGAACATGGTCGACGATTAAAGGTATAACCATATTGAGAAATGTCCGCTATGCACACAGCTGTGCCATGTAGTCTTAGCCAAACTTCAGTGATGGCAAGAATGTTTATCTTTTATGAAGTCAATAAGTGATGGCGTCTTACCCCAAACCAATCGTATGTTTGTGGTAGCAAACCTCATGTTGCGACTGGTGGCAGGCCCAGGATTGATACAAACCTCATGTTGCGACTGGTGGCAGGCCCAGGATTGATACAAACCTCATGTTGCGACTGGTGGCAGGCCCAGGATTGATACAAACCTCATGTTGCGACTGGTGGCAGGCCCAGGATTGTTACAAACCTCATGTTGCGACTGGTGGCAGGCCCAGGATTGATACAAACCTCATGTTGCGACTGGTGGCAGGCCCAGGATTGATACAAACCTCATGTTGCGACTGGTGGCAGGCCCAGGATTGATACAAACCTCATGTTGCGACTGGTGGCAGGCCCAGGATTGATACAAACCTCATGTTGCGACTGGTGGCAGGCCCAGGATTGATACAAACCTCATGTTGCGACTGGTGGCAGGCCCAGGATTGTTACAAACCTCATGTTGCGACTGGTGGCAGGCCCAGGATTGATACAAACCTCATGTTGCGACTGGTGGCAGGCCCAGGATTGTTACAAACCTCATGTTGCGACTGGTGGCAGGCCCAGGATTGATACAAACCTCATGTTGCGACTGGTGGCAGGCCCAGGATTGTTACAAACCTCATGTTGCGACTGGTGGCAGGCCCAGGATTGATACAAACCTCATGTTGCGACTGGTGGCAGGCCCAGGATTGATACAAACCTCATGTTGCGACTGGTGGCAGGCCCAGGATTGATACAAACCTCATGTTGCGACTGATGGCAGGCCCAGGATTGATACAAACCTCATGTTGCGACTGGTGGCAGGCCCAGGATTGATACAAACCTCATGTTGCGACTGGTGGCAGGCCCAGGATTGATACAAACCTCATGTTGCGACTGATGGCAGGCCCAGGATTGATACAAACCTCATGTTGCGACTGGTGGCAGGCCCAGGATTGTTACAAACCTCATGTTGCGACTGGTGGCAGGCCCAGGATTGTTACTAACATCTCCTGCTAGGAGAAGCATCATGGCTAATTTAAATGTCTAGAACAAGGGATTGGAAGTAACTTGCGATAAAAACAAAGGTTAAGACATGGCAAACCATGAAGTAACAACCAAAAGTTTACAAGTAAGTGGCTTGCAAGAGGCAAAGTAATCACCACTCAATGCCATTGGAGAAGACAGGAAGAAAATACAGAGTAGAAATAGCGATGACATTATCTTAAAAATATATGATCTGTTTATGAATATTGACCTTGCTGCTCAGCATGCAATAAAAACATGATATTGACCTTGCTGTTCAGCATGCAATAAAAACATGATATTGACCTTGCTGTTCAGCATGCAATAAAAACATGATATTCGCGTTTACAATTAAACAGATAATGATCAAATTATATGAACAAATTGTGGTTCAATCAACACATTTGGGCGATCACTAATAATAAATGAATGACACATTTGTAATGTGCCGGTATATCCAGTAAAACTGGCTAAAAGGTGCTAACACTGTTAAAATAAATAAACAAAGTTTAAAATAGTTTTAAAATAAGCTCAAATATTTTAAATTAAAATGTGTTAAATAAATAAATAAAAGGCCTACGTCATTAAGCCATTACTGCTGTTAACAATAAAGTCGTAATGGCCAAGATATTAAATATTAGAATAATTTGTACTACATAATATGATTTTACGATAACAACTTTGTTCCTTCAATACCCTAGTTGACAGTCTTTACTCACCTGGGGAATGATGGAGATCTTCTTCCGCAGATCGTGAAGCCCTATTTCCTTAATGTTGATCCCATCCAGTAGGACAGTTCCGGTTGACTCCTTCAATCGGAACAACATCGCAATGAGGGAGCTCTTCCCTGCTCCAGTCCTTCCAACTATCCCCACCTGGAAGAAAAGGAAACAAGTCAGGGAATCACCCTCTGTTTGCACTCACTTTGTTCATAATTTAATTTAATATATTATTATATATATATATATATTCTACATATATTTATTTAATTATTATTATCTTATTATTATATATATATATTTTTATTATTGTTAGTATTTTAATTAATTTATTTGTTTATTTAACAAATCTAGACAATGTTATTAACTACCTTTTTAAGCATCACGAACAATACTGGTTCTAGTGCTCTATCAAATAAAATATATTACTATTATTAAGAGGGAGGCAGGTGTAGGCATTGTCCTCTTTTTGTATTCACATTAACAATAATAACTGTATTAATTGGCAAAAAAGACTACCCCTGGTAATTGTGTTTGGCACATTCACACAAGTTGATATAAATAGAAGCCACTTATAATGCATGGATGGCTTACATCAACAATATCTTTCTCACTCAATACTACATCAATAATTTGACTTGGTCTGCTTTGTGCCAAGTGTAGCTAAACATTTCTCAACGGAACAATATCCAACCTTCTCCTGCGATCGAATACAGAAATTGAGATGCTTGAGTACGACTGGACCTTCTTCCGAATATTGAAGACACACATCTTGTGCGGTGATGACCCCATATTGTGGCCAATCAGGCAGCGGCTTGTGTTTCTCGTCCGACTCCAGTGGTGCCTCTGGTGGAAGGTCAGCATATTCCATGACGCGTTCGGCTGACGTCATCTATAAGTATGATAATCCAGGTGTCTTCGTCAATCTAGATTAGACCTAATTAGATGCAAGTTGGATCTAATTAGGCCAGATTAGATGTTAGATGGCTTTAATTATACTTAATTGTTAGATGGGTCTAATTAGACTTACTTAGATGCTAGGTGGCTATAATTAGACCTACTTAGATGCTAGGTGGATCTAATTACACCTAATTTGATTATATGTTATGGTAAGTGACTCTACTTAAATGTTAGGAGTATATAGCTAAATGCTAGGTGGATAGAATTAAAAGTTAGATGGCTATAATTAGAACTACTAGATGCTAGATGGCTAATTTAGATCTATAAAAATAATCAGATTTAGTATATCACTCCACCTCGACCAAGAAAAGATAACTGTATCAAAACATGCATTACGTTACCATGGAATCATAGGAAATAAATTTTATATCTTTTTATTTATTTATATTATTTTTATTTATCTTTTTATTCCTGCAATTATTTACATTGCCCCCCGAGACAATCACGTTTCTATACTAATATTTGTTGTGTTGTTAGCATTGTGATTTCTCTTTTCTGCAGTAAGATTATTGTTGGTGTGACTTATTCTTTGCTGACACAACAATTTATTGTTGGTCTGATGTATTCTTTGCTGACACAACAATTTATTGTTGGTCTGGTGTATTCTTTGCTGACACAACAATTTATTGTTGGTCTGGTGTATTCTTTGCTGACACAACAATTTATTGTTGGTCTGGTGTATTCTTTGCTGACACAACAATTTATTGTTGGTCTGATGTATTCTTTGCTGACACAACAATTTATTGTTGGTCTGGTGTATTCTTTGCTGACACAACAATTTATTGTTGGTCTGGTGTATTCTTTGCTGACACAACAATTTATTGTTGGTCTGATGTATTCTTTGCTGACACAACAATTTATTGTTGGTCTGGTGTATTCTTTGCTGACACAACAATTTATTGTTGGTCTGGTGTATTCTTTGCTGACACAACAATTTATTGTTGGTCTGATGTATTCTTTGCTGACACAACAATTTATTGTTGGTCTGGTGTATTCTTTGCTGACACAACAATTTATTGTTGGTCTGATGTATTCTTTGCTGACACAACAATTTATTGTTGGTCTGGTGTATTCTTTGCTGACACAACAATTTATTGTTGGTCTGATGTATTCTTTGCTGACACAACAATTTATTGTTGGTCTGGTGTATTCTTTGCTGACACAACAATTTATTGTTGGTCTGGTGTATTCTTTGCTGACACAACAATTTATTGTTGGTCTGGTGTATTCTTTGCTGACACAACAATTTATTGTTGGTCTGATGTATTCTTTGCTGACACAACAATTTATTGTTGGTCTGGTGTATTCTTTGCTGACACAACAATTTATTGTTGGTCTGATGTATTCTTTGCTGACACAACAATTTATTGTTGGTCTGGTGTATTCTTTGCTGACACAACAATTTATTGTTGGTCTGGTGTATTCTTTGCTGACACAACAATTTATTGTTGGTCTGGTGTATTCTTTGCTGACACAACAATTTAATGTTGGTCTGGTGTATTCTTTGCTGACACAACAATTTATTGTTGGTCTGGTGTATTCTTTGCTGACACAACAATTTATTTTTGGTCTGATGTATTCTTTGCTGACACAACAATTTATTGTTGGTCTGGTGTATTCTTTGCTGACACAACAATTTATTGTTGGTCTGGTGTATTCTTTGCTGACACAACAATTTATTGTTGGTCTGGTGTATTCTTTGCTGACACAACAATTTAATGTTGGTCTGGTGTATTCTTTGCTGACACAACAATTTATTGTTGGTCTGGTGTATTCTTTGCTGACACAACAATTTATTGTTGGTCTGATGTATTCTTTGCTGACACAACAATTTATTGTTGGTCTGGTGTATTCTTTGCTGACACAACAATTTATTGTTGGTCTGGTGTATTCTTTGCTGACACAACAATTTATTGTTGGTCTGGTGTATTCTTTGCTGACACAACAATTTAATGTTGGCATGATGTATTCATTTGTTTGTTGGTATATATTCTTTGCTGACACAAAAATTTGTGCTATGTCATTGGATACACCATTATTCCAACTCTCTAATTTAAAGTGCAAAAGTATGTGTCATATATCCATTGACGAATGCATGTGAATTCACCGTTGTATATTAGAGTTATATTATGCACCGCTATGGTTATTTCAGTTAGTCTCTATTGTATGCTATAAAGCCATTTTCCATACCAGTCTAAGTTTGAGGACAATCATCTCCCTGTAAACCACAGGGACAATTAAAACTCATTCCACTCTTGGAGTATAAAAATATCAAAAATAGTAAAAAAATAATCTTTTAAAGAATATATAACTTTATGGACATTGCCAAATTATAACATTATGCAGAACTTAATAAAATATTTCAGACATACATCGCTTTGCTTTATTATTCTTAATATATATCAATGATTTGGATGACAGTATAACAAGTAACATACTCAAATTTGCGGATGACACAAAAGTGTTTAGAAAGGTTAACACTGATGGTGGTAAACAACATTTACAAAACGATCTAGACAGATTATTGAAATGGTCTGAGAAATGGCAGACGTTGTTCAATTTTGGGAAATGTAAATGCCTACATACAGGACATGGGAACTTGAATGTAAACTATAAAATGGGAGATACTGTTCTGAGTACTACTGTAAAAGAAAAGGACTTAGGAGTTACAATAAGTGCTGATATGAAAGATTCAGAACAGTGTGGTATTGCAGCTTCAAAGGGTAATCAAATTCTTGGGTTGATTAGGAGAAACATAACATACAAGGAAAAAAGTTAATTATACCTCTGTATAAAGCAATAGTTAGACCTCATTTAGAATACTGTATACAAGTGTGGAGACAATATCGTAAGAAGGATGTAGATACGCTTGAATGAGCAACTAAAATTATTCCAGAACTATGAGACCTTAGTTATGAAGAACGCCTAAACTAATGTGGTTTAACAACTCTAGAGACAAGGAGGTTAAGAGGAGATCAGATTGAAGTTTTTTAGATATTGAATGGGCATGAAAATATTGATAGAAATATGTTTTTCTCTCTCAAGAAAGATAGCAGAACTAGAGGAAATGAGGTAAAGTTATCTACGGATTGTATAACCGCTAGCAGCGTGAATATGTTTAAAAACAAGTTGGACACATATCGCAGGAAGGCGGGTTACACGTAGACGAACACTGATGGACTCTCGACAAGCCAATGGCTTCCTTGTCCACTTGCCATCTGGGCCTTTGGCTTGGATGGCAAATCTTGTTAAATCTTTATGAAAATCCATTAAAACTGAGAAAAATATGTATAAAATTTGAGGACTTAATATAACATCAATGCAACTGTGCATGATTATTATGGATTTTATGTTGAGCAACACAAATGTTGCGTAGAATGTGTCAAATACGCTTTTTTCTGGATGAAATACAAGTACATTACAATTTCAATTATAAATACAAATATGCTGTATTTAAAAATATCAAATACAAATACACTGTACATAAATACATTTCAAATACACATACAATTATGCGCAGTTGCATTAATCTTGTAGTAAGTCTTCAGATTTGTTATACATTTTTTGTCAGTTTCAATAGATTTTCATAATGCAATGTATGTCTAAATAAACATACATGTCAATTACAGCTATTCTTTTAATATTTTGTGCTGATCATAGTATTATTGGTGTTTATAAACGATGAGGAAGTGGGTTATGTTAGGTAGCTAAGCAGACCAATATTTAAAATCCTAAAATACACAAGTAAAATACACTAAATACCAGTTGCTATTTTGACGAAATACACCAAACATGAACTTCAGATATAATTACAAATACACAAAATGCGCACATTTTTATACAAATTCAAATATAAATCATGTATATGACCACAAATTTGCTGTGTAGTATGTACTTACCTGGTTTTCGACCTCTGCACTCTGTCTCACGCCCCACTGGAATAACCCCAACAGTCCGATGGCGTAGGTTAAGGTCAGACCAACCAAGCCACTATTGAGACCTAGATATGGCATGATGACAAATCTATTAATAGACACAAAACAGACCCAGTACAATGGTCCTCCTGTATGGTTAAAAGCCTTCCTCAATTAAATGTTTCCGTTAGTCTACCTACTATGCACTACATCATGCTAGTTTGTCTATGCAAATATGTTGTTTAGTTTTAATGAAATCGTAAAAAAAATTGTTTATAAAAGGACAAAAGTGCTCTATGTACAATAACATTTCACACGTTTGCAAGTCCCCGATCAAATGAATAGCAAATCCACTTCGTTGATGTCCAAATATAAAGTGCATAAATAGTCTAAGTAATATTCACTTCTTTGATGTCCAAATATAAAGTGCATAAATAGTCTAAGTAATATTCACTTCTTTGATGTCCAAATATAAAGTGCATAAATAGTCTAAGTAATATCCACTTCGTTGATGTCCAAATATAAAGTGCATAAATAGTCTAAGTAATATTCGCAGTCGATTTAATAAAAAGGTGCGTACTTTTGTTAAAATTGTCGGAAAAAAATTTCTTTGGTTGTAAGATCTGGCAACTTGTGAAGTCTGTTTATAATTGAAGTTCATGAGTTTTCTATTTTCAGTTCAATTGATGTTTGGTCAAACATGAAATAATTTAATATTCTGTCTGATGATTACAACAAAACTACACACAGAAAAGTTGCACAAACGCACGTTGTATTGGATGCCAGGTAGGGCTGATTTATGGCAAAATTATTTCGGGATACGACGAACGAAAAAATGGAATTGAGGAAGGATCTTTAATAAAAGAATGCATAACAGTATGCACAAAAGTATGTACACACAAAAAATTTCACTCGGTTGCACTCTTATTTAAGTGTTGTTAGCTGGTTGTGTGGCAACTGAATGCACTCACTCTGGGACGCTGCGACGCTGCATATAGCGACAGCAGTGATGAATGCCGCACACAGGATGTCGAGACGTATGGCGAGCCAGCGACTGGTGGCAATGAAGAGAAACCATGCCTCGGAGTGCAGGTCTTGGTGGGCGTCAAAATCCTGCGCAAACCTCTGTTCCATCCGGTACGCTCGGATAGTCTGGAGGCCCTGCAGACTAGCGCTGACGTGGGAGAAGACCGGACTGCGGGCTGAAGGGAGAGGGGAGATGTCAGGGCAAAGAGTTTGATAATGCTGTGTAAGTATAATGACATGAACAGATGAGTTTGATGATGTAGTGTAAGTGTAGTGACATGAACAGATGAGTTTGATAATGCAGTGTAAGTGTAGTGACATGAACAATTGAGTTTGATGATGCAGTGTAAATGTAGTGACATGAACAATTGAGTTTGATGATGCAGTGTAAGTGTAATGATGATGAGAATAAATTGAACGTTTTTCAAAGAACAGTGAAATATTACAGATACAGCAATGAAAGTGTAAAATAAAGAGTCTTACAACTTGTATGTCACCAATATGAGAAGAAATCAAGGTGAGACGATAGAGATGGATCAGCTGCACATGGCTTGGATGTTAAATCTCATTAAATCTAGTTAAAGATTTAACAAGTGGGACACAGTGGCATATCAGTTAGAACATCAAAATCTCAACCAATAGAATCCACTTTTGAATCCTCTATATGCTGCCGTTTCGAAGCCTGGTAAATTTTATTGCCCCTACATTGCTTCATTTCACTCAGTTGTATAAACGAGTACCTGGCTACAGACAGTGGTGGATATATGAACGAGCCTTTGTGCAGTAATTGCAGCATGGCTGAATACCACGCTATATCAGAATGTATCTTTTTTTAAATCTGATTAGAGAGTGGCCGTCAGGTGAAGAGTAGGTCTGTCTATTTGCAGCACTACTTACTTGTTCCTTCCAGTCGTTTGATGTCACGTGACGTGCGCAAGTAGAACCGCCGCAGGAAGATGAAGACACAGATAAGGGGTGTGGTCGGAACAAACACCCATGGGTTCACGAACCCTGCTACCACGACGATCATAACAATGAGGAGAGCGCACTGGGGGAAAGAAAACATTGTTTTGAAAACCATTTAAAGGGAATGTATAATAGTTTACATCGGCTAACCAGTAGTTTACATTGGTTAACCAAATGGCTGTTTTACTGGACACAGCAACACCGAATTAATCAGTATTTATAACATCTCGGTTGTTTAAAAATAATATCTATACAAAACGTGTTTTATGATCTTTTATGTCTTACTAATTACTTTTATGTCTTACTAATGCAGAGAACATACAATTTAGCTATGAAATATAACATTCCAGTTTTATGACATATAATCACTGAACGGCAATAAAAATAATCAATCTTTACCATTGCAGGTTAAAGTAATATAACATTTTTCATATGGTGGTTTATTAGTATGTTAAATTCCTGTTTTATCCTATTTCTGAAGGTAAATACTACAGCAACAGTAAAACATGAAATATAACTAATGTTAATTTAGATGAAATTTTGAGATAGAAAAATTCTGTGAATTGGAGCATTTTAATTATACAAAACCCCATATGAATTAACCAATGGAAATTGTTGTACACTGCACTTGAAGGGATTGTCTTAGCAACTAAAGGGAATCATTCTTAGCCCATAAGCAATTATCCTCATCGTCTTTACATATATTCAATAAAAATACAGCATCACAATATTAGGTATTTTGTAAGTGTAGTGTCCTACAACTGTTACAAACTCTGTTACACACGCACGCACGCACGCATGCACGCACGCACACATGCACACACCAAATGTGACAGATGTATCTAAAACACAAATCTTTTGTTTAAAAACACGCAGAAGATTTCTGGTTTCTACAGGACAGTGACAAATGCTACAGGCTGTGGGTAATGGTAATGGGTAATGGGTAAGGGTAATGAGTAAGAGTAATGGGTAAGGGTAATGGGTAAGGATAATGGGTAAGGGTAATGGGTAAGGGTAACGGGTAAGGGTAAGGATAATACCTGTAACTCCGCAGTAAGGACAGTCTACTCACAGCTATAAAGTCGTACATGGTCAGAGGCAGGATCTCGTCCAGTTGACCAATGTCCTTGGAGAATCTGTTCAGGATGCGACCTGGATATATTTAAAAAACACTTTAGCAATACTTTTCTGCTTCTGAGATAGTATACATGGCAACATTTAATAACAGTAAGACACAGTGTTATAGAAGGATTGTTTATTTCACATTCAACACATTTATTTGATCAAACTGAATAGTTTGATTAAAGAAGCTTACCACTATCCATTCCTGGAGCTTTAGTGAAATCAAACTGAAGACCTTTCTGTAAAAATTCCCATTTTACATATTTTCATAGAAATACATGAACCAATTTAAGACCTTTTCATGATGTTAGAAATGCATGAAGCCATTTAAGACTTTTTAAGACTCCGCAAACAAACTGATTGCCTCGCCGACAGGAAAAGACATCATCAGTAGACACCAGTAGTAAGCAATAACAATAGATTATTCAACCATGAGACAATGTTGTAAGATTCCTTATTTAGTATTTCCTTGGAGAAAATTTAGGAACATTTAAAAATTTGCTGGGTGGGAATTATGCAATTATGTGCATGCATTTCGTGGTATTTTTTCCTGCCATGAAAAAAAGGAATTTAAAGGAATATTTTGCAACAATAAAAGGATAGCAAGGAAGTTTAAGGGATGGGACAAAGGAGCATATAAGCCAGTTTCCTTTAAAATTAAAAATAAAGGAACAGCATGATCAGTGCACTGACTCACCGACGGGATTATTATCGAAGAACGCGATGGGGGAGCGAATGATGGCAGCGAACATCCTGTTGTGTAGGTTCTTTGAGGCAGAGACCATGACGTGGAACATCCATATCGCGTTGATCAGTCCAAACACGAAGATGTTCGCCGTGATGACGGTGTAGATGGCGATGTTGTACGACACATCGACCTCCGACCCAGTCGAGGGGGTGGTTCCATTACCTGCGCTCAAGCCGGAATACTTGGCTTCCAACTGCAGCGCTGCCTGGTGGGCTTCCACTTGGTTTGCCCTGGACACAATCGGTAAACCAGGTGAAATATTTGGTTAAACCGAGAGTGAACTACAGACGGTAAGACTGTTTGAAATGGTTCAAGTGCAAATGTGCTCCTGCATGGATATATGTAGAATTAATAATAATAACTTGATCCAAGATTGTTTATGGAGCTTCGCAGCATACTAAGAATTCATAACGTAGTCTAGAATTGCTATAAAAAATGTAAATAATACTAATAACAATTATTAGCGTAAAAATAAATATAGCCTAATGTAGCAATAATTATAATAATTAATGAATCATTAAATAAATATACATAAAAATAATTTTTTTAAATATATAATATTTTAAATATTCAAATTAAGTATTAAAATATTGCTACCTAGTGTGAAAAAGATTAAGGAAATATCCATTATTAAATGACAATAAGCAGAGCAAGTTTGACACAACCCCCAGTACTCTACAAGTTTGACCACCCCCAGTACTGACCAGTGAGAGAGCCACCAATCAGAGAAGACATAGCTGGCCTGGGCCACGATGTTGACCAGGACAAAGAATATGACACCAACAACACTGGTCCCTGCCCGCAAATACTTCATGTAGACCTTCTTTGAGACGATCCCTGCTGCGATTCCCTCCTCCTCCTGTAGGGGAGCCACCAGATCCAGCTGGGGCAAAACAGATTCTGATTAATTCACTCAAGACAAATATAGTCATGACTTGTTTATCCAGTCTTCGGTAATCCATTTTTTCAGTAATCCGCAAGCTTTTGAGTGGGAACCATCTCAATCCACTATAAATCATTCATTAATCCACTTTTTTATGTTTCTACTTCCGCACAAAATCCTGGGAACCAACTGGCAGGATAACACTGTAATATGATTCATTTAACCATTTTCATAGATCAATCAGCACTTGAAACGTCAGATGCACCAAGTCGGATTAACAAAACATCTTATTCTCATTCATGCTGTGACTATCTATAACAATGTATCATGACAATAATATTATACTACTAAGCTTTATTCTCTGCTCTCCAGGAACTGACTGAGTCATAAACAAAGATAACAATGTATCATGACAATAATATTATACTACTAAGCTTTATTCTCTGCTCTCCAGGAACTGACTGAGTCGTAAACAAAGATAACAATGTATCATGACAATAATATTATACTACTAAGCTTTATTCTCTGCTCTCCAGGAACTGACTGAGTCATAAACAAAGAATGTAAAAGCATTCACCGAGATCACTAATTGCGTGATTTGGTGCGTCTGAAGTTTTGAGTGGCTAAAAGAATCACATAAGTGTTATCACATGACAGTGTTATCACATGACAATGTTATCACATGACAGTGTTATAACATGAAAGTGTTATCTCGCTAGTTGGTTCCCAATGTGTGGAAATTGGAAAATAAAAAACAAAGCAATTTAATTTTGAGATCGTTCTTACATAAAAGCGGCTGCAGAGGCAGATTCCTTGGACAAGTTTAAGACTGAACTGATCAGGACTGTCAATTTAAAGATGAAAAGCTAAGTAACACCTAACGATTATATCTTTATTTTCTCCTTTTTTCCTGGCCCTTTTCCCTGCCTCCCTTCCCCCTGCCTCCCTTTTCCCCGCCTCCCTTTCCTCCGCCTCCCTTTTCCCCACCTTCCTTTTCCCCGCCTCCCTGTTCTACTATCTGACGTCTATCTTCATGCTGTCTATCATTTCATTGCCTTGTTTGACTATTCATTCGCGAGAACATAATCTTCAAATTTGAAGGATTTGATCTCAAATAAAGAAGCATGTAGATTACTGACACAAAGTAAATCATCAAAGAACGGATAAACAGTACACAACTGTATAACTGGAAACATATTAAAATATCATAATTAAAAGCAAAATGATAAAGGCTGCCAAAACAGTAGTTTAAACGTTCCGCCTCAATTTGATTTTTTAGCTCGTCTCATTTCAAATCCATTTTGCGAAAAATCAAACCCACCTAGTATCCACTGCAACATGCGAGCTCGTTTGTGCAACTTTTGTATGTATTTCTTTTGTGAAATCGGCATTGATCCGACACAGTGTTTACCATTTTGGATATCCACTATTTTTGGCCTGACCACATCTATTGACTAAAGTTTACTATTTTGAAGAAAAAAAAATATGCATTTTTAAAATAAACTGACTGTGGATATTACATAAACTATTCACACGCTACATATTTGGACACCAATGAACTGGATTAGGCTAAACTAGTTGCGGATAAAGCTTTAAACAAGAGTCTTTGAAGTTCAGCAAATGACATTTAGAATCTAACAATGAGAAAAGTATCTATTGAAATATAAACATTTACACCTGCTTTCTGATTCAGCCCATTGCGAACAGGTTCATTAATGTCGAAATCTATAATATGCTAATAGCTTAAATACCATCGACAGTCAGTTTAACATTTAAAAGTTCATAGTTTTGTTATAATAGTTGTTAGTTGTAGTATATAAATGAAATTTTGTTGTCAATTCTATACCAGACATGGTAAAAAGTACTTTAATAATTTGATGATTTCATCAAAACTAAACAACATATTTGTACACTTAAGCGAGCGTGTCGTAATAGAGGCAAAGTTTGATTTTTCACAAAATGAGGGAAAAAATGTTACCTACAGGATGACTACTTACACAGGCCTCTCCCTCCAGGGAGTCGACAGTGGGAGAAAGGGATTCCAGGGAGAAGGACTGCCTGTTCTCCCCGAGGGTCATGCTGTGGGTGAGATGACGATGGCTCGGCAAATACCCACTTCCCACGGGGGTGATCTGATTGCATTCCACCTGATGGGAGAAACACTACAATAGGCCACCTGGTGGGAGAAACATGAATGTAAGCCACCTGGTGACTAAAATGAGACTACAAGAAACCTGCAAACTCTACACCAGTGGCGCCACATAGTGAATGTAATGAAAGCATGATTTCACCACTGCCAATGTACCATTTTAATTTATTAGGCATACATGTCCATATTATAGTTTTGTCTCCAGTGATGCCAAGGCTCAGTGATGACAGAAGATAGAAAATCCATCACACCATTAGTAAGCATTGTTTAAGAAGTGGTGTGGTTGGTGGTGCCATCTGGTGTAGGACATTTACAAAGTGGCGCTATCTGGTTTTAGAATAGCTTGCTCAGCCTGAGAAACATACTTTGGCGTTTGTTTATTAGGACATATTTTATGATATTTCACCCCCCTCCAAATGTGACATTTTTTCAAACATACTGTATGCTTAATATGTTGAATATGGTACTTTACCTTGATGTCGACAGACCGTGAGAGTAGTGACTTCCTCAACTCAGGCTCTGTTGAATTATGACGGAGGTAGCGTCTGTCGAGTGACTTTGAGATGTGCCCCGAGAGGTCAGCACTGGTCTCGTCGATGGAACACGACCGAATCGCAGTGTCGTCTTGGTCGTCACTGAGAGACGAAGCCTTCTCAGATGTCTCAAGCGTAGCCACAACAGTGCCCCCTGTAGGAGGAGTGGAGCAAATTAACAATACCATACACTTATCGAACAATACTGAGTTTTATGCGCACAAGTTCCTTCAAAATGGTGTATCGAGTGAGCTTGCGAGTCCAATACAGTCAAGCCTCGTTATAACGTGGTGGTCAGGGCCCACGATTTTGGACAGCGCTGTACACACGGCACGTTAGGTGTTCCTATATCTGCCACCAGGGAGCTAATAAACAACAGCGATCGCAGCCTGCTGCACCAAGTCTAAGAACTCTGTCAAAGCCACTGTGTGCTTACAGCGCTGTCTTATACACCAATATGCAGTTTATAGAGTTTATTAAACTAGTCAATTATCATCAACATGTATTTTTTTAATGTTACACCCAGTTAAATCTTGAACTTAAGAAAATATATGTTACTCACATCTCTATGTTGCCTTCTTCAGAAACTGCATTCTGGGAACTAAGATCTTTCTCTGCTCGCCAGGTGGCTTGGCAAGCAGACTGTATTAAGAAGAGATTTTAATCTATTGTGTTCTGCCAACTTGATTAACCTTTTCACCACTAATACAGCTATTGTAATAGTAAAGGCAAAAAGGTAAAGATATGTTCTTATATAGCGCAGCATCCAGGGACTGTTCAGAGTGCTTTACACTTCACCCCCTGGCAGAACTGTTCCTTTACACTTCACCCCCTGGCAGAACTGTTCCTTTACACTTCACCCCCTGGCAGAACTGTTCCTTTACACTTCACCCCCTGGCAGAACTGTTCATTTACACTTCACCCCCTGGCAGAACTGTTCATTTACACTTCACCCCCTGGCAGAACTGTTCCTTTACACTTCACCCCTGGCAGAACTGTTCCTTTATACTTCACCCCCTGGCAGAACTGTTCCTTTACACTTCACCCCTGGCAGAACTGTTCCTTTACACTTCATCCCCTGGCAGAACTGTTCCTTTACACTTCACCCTTTGGCAGAACTGTTCCTTTACACTTCACCCCTGGCAGAACTGTTCCTTTACACTTCACCCCCTGGCAGAACTGTTCATTTACACTTCACCCCCTGGCAGAACTGTTCATTTACACTTCACCCCCTGGCAGAACTGTTCCTTTATACTTCACCCCCTGGCAGAACTGTTCCTTTACACTTCACCCTTTGGCAGAACTGTTCCTTTACACTTCACCCCCTGGCAGAACTGTTCCTTTACACTTCACCCCTGGCAGAACTGTTCCTTTACACTTCACCCTTTGGCAGAACTGTTCATTTACACTTCACCCCTGGCAGAACTGTTCCTTTACACTTCACCCCTGGCAGAACTGTTCCTTTACACTTCACCCTTTGGCAGAACTGTTCCTTTACACTTCACCCCTGGCAGAACTGTTCCTTTACACTTCACCCCCTGGCAGAACTGTTCATTTACACTTCACCCCTGGCAGAACTGTTCATTTACACTTCACCCTTTGGCAGAACTGTTCCTTTACACTTCACCCCTGGCAGAACTGTTCCTTTACACTTCACCCCCTGGCAGAACTGTTCATTTACACTTCACCCCCTGGCAGAACTGTTCCTTTACACTTCACCCCTGGCAGAACTGTTCCTTTATACTTCACCCCCTGGCAGAACTGTTCCTTTACACTTCACCCCTGGCATAACTGTTCCTTTACACTTCACCCCCTGGCAGAACTGTTCCTTTACACTTCACCCCCTAGCAGAACTGTTCCTTTACACTTCACCCCCTGGCAGAACTGTTCAGGGCTGGGTCCAATTACACAAAATTATATCAATTACAATTACATTAATTTTTTTTATTTCAATTACAATTACAATTACATTCATAATTTTCCCAATCAATTACAATTACAATTACACTGTTTCAATTTCAATTACAATTACATTATGCGGAACCAAATATATTCAGTTAATTATGTATTTTTGCGCGTTTTGCTGAATTTCAATATTTTGTACACAATTGATAAACAAATATAACGGTAATGTTTGTACATTTTGTTGAATTGTGACTTTGAATTATACTAAATAAAAAGATAGCCGTTTAAAACATATTTTTATTATATAAAAATACAATGCAATATCCAGACATAATCCTACAGGACATATTCCAATGCAGACATTTATCCGTGCTCATTTCTTAAATTTTTCTTTGGAAAATACTAATAATAGGGTTTGATGTGTTTACTTTGAGGTTGTAGCTCCTGCTCTAAGCTGACATTCTTAATTGGTCTGCCCTTTGCTTTGTGTGAGTTGGGAATGGGAAGAGAGGCCATATAAACGGTCCTTGCCACCTGACCTGTCTCCAACCCACCACAACACAAGGGGTGTAATTGGCTTGCTAACTCTGCAACGTTTCACTGAATGTCTGTGCATTGTTTTTTGCTTCCTGGCTGTTACCAACTTACTGAAAAGGCTAATTGCTAAGGCTACCCACCACTAGCACCACTGACCAGTACCCACCAGACAGTGAATACTGAGACTTAAATATAAATATATAAGCAGGTGTTATTATTAGTCTTGATTTTCAACTCATGTGAGACTTAAATTATATTTTTATTGACAATTCGTTCAGGTAGTTTGTGATATGAAACGTACTGTAATTGATTGTAATTGAAATAAAATTTCAATTATACAAAATATAACAATTACAATTACAGCAACATTTTGAAACCATAATCAATTACAATTACAATTACACGATTTTGCTGTAATCAATTACAATTACAATTACATAATTGGACCCAGCCCTGGAACTGTTCATTCCAACGCCATCTCAACTTCTCTGGGAAGCTTTCAGCCATGCTGCAATTACTGCGCATGTTCACATCTGTCTGTAGCCAGATAGTCATTCACAGCTGACTGAACTGTGGCAATGTGGAGTGAACTAAATTGTCCGAGCTTGAAACGGCAGCAAGACAATTCGAACGCGGGTTCTCTCGATTGAGAGTCCAATGTTTTAACCACTGAGCCACCGTGCCCCACACACAACAGCATAACTACCCCTAATAGTTCCCCTACCCGTGCATGTGCTTGTCGTCTTGAGGATGCTGACGTGGGAGGGGTTGGACTCGACGCTGTGGAGGAGGGAGGAGATGTCCACCCCACTCCTCACCAGCTCTATGTAGCTGCCAATGCCAAACACGTGACCCTGCACAACAAACAAGTAGATTGCATTTTAATTTATGGAGCAATGTGTTCTTCCTTGTCGCTCCCTTGATAGAGGGTTGGGGCTAGTTCAAGCACTGCTGTCCTGCCCTGGCTGTTAACCATTCCTACTTCTCCCTGTCGACAGCCTTCTCCCACCATTTGTTGCCCTCCTCTGTTACCCCTTCCCACTTCTCCCTGTCGACAGCCTTCTCCCTCTAGTTGTCGCCCTCCTCTGTTATCCTTTCCCACTTCTCCCTATCGACAGCCTTCTCCCTCCACTTGTTGCCTTCCTCTGTTACCCCTTCCCACTTCTCCCTATCGACAGCCTTCTCCCTCCACTTGTTGCCCTCCTCTGTTACCCCTTCCCACTTCTCCCTGTTGACAGCCTTCTCCCTCCACTTGTCGCCCTCCTCTGTTACCCCTTCCCACTTCTCCCTATCGACAGCCTTCTCCCTCCACTTGTTGCCTTCCTCTGTTATCCCTTCCCACTTCTCCCTATCGACAGCCTTCTCCCTCCACTTGTTGCCCTCCTCCGTTATCCCTTCCCACTTCTCCCTATCGACAGCCTTCTCCCTCCACTTGTCGCCCTCCTCTGTTACCCCTTCCCACTTCTCCCTGTTGACAGCCTTCTCCCTCCACTTGTCGCCCTCCTCTGTTACCCCTTCCCACTTCTCCCTATCGACAGCCTTCTCCCTCCACTTGTTGCCTTCCTCCGTTATCCCTTCCCACTTCTCCTTATCGACAGCCTTCTCCCTCTACTTGTTGCCGTCCTCTGTTATCCCTTCCCACTTCTCCCTATCAACAGCCTTCTCCTTCCACTTATTGCGTTCCTCTGTTATCCCTTCCCACTTCTCCCTATCGACAGCCTTCTCCCTCCACTTGTTGCCTTCCTCTGTTATCCCTTCCCACATCTCCCTATCGACAGCCTTCTCCCTCCACTTGTCGCCCTCCTCTGTTACCCCTTCCCACTTCTCCCTGTTGACAGCCTTCTCCCTTCACTTGTCGCCCTCCTCTGTAACCCCTTCCCACTTCTCCCTATCGACAGCCTTCTCCCTCCACTTGTTGCCTTCCTCTGTTATCCCTTCCCACTTCTCCCTATCGACAGCCTTCTCCCTCCACTTGTTGCCATCCTCTGTTATCCCTTCCCACTTCTCCCTATCAACAGCCTTCTCCTTCCACTTATTGCGTTCCTCTGTTATCCCTTCCCACTTCTCCCTATCGACAGCCTTCTCCCTCCACTTGTCGCCCTCCTCTGTTATCTCTTCCCACATCTCCCTATCAACAGCCTTCTCCCTCCACTTGTCGCCCTCCTCTGTTATCTCTTCCCACATCTCCCTATCGACAGCCTTCTCCCTCCACTTGTCGCCCTCCTCTGTTATCTCTTCCCACATCTCCCTATTGACAGCCTTCTCCCTCCACTTGTCGCCCTCCTCTGTTATCTCTTCCCACATCTCCCTATCGACAGCCTTCTCCCTCCACTTGTCGCCCTCTGTTATCTCTTCCCACATCTCCCTATCGACAGCCTTCTCCCTCCACTTGTCGCCCTCCTCTGTTATCTCTTCCCACATCTCCCTATCGACAGCCTTCTCCCTCCACTTGTCGCCCTCTGTTATCTCTTCCCACATCTCCCTATCGACAGCCTTCTCCCTCCACTTGTCGCCCTCCTCTGTTATCTCTTCCCACATCTCCCTATCGACAGCCTTCTCCCTCCACTTATTTTGTTTTATATAAAATTTGTAAGTGTAAATTTTAACCATGATGAATATGAATCAACCCCTTAAACAACCAGAATCAAGCACAATATGTGGCTTATTAAGCAATAAACTAAAATTCTGAATCAGGGCAGAATCTAATAAGAACTTGTCCAACCGTATGTGCACTTTTGTCCAACCGTATGTGCACTTTTGAAATGCATTTCATTGGGTGTTTGAAAAATACAAATTTGAGGGCCGCATTCAAATGGAGATGCAAATGTTTAGGATACGCATTCAAACGCAATCACACTGAACATGTCACGGCTTAAATTTGAATGCACATTCAAATGCTCAACATTCAAAAGAATTTTTGCTGTCCAACACAGCAAGTCACATTAAAAAATGGAATACATAATACTATATTAGATTAATTTATTTCTAACATTATTTATATGCAGTGTATATACATATATTGCTAATGCAGAACATTTCTAGACAATGCTCATTTAAATCATGCATATTTAAAAGATGAACAGTTACAATCATAGTGTGCTACAATCTTATGCTGGAAACTGAGAGAACTGAAGTGTAAACCTATGTGTGCTGATTTCTTATAATATTATGTATATATATATATATATATATATATATATATATATATATATATATATATATATATATATGCATATATATATATTATTCCTCTTTTATATAGCAATCCCTTGTATCATACCGATAAAACACATATAATTTATGCATAAATGTACCAAAAGCTACTACAGTAAACATATTACGTCTTGGTTTTCGACTTACTAGGTATTGCGCAATGTTTTCGACTTACTAGGTATTGCGCAATGTCTCTGCAGCATAACATTCTAAACTGTCTGCACATTTGCTTTCTGTTTCTATGTCGGAACCTAACAAGTGCGGATTCAAAATACTTAGTAAGTCAAATAAAAATCTATTACCACACCCATAAAAATATAAATTAATGAAATATGTTGTATTTGTTTACCACCGCAGTAGAGTAATGACATACTGGCATAATGACAGATTGGGGCTTGATGTAACTAATCAGAGAGAGTTCCTGTCTGTGATGATTGTTTGCGTTTTTCTCAGAACCTACAAAATAACTTGCTAAGTTAATTCATTGGATGGCAGATTTGCCTTTGTTGATAAGCCATGTCTGTAGTCGTACCTGTTTGAGGACTAGGATGCGGTCAGCAACTTTGAGATACTGTAGCTGGTGAGTCACTAAGATCCTCGGTTTGTCTCGCAGTGTGCCACATATACACCTGGTGGCAAGGATCAGAACTATATACACATAATACATCTTCAGATTTGAAGTCTACACAACAATTTCACAACCTGCGTAAGTTTGAATAAATGAATTTAATTCAGTCACAACAACAACTGTTAATACAACAACATGACAAGTGGATAGACTAGGGTGACTAAGGAGATCCTTTAGGGTGACTAAGGAGATCCTTTAGGAACCTACCTAGTATAGAACTTTGTCCAGTCATTAACTGATCAGCTTAATAAGTTAAGTTTTTCTACTGGACAACATTTTTGTTGTTGCAGTTACTCACTCGTTAAACAGGTGGCGTCCCACACTGGCATCGACTGCGCTCAACGGGTCGTCAAGGAGATAGATATCAGCATTGAAGTAAACTGCCCGAGCCAGACTAATCCGGGCCTTCTGCCCTCCGCTCACACTCACACCTCGCTCCCCCACTAGAGTCTGATCACCATCTGGCATCTTCTCCAAGTCCTACAGAGAGAGTGCAATGACATTTTATTAAAAGGTAGACGTTTGGTGGAGGGCATGATTTTAGTATTAATTAGCACGATAAGTGGGCCATACAATGTGATAAACTAGCAAGTCACATATGGTAACCGCTGAGAAAAAAAACGAAAAACCATCACAGACAAGAACTGTTTTGGATTAGTTACATTTAGCCCCATTCTACTAACTTACACCAGTTTGTCATTATTCTGTCGGGGTGGTAAATAAATACAACGTATTTCATTAATTTATAATTTGATGGCAGTTTAAACAGTCTGTATTTGACTTAGTATGTATTCTGAATGCACACTTGCTAGGTTGACATTGCAAAAGAACGCACAAATATGCAGCTGTTTTATAATGTTACGTAGCAGAGACATTGAGCAAGTAAAACTAGTTTCAGTTGTTTTAATGCGACTTGCAAGGGTCTCACACTTGTAAGTAAAACTAGTTTCAGTTGTTTTAATGCGACACTGGAGGGCAGAAATGTTAAAGATCTGTGTGGAAACCTTACATTTGTCAAGGCTGTTGCCTTCAAGACTCTCTGGTAGCGTTCTTCGTTGAACGGTTGACCAAACAAGATGTTCTGTCGGATTGAAGCGGAGAAGATCCATGCTTCCTGTGACGTGTACGCCACCTTGCCCTCCAGCTTCACAGTGCTGCCCTCTGTCAGTGGGAGTTCACCCAGTAGCGCCATCAGAAGGGATGACTATGAACCAAAGGTTGTGAGATAGTCACATCATACAACACAACACCATGCACTGTGATCTCTATAAACAAAAATGATCGCATTTGCTCTTGTTAGTAGTAGATTTGACTATTGCAATTCTATTTTTGACAATATTGCTATCAAGGATATAAAAAAATTTCAATGTGTGCAAAATTGCTTGGCAAGGGTAGGTATGCGGTTTCCTTGTTTCTGTCATTCACTGCCACTTAAAAAAATGCTATAAACTAAACTTAATGATATGGCGTTATATAAAAAATATTATTATTATTAAAGATTACAAACAAGTTGCTTAAGAGGTAGGCTCAAATACCATGTAAAACTAATTTCTGGCAGTGTATTGATAAAAACGCTTGAGATTATGGTTAGAGAATAATTCGCTGTTGAAGAGTAAAAACAATGGAAGTTAATTTTCATGTTTAAGAAGTTAATGTAATAGTACGGACCGTCAGCCAGGTGCCAACTGCCAACAACAACACAGAAGTCTAATTACAATATAATGTGCTCCAGTGAATACATTCAAACCAACAGAACCTGCAAACTGATTATCTGAAGACTCAAACCGACACATACGCTAACAAACCGCTAGGTGCAGATCAGAACGATCTTTTACAGTTTTGGCTCTTCAACAGTAACATGCACATACATGTGCACACACATAAAATGCATGCATGTGTGCGACCCAACTGACCTTGCCACATCCAACTGGACCAATGACAGCGAGTAATTCTCCTGCCCGAACTTCAAAGTTTATGTTCTCGAGTGTTGGCACGCCCCCTGCCTGCAAACATCCACACTAGCCCTGCCAATCTTTTGTGCTCCTTTGTGCAAATGTGTAATTTAGTTTTAATGAAATCATCGGATAAACCATTAAATTGCTTTTGACTGGATCCAGTCAAAATTTGGCAACAAAAGGGGAAAAGTGGTACGGCTACTCACTTTTGCAAGATACCTAATATAACGATCAAAGTCAATTCTTTCGATGATAGTAACAAAAGTATGCACTCTTTTGCCGACAGTGCAGGTTATTTAAAATATTCACACACTGCAGACCTGAACATCAACAAAGTTGACTTGCAATGAGCTAAATGAATTTATGAGGCAATTTTTAATTACGAGTAGTTTCCATGGTATCCACTAAGGGTTGGGGTAGACAGAAAGAAGGATGGTAAATTGGGAAAACCATTATTAAGGAGAGAAACATCACACATCTGTCATTTTTTAGGATTTACTTAATTACTTCTTCAGACGATAACAGATCAGTTCCCACCTCTTTCCATGTTGTACTGGCATTAAGCATGGTGACTTTGGCCTCTGCTGCAGGGGGCAAATTTGAAGGTCGCACTAATGAAGGAGATGGCACCAATTCCTCCAGCAGTAGGAAATTCTGTTCAAATAAAACATCTGTCATTAATATTCTGGTTTGGTTCAATATTCCAGTATTGATACATTTGTAACTACATATTTATCAAGACAACATTCCAATAACTGTTGCTAATAATGATAGCAAGAGCTTTGTTACAGGTATGTCTTGTTACAGGTATGTCTCTGTTACAGGTATGTCTTGTTACAGGTATGTCTTGTTACAGGTATGTCTCTGTTACAGGTATGTCTTGTTACAGGTATGTCTCTGTTACAGGTATGTCTTGTTACAGGTATGTCTTGTTACAGGTATGTCTCTGTTACAGGTATGTCTTGTTACAGGTATGTCTCTGTTACAGGTATGTCTTGTTACAGGTATGTCTCTGTTACAGGTATGTCTTGTTACAGGTATGTCTCTGTTACAGGTATGTCTTGTTACAGGTATGTCTCTGTTACAGGTATGTCTTGTTACAGGTATGTCTCTGTTACAGGTATGTCTTGTTACAGGTATGTCTTGTTACAGGTATGTCTTGTTACAGGTATGTCTCTGTTACAGGTATGTCTTGTTACAGGTATGTCTTGTTACAGGTATGTCTTGTTACAGGTATGTCTTGTTACAGGTATGTCTCTGTTACAGGTATGTCTTGTTACAGGTATGTCTTGTTACAGGTATGTCTTGTTACAGGTATGTCTCTGTTACAGGTATGTCTCTGTTACAGGTATGTCTTGTTACAGGTATGTCTTTGTTACAGGTATGTCTTGTTACAGGTATGTCTTGTTACAGGTATGTCTTGTTACAGGTATGTCTTGTTACAGGTATGTCTCTGTTACAGGTATGTCTCTGTTACAGGTATGTCTCTGTTACAGGTATGTCTTGTTACAGGTATGTCTCTGTTACAGGTATGTCTTGTTACAGGTATGTCTCTGTTACAGGTATGTCTTGTTACAGGTATGTCTTGTTACAGGTATGTCTCTGTTACAGGTATGTCTTGTTACAGGTATGTCTCTGTTACAGGTATGTCTTGTTACAGGTATGTCTCTGTTACAGGTATGTCTTGTTACAGGTATGTCTTGTTATAGGTATGTCTTGTTACAGGTATGTCTCGGTTACAGGTATGTCTCAGTTACAGGTATGTCTCGGTTACAGGTATGTCTCGGTTACAGGTATGTCTCGGTTACAGGTATGTCTCTGTTACAGGTATGTCTTGTTACAGGTATGTCTCGGTTACAGGTATGTCTCGGTTACAGGTATGTCTCGGTTACAGGTATGTCTCTGTTACAGGTATGTCTTGTTACAGGTATGTCTCTGTTACAGGTATGTCTTGTTACAGGTATGTCTTGTTACAGGTATGTCTCGGTTACAGGTATGTCTCGGTTACAGGTATGTCTCTGTTACAGGTATGTCTTGTTACAGGTATGTCTTTGTTACAGGTATGTCTCTGTTACAGGTATGTCTTTGTTCGTCTTGGGACATAGATTATTATTATTGCCCGCGATTGCAGTAAGCTTTACAGCTATCGGTTCGGGGGGCTTAAGTGACAGTTTGTGGTAAATTATTCCATTCTTAATTCTACGTGGAAAAACGTCCCTGATGATAATTACTGTTAACACAACGAAGGCCTTGTTGGGTCATTTCCACTAAGTTGTTTTACATTTGATGTAACAAGACTTAACAAGATTGCCATCCATGGCAAAAGACCCAGATGGCAAGTGAACAAGGAAGCCATTGGCTTACTAAGAGTCCAACAATTATTCCTCTACTTGGTGGGTGTAACCCGCCCTCCTGAGATATTTGTCAATTTTGTTTTTAAACATATATTCACGTTGTTAGCAGTTACACAATCTGTAGATAATTTGTTCCATTCATTTATTGTCCTCTGTGAAAACGAGTACTTTCTGATATCCAATCTACACTAATCCTTTACTATACTAACGTTACTTCGTATCCTCTAGTTCTACTATTTTTCTTAAGTAACAACCAAATATTTCTATCAATATTTTCATACCCATTCAATATCTTAAAAATTACAATTTGATGTCCTCTTAACTTCCTTGTCTCTTGGGTTGTTAAACCACATTCTTTCAGGTGTTCTTCATAACTAAGGTCTCTCAGTTATAATGTCAGTTTGGCCGTTCCTTGTCAGTGCTAATGACCAGTTTAGTTCTGTTGTTAGATTTATTCCAGACACATGCTTACTGTCTAGACAGGTAAACTGGCATCGTTACTTATTGAATCAATGTTAAGCTGTCCACTCTTACATATCGTGCTCTATCTACAAAACAACCACCCTACTTGGCTATTCTCCTGCATCTTTCAAATATCCCTGGGCAGCTCAGATTATCCATTTCACAACTTATTGTTCCTAAAACTAAGCTTAACTAGGGCAAACGTGCTTTCTCTGTTGCTGCGCATAGGATCTGGAATGAACTCCCCATCACTATGAAATCATCTGAAACTACAGCTAGCGTCCATAAAAAAACTCAAGGCATATTTATTCCAAATTGTATTTCCGTCTTAAATCTTCGGTGGTTCCTAGTTCTGATGAGGATTTTTGTCTGTTCATGATAACGCTTAATGATTCTGAGCTCAGGATATAGGCATTATTTATGATTATAATTATTATTATATACCTGTAGCCGTGCTATGGTCGTAGACAGATCGCCGATAACATGGAAGGCACGTGACAGCTTTATAATGATGGCAGTGCGAACGACGCCCAACAAGACAAGACCATGGCAGGAAAGAGGACCGATGATGTCAAGGGACCGTCCCTGAACATCACTGCGGCCACAACGATGACAAAGATGAGAAGATGTTGACCGATGGCCGAGAATACCTTATTAACACCGGCCAAGCGATGTCGTGCAGCAGACAGGGAGATTTCCTTTCTGGAGGAGGGAAATTTGTAAATTATGTCATCACTGGGGTTGAGTTGCATTGGCATGTGTGGTTGCCATGGCAACTGACTGACCGAGGCCGCAATAGCATAACAGTTGATGCTGCGTAATGCACAAGGGATGTTTAGACAGGTGTGTCTTATGACAGCTGTGCAGTGCTGGGTGACCGTCACGCCTGGAAGAACAGAATGATGTCGTTGCCTTCACAGTCGAAGACATGACATCATTAGCAGATAGAAAGAGACAGCATGAGAAAAAGAATGACACATGACACCAATGTGTCATCAGAGGTGTCATGTACACTGTGTCATTAGTGTGACATCAAGCTTGCTGTACATGATATTACCTGAAATTGGCCGTCATTGTTTTGTACTGAGAAGATATTGGTAAATCCAACTGTAGAATCACAATCAATGCCGATTTAAAAATGGAAAAAAGTGCTACTATTTAGTATAGTATATATATATATATATATTTTTTATTATTTTATGATATATGTATATTCATTTAATTTAATTATTTATTAATTATGATTAATTTTATTATAGTTTTATACTGTGCTATATTTATTTTCAAATAATACTAATTAGTAGTATTTTAATCTATTTGTTTATCGAGCATAGACCATGGTATTGATTTTTAATATGTTGCGAAGTGCCAAACAATCGTGAATCTGGTGCTATATAAAATAATATATATTATCGTTATTGAATCAAACCCAGTTTAACACATGATCAAAAACTGCAGAACTTGTTCAAATTGTTTCAAATGCACCTATTAAGCAGACATGCCCTAATTAGGGTACACCCCTTTTTTAATCAGCAGGATCCATAATTATTGTAATTTGACTAATGTGGAACAACTGAAAAGTGTCGCCATCTGGTGTTAAACAGTTGGCACCACCTTTCAGTTGTTCCACACTAGTCACCAAATGACACCACTGGTGTTAAACAGCATAAACAGGCATTTGAAACAGCCAGTAGCACCATGACAGGAACAGAAAGATGGATATATTTAATACTTTCGAGTCAAAATTGCCAAAACCTTGACAGGAAGCATGTGCGATGCACATTACGACAGACTCATTTGGAGAAAGTTTGCACATTCCCACAAAGTGGAAAGTGTGCTGAACTGAGGTAAGTGATCACAGCAAGGCAAGGGGTGTGGAGTTCATTCCTAAAAATCCTCCATAATTAATTAACACAATCTGATATAAAAACAAACAGAACTAGATGGTGCCACTGCATAGTGACTAACTTTCACCACGGACCTAAATATGCTCAAAAGCAATATTTTTTACTCAACAAAACAAAACTACACTTTGACCACGATTATGTTAGAAGGCAGTTTTTTACTCAAAAATCAAAACAGAACTAGATGGCGCCACCAAACAATTACAAACTTTGACAATGTTATGAAAAAATAAACTAGATGGCGCCACCAAGTAACGACCACTTTCAACAACTTACCTAAATAGAGGTTGATGGCAACTTTTGACTGGCACCACTAAATAATAATCGACTCCGACAACACACCTATTTTGATTTGAAAAGAACTAGGTGGCGCCGCCATACAACTACTGACTTCAAAATCAGTTATGAAAAAATAAACTGGAAAACGGAAATAGGTGCCACCAAATAATGGTTGATGGTGACGCCTCGAAAGGGCAAAACACCACTAGATGGTGCCACCGAAAAATAATCAACTTTGACAACACACCTGAATACAATCGTTGGTGATGTTTTACTTGAAAAGCAAAACAGAACTTGATGATGCCACCATACAACTACTAACTTTGAAATCTGCTACGAAAAAAACAAAACCAGACAACAGAACTAGAAGGCCAACCAAATAACGACTGATTTCGACAACTCACCTAAATGTGGTTGATGGCGGCATTTGACTCAAAACACTAGATGCCACCACTAAACAATAACCAACTTCGACAACACACCGAATTCTCACCTGAATATGGTCGATGGCGACGTTTGGCTTTAAAAGCAAAACAGACAAAAACCACAACTAGATGGCGCAACCAAACGAGGACGACTCACCTGAATTCGATCGATGGCGACTTTTGATTCAAAACCAAACTGTATTGCCATGGGGACAAAGAGGTTGAGAATGAGGCGAAGGACATTGTACAGGCCGATGACGACAAACACGGTCCCGGGCGTGAGGGTGCCCCGGAGGTGTATGACGTATGTGATGAGAGTTAGGTACACCATGAGTTTGGCTGAGCTAAAGAACGGCGCCATGATGGAGGCACGCAGGTATGAGGCACGATAGATCTCCCGTATTTCCTTGCTGAAATGGAACCAAAGGTCAGATCACCACCGGGTGTGAGGATACGATTATTTTCCTGTTCGTGGGTGTTTCAGTGACTCTTTGGAAAGTTTCTCCCATGATTTTCTTTGATATTGTATGAAATTACTTTAAATGTTTCCCTCATCGTCAACTTTTCTCTCTCCTCATCCCCTCTCCTCTACCTCCCTCTCCCTCCTTCCTCCATTCCTCCCTCCCCTCCTCAAAAATGTAATATTCGTGTGCTGGTAAAATGGTTATGAAAATTTCAGTAGGAAAAACAACCCAAGGGGTAAGCATAGAATAAAGATAATGCATGCATCATTTAGCACAAATAAAGCATGCATTAAGAAAGAAGCAGTATCATAAGCATTCATTAAAATATGTACAATATGTTCTACATAACCATTTATATGAACAATATCAAAAGCTATACTTGCCCTAAACCACAAATATTCATGTTTGTGGCCTTTGTGTAAATGCTTTTAATTAAATGTTAACTTTGAAAACAAGTCAATATTACACCATGCTAATCATTAAAACACATTAATTCTAGCATTCAATATTGGTTTATTTTACCTATTTTCGTATGGCTTCTGACAAATGTTTGCACTGTTTCACTATGATACACTGGACTCTGCTTAATAGGATCACTTCAGGCCAGACCAATTTCATTCTATTAAGCACGGATTCACTTAAAGTTCCCTCTTCACTTCACTGCGAATCAGGGTTTGTTAATGCTCTAATCTGTAATGCGTGAATATCTTAATAGAGGTGGAGCTCCAAAGGCAGTCTGATGTCAACCTACCACCCTTCCAGCAGTCTGATGTCAACCTACCACCCTTCCAGCAGTCTGATGTCAACCTACCACCCTTCCAGCAGTCTGATGTAAACCTACCACCCTTCCAGCAGTCTGATGTTAACCTACCACCCTTCCAGCAGTCTGATGTCAACCTATCACCTTTCCAGCAGTCTGATGTCAACCTACCACCCTTCCAGCAGTCTGATGTTAACCTACCACCCTTCCAGCAGTCTGGTGTCAACCTACCACCCTTCCAGCAGTCTGATGTAAACCTACCACCTTTCCAGCAGTCTGATGTTAACCTACCAACCTTCCAGCAGTCTGATGTCAACCTACCACCTTTCCAGCAGTCTGATGTCAACCTACCACCCTTCCAGCAGTCTGATGTCAACCTACCACCCTTCCAGCAGTCTGATTCCAGCAGCTCCTGCAGCCAAAGCTGGTGCCATACATACTGCTCTAGATTCCCTTGGACTCCCAAATGAGGCAGACAGGGCAAACAAGGAACAAGACGAGCAAAAAATTACTTTGAAGAAGGAGCAGACAAGCAGGAAGACGGAATGATTCCAAGCCACTGTATCTGATTTTACCAAACAACTCATCATGTTATCCGCGATTCTGTTAAGCAGAGTCCACTAAAACTGATAAAATGTGGACACCCATTTTGCCCCTTACAGTCGTGTTTCCTTGACCAGGGCGCCAAACAGGTTTTCCCAGCAGTACATCTTGATCACTCTCATTCCCCCCAAGATCTCGCTCATCAGACGAACTCTCTCGTCTGTTTGTCTGGCGATCTTCCACCTGCCAAATACAACAGTCGGGTTCGATTATGACTGTCAACTACACTTACACTGCATTATGACTGTCAACTACACTTACACTGCATTATGACTGTCAACTACACTTACACTGCATTATGACTGTCAACTACACTTACACTGCATTATAAAAACTCAGTTACAAATATGACACTTTGCAAAGATCAATTACAATTATATAGCTTAACAAAATCAATTACTGTATAGTTCCCTATAGAAGTACATGACCTAATACACATGCACCCCTCTTTTTCAGAAGTGAAACCAACATAGATTTTCAGGAGTGTAGGCACATTAAACAGTGTGAGGCAACACTGTCACTAGCACTACCTCGCAGGCACTCAACATAATGTGTGTTTTAGTCACTAGGTGCGGCAGCTTTTGCTAGACGTCACTAGGACTAGTATTTATTTATTTTATCGCTCGCTCGCCGTTGGCAAAGCGTGCGCCTTTGCATTTTCAACACCGATGCAGCACACCTCGAATGAACATGCTGCCCATCTCATGCATTCTTTCTGTGCATTGGTCGAGCGTCAGTCAGTTTGGTAGATGTGCTCAATCAGTGTCTTTGTTAAGTGTTCTGGGCGCAGAGTTGCACATGCATGAATGAAATGCATGTAGTTTGTGCGTGTGACCACCTCCATCAGCTCATGCCACCTATGAGAAACTAACGGACAGACACACACCCAAGCGTCTATCGGGACCTATATCATACAATACCAGCACTTAAAACAAATCAAACACTACATAAACATACACACTCTCTTTCTTTCACTTGCATGCACACACGCATGCACGCACATTCTCTCTCTCTCTCGCGTACTTGCACGCACACACTCTGTCACTCGCTTGCACACATGCACGCATCCATACACGCACATTCTATCTCTCTCACTTGCTTGCACACACACTCTGTCACTTGGTAGCACACACACGCACGCATGCATGCATACACACACATGCATTCACGCATGCATGCTGACTGACCTGAAGCTGGAGAAGATCTTCCCCATGCTGGCTTGGACCGGAGTAAGAAGAAGGAGAAGGGAGAAGCCAGCGAGGCTGGCGTAACCGACATAGTGCCATAGCAGGAAGAGGACCACCGCAGCCTGCAGTGGGCCCAGCCACAGGAAATGGAGGAAGATAATTCCCTGCAAGGAAAGGGGAGTTCTTATATAGCACGGTATCCAGTCGTTAGAACCTGGGGAAAGATCGCTATTTTACTTCCATGTTTATGGTATACAAATTTAAGTTCCAGTGATTTTGAAACGGTGCCACTTTTGAGGGTTTTTTGCAAGCTGAAAATATAGGTTCTGAAGAGGGAAAGGGCACGTTTGTAGCATATGACACTTCTGCTGTACACATAATTAAATTTCTAGTTAGTGGGTGACCAACTATGGTCTAGTCAGTGATACAGTGCAACACGCTTATAACGAACTACTTTGTGGGTAGCTAACGAGTTCGTTATATCCGTGAATTCGTTATATGCGTGTACGCGTTTACCCGCTAGATGGCAGTGTTGTGTGTGACAGTTTTTAGACTATTTGCCAGGTGTCTAACAAATGCAAAGATATCTGTGAAAAGTAACGAAATATGACGTAAACACATGGTGAGCACGCCGCGTCCAAGCACACTAAAACACAAACTGTGGCGGGACGGAGCCACGGTAACTAGAGTACTTCTTCTTGTACAACACACACAGAATGACACCAGTTAATTTGCTTTGAAGAAGTCCTCTATTGACGTTTGTTCGCTGTTGGCTAGGGCACCAGACAAAAGGAGATCCTGCAGCGTCGTCTGACTGCGTAGCCCTGTTACAGATGAACTGTCGTATATTGGACAGCCTGTCGAAACACTCGGCGATGTTCTTTATCTGCTCAGCAGGAGATGGGTCGGATTCGTCATTTTCGTCTGCTGATGTGGCATCGTCTGTCGGTGTCGTGTCGTGTGTGAAGAGCTCATCTTCAGTCAAGGCTGATGTTGTCGGCAGATTGGCGTCAACACTGGCGTAATCGTCGAAAGTCGCAGTCGTTTGAAGATGTGTCATTACGGTTGTCCAGGCACCAGTGAACACAGCATCGGCTGTGTCATTGACAGCAGCGGGGACAGGTGCATCTTCTGGTGCAGGATGGGCGTCTTTCACAAAGCCACCTTTCCGGAAGCAGTGCGCGATGATGGCAATCTTAGCTTCTAGATCTAAGCACTTGCGTTTCTGACCCGACATTGTAAATAGGCATGAACAGTATGGCATTCAAACAGTCGTCTGATTAATACCTACGGGCCTATTTATATAGAATCACATACCCCAGCTGTTGTAACAAAGTCTATATCAAATACACTGTATGAACAAAATGTGTGAAATCTGGTTTTGCTCTTTGTAATCGATTCGATGATGAAATAAAACTGATTCTGTAATCAGCTCACATAAGCCGAGTACATTATATGTAGTTCACACTTCTACATGCATCAATGTTTATTTAAACATAGCTTAGTGGGCAGCTAACAATCACCTTTGATGATTTCCCTCATTGACCTAATTACTTTGTCACTGGCGCTCTGAGCGGCCACGGCATGGCTTCCAGGTCACGGGCGAGAAGTATTTCCGAACCGCGCGATTTTCAGTTGGACAGAAATTTTTTCGGGAAAAGGTGTTCGTAATAACCATGAATTTGTTATACCCATGTTCATAATAGGCGTGAACGTTTATAATGGAAAAGATAGGAAAAAAATCCATACGTAAGAAATTGTTTCGTTATATACGTCAATTCGTTGTATCCGTGTTCGTTATAAGCGTTTTGCACTGTAGAAAGATCCTTCATGTATGAAGCAAGAACCCAGTTTGTTTGGGTGACAAATGACGGGAAATGGTACGTTCTTATATTGCGTGGTATCCAGTCCTTGGGACTGCTCAAAGCGCTTGACACTTCACCCCCTGGCAGACCTGTTCATTCCAAAGCCATCTCAAATTCTGGTGGTCCGAGATTAAATTAGATAGGATTCATCTAGTAACAAACAACCTTGTTTTCAAATGGCCCTTAATCAATTATGATAAAATGAGTTAAAACAAATGTATGTTTTTAAACTTTTTGCCCCCTTCACAATTTAAACAGCTTTAATAATTACACATGTGTAAATTATTACTATTATTATTATTACTAAAAATTTGTAAAGCACCACATATTTGAGATCAGCTCATTTATGGGTGTGTAAAGTGATTACAAAAACATACATGGAATCATAAGAATCATAACTATAAATTAGTTTTTAAATATATTAAAATTAATAAATAAATATAGTATAAGATTAAGATTAATAAATAAAACACATACCATGTCAAAGCGACTGACGTCATTTGACATTAGGTTGACAATGTGTCCTGTCGTGGTCTGTGTCAGTGCATTGTGACTCAACCTGAGAGACTACAAACAAAACATTGTGACCCAATATGTAGAACATTGTGACTCAATATGAGAAACTACAAACAAAACATTGTGACTCAATATGTAGAACATTGTGACTCAATATGAGAAACTACAAACAAAACATTGTGACTCAATATGTAGAACATTGTGACTCGATATGAGAAACTACAAACAAAACATTGTGACTCAATATGTAGAACATTGTGACTCAATATGAGAAACTACAAACAAAACATTGTGACTCAATATGTAGAACATTGTGACTCAAGATGAAAGACTACAAATAGAACATTGTGACTCAACATGAGAGACTACAAATAGAACATGGTGACTCAATCTAACAGACTTCAGGACAAAAGGAAAAGTGAAGTTGAAGAAACACAAGACAACAAGAAGAAGCAGAGATGACAAAAGAAGAAGCAGAGATGACAAAAGAAGAAGCAGAGATGACAAAAGAAGAAGCAGAGATGACAAAAGAAGAAGCAGAGATGACAAAAGAAGAAGCAGAGATGACAAAAGCAGATGTCAATGGAAAGAACTGGAAATGCAAGCCAGAAACTGTCTGATAGAAGGAGTCATTAATGATCTATGCTCTGCCAGGGAGTGAACAAGTTTAAGGCAAGTAGGTCATGTATAAAAACAAGTTGCATTCAGAGACATGATTCATCCAAGAGGTTGTGTCCTGTATTGCAATGAGCAAGGATTTAATTGGTTTTGCATAGTAAATAATAATTTTTTTAGTTCCATGCTAAAAGTAAATTACGCCTTGTGCAGCAATGCGCATATATCAGACAATTGTGTGATTTGCGTTCGCCAGTGTTCAGCCAAGCAAGTTGCAGTTGGTGATGTTGCATATTGTATTAAATTCAATATGCAACATCACCAACTGTACTAGCACAACATTGTCTAGTGATGAAACTACACTGCGTGTGTATGTGTGTGTGTACGTGTGTGTGCGTACGTGCATGCGTGCGTGCATGCGTGCATGTGCACTCATGTGTGTGTGAGAGTATGTGTATGCATTAGTGTGTGTGAGAGGATGCATTTGCATTAGTGTGCAAGTGTGCAGGCGTGCGTGCGTGCATGCATGCGTCTGTGTGTCTCCACATGAAAACTTGCTTTACTTCTAACAGTTACATTCAATAAACCAAACACTTTCATAAGCATGGTCAGCGACACGTTAACAGTTCTGACACAATACCTGTGACCAATTCTGCACCGTGCTTCAACCAAACTTTCAGAAGTTTGTAAGCGGGGGAAGGGGGAGGGGCAATTCTAAGAAGTTGTGACGTATATTGTAGTCTTATAAAAATTCTGTCTGTGACCAATTCTGTAATGGCAGACTCTTTATGTGGGTAATGGCTGACTCTTTATGTGGGTAACGGCTGACTCTTTATGCGGGTAATGGCAGACAGATCTTGACTATGGTCTGTGGCCATGTCATACACAGAAAATGATGGTATTCCAACCTTTTTGTAGATGAGAGAACAGGAAGCAATGCGTAGTCGCATGCCGAGCCGTTGCATGCCGTAGAAGTAAGGATGGTGCACAATGGCCGTGACTGTTGACGTGAGACTAATCCCACCAGCCATCACGTATGCATCGAACATTCCCATGCCACTCGTTGGGTCGAAGTAGCGAACTAGACCACCCAGTAGGAGGGGCTGCAGCACTCGACAGGTCTCCTGGTGATGAAACAAGAAAACACAGTAAGGGGCCATTTAAAAAAAATTCACTTTCTGATGATTTCATGGTTTTGGGGATATGAGTATAACAATTTGAATGTCTCAAAGCTCAAAGCACTATACCTAATTAAAAATTGTAAGTAACTAAAGTCAAGGGGAAAAGAAAAATAATATTCAGAGTATGTCGTTTACCACCTACTTCACATAGCGCGCATAGACCTGTCAGCATAAAGCGTACACCAATCACACGGGCCAGCGCCCGCAGCAGGGATGGTTTCTTTCCTTCCTTCAGTTTGGAGAGTTCCTTGTGCCATTCTCTATGGAAACAAAAATTAATTAAAATTTACAGAAATCAAGTAGAATATCAAATACAATAACGCAGGTAAATGGGTACAGAGGTAAACGGGTACAGTCTAAAATATAGCAGTCTAAAAATAGCACGGAGTGTAAATATAATATGGATACAATTTCTGTAAACAAATCATCTCATTCTTGGGGACTGTTAAGAAGAAAAAAATTATTGTTCTAAATTCATAAGAAATTTTTAATTTTATGTTTCAATATATTTATTTAGTACATTTTGTACAATTGTGTTAACAATATGACATCAGCTGTGTAAATTTATTTGTAAAAATTTCAGCGTTTTTTTAAGTGCAAATGCATCGATAAATTTACACACAAAAAGTCTCCCATCCAAACCTTGGGTTGATTCCACACAAGCAATTCCAGTTCCTAATCCAATTCCACAACACGCTGTTTCCAATTCTGATTCCACCTGCCTGTTGGCGATTCCAATTCTGAATCCGATTCCAACAAACTTTTCTCAATCCAATTCTGATTCCATCCACCCTACGGTGATTCTGATTCCATCCATCCTATGGACCATATAGTGATTCTGATTCCAATTCCAACACCTTTTTTTTTACCATTACAATTATGACTGACTAAATATATAATCTATATGTATACAATGTAGGCAGTTGTATTTAAACATAGCAACAAAGTATTATTTGTATTTTAATCTTTCTCTATTCTTGTAAAACATGTTTATGAGCACATAACAGTACATGAAGAAGTTATAAAATTACTTATATTGCCATCATTTTAAACTAGTTAGTGTCTCTGTGTGCTCATAATTTATTCTGGTGTTTTATTAAAAATACTGACCACTTGAAATGGGCACTGCTACAAATCACTACCTTGTCCTCAAACCTAGGGAGGGATTCAGCAGCTAACCAACCAGTCAGGAGCTGGAGATAGTTATTAATTAGAACCACACAGTTTTGTACAATACGCACCAGGGAACCTAAACAACCAGAAGTCATATCCTGCTTACTCTGATAGTACAGTGCGACTGAAGTGACTGATTCTGGAAGGCAGTAAATAAGCCTTTCATACTTCCTTTCTAGATAGAAGCCACCTCCATGGCTTGCACTGTCAGTGTAGTGTGAAACTGTGTCTAATGACAAGACTCCTGACTGCTGGGTGGTGGCTAGCTGAGAGGGCAGAGTGGTAGTATTAGGAACCAGGTGGTATCGGGCAGGGGGATCTGACTGCTGGGTGGTGGCTAGCTGAGAGGGCAGAGTGGTAGTATTAGGAACCAGGTGGTATCGGGCAGGGGGATCTAATTACTTAAATCAATGATTTAAATAAAACAAAATCAACTTAAAAATCAAGTGATCCAAATCAGTGACTTAAGTAAAAAATATTTATTTAAATCATGATTTAAATCAACCAAATCAACTTGATTTAAATCGTCAACCCTGGCTATAGGGTGTACATAGATGAAACATGGGCTGATCTCCTGATAAGCCAGTGGCTTCCTTGTCCACTTGATATCTGGAGTTTCTTGATTTGGGTGGTAATCTTGTTAAATATTCGTGATTCGTGATTCTAGCTGGCTGGGGAGATTAAAACTACCCCTGGCTACAACTTCACTGTGTAGGAAAGAACGGACAAAAAGAAATAGGAAAGAATGTAACGGACAAAAATGTAACGGACAAAAAGCACCATATCATTTTAATTATTATTACTATTTTATCAAACATTATGAATGCACTATACTTCTTTCTAACTGATGTTTCTTATACTGAATATCACCATTTTTCATTATGCAACATTTATGCCATCAATGTGTTAGTTGGTGTTGAGTTCAAATAAAGATAACATATTTTATACTATAAAGAGAGGGGACTCATACTAATTACCCTCAATGACAGTGGAATTGAAGAAACAAATTCATTCCAGTAAGCAATTCCAATTCCACCAAAAGTGATTCCGAATCCAATTGTTATTCCACCGAAAGTTATTCCGAATCCAATTCTGATTTCACTGATAGTGATTCCGAATCCAATTCCTATTCTTATTTCTGCCAAAGCAATTCTAAACATGATTCTGCTGCTTCCACATCAACCAAAGAGAAATCCGATTCCAGACTTGGAATCGGTCTTCGATTCCAATTCCACAATCGGATCTGCCCCAGATCGGCTTCCACCCAGTCTTCAATCCACAGTCTTACCATTTTTGCTTCCAAGTCATAATACAAAACATGCTGTATGAATATTTAGGAATTATGATTAATACTAATAGTATACTAATAATTTTATTCACCCAAATATTGAATACAGATATAAACGAGGTCAATATACAAATAACTGCGGGGGGGTAGGACACTTGAATAAGCCATGTGTGGCTTGTCATGCTAGCGACTTGACATATACACATTAACACAGGGTTGGTTGGTTTCTGACAAAATGTAAAATTCCTTGGATTAATCTAGTTATATATTTTAACAATGTTGTCACTATGGTAACAGTGAATTATGTTGATCTCGGCCTATGTCGCATCCCACAATCATAATTATTAAGTATATTATGTTAGCTAAAAAGTGCAAGTTGCAACACATATATCCATGCGTAGGTACTTAGATACAGGTTGAAATTTGGCCAAATCACAATGGAATCTTGTCGACAACCCTATGATTAACTTACTCATACTTCCATAATAGTCTTAACACATCACTAAATATATTGCAATATATTTAGTGATGTGCTAAGACTATACACTTCACTAATAATCTTAACACATCACTAAATATATTACAATATATTTAGTGATGTGTTAAGACTATACACTTCACTAATAATCTTAACACATCACTAAATATATTACAATATATTAAAACACTTTACCTCACAGAAAGTGGGATAACAAGCTGAAAAAATATTATAAAGAACATTAACAAACAGTGGACCAATATCAATGGCTCAAGATCAACATGGGCCGAGATCGATGGCCCAAGATCTATGTGGGCCGAAATGGTCGGATGAAGATCTACATGGGCCAAGATCGATATGTTCTGCAACACTTACTCTTCAACTCTTTTTGAGAGGTATTCCGATGAGTCTTCTGACACGACATTGTACATATCTTCAACCTTGAGACTGCGCTTGTAGCCAATTTTAAACAATGGCGTCAGCCAGCTGTGAAGCAAACAAAACTATGTAAACATCACACAACATAAGTACCTGCAAGATTTTACTAGGTTTAGCTTTAGTTTACTTTAAGATTATAATTGTAATACAATACAATACAATACAATAAATTTTATTCAAACAACAAACATAGTAATGGCTGCAATAGCTGTGACAATATATATATTTTTTTCAGTGACGTAAAGAGATGTTTGAAAGGAATACACAAGAAGTTAAAATAACTTGTATATAATGTATCCCCTACATAGCTATTCGTTTAATAACACTTGAGTAATCAGAATATGTGCAATTAGAAAATACTGAATCACATGCAATTCAAATGCCTACATTTATAAGGAATAGAGTCCTATTATTTACATACTCAATAAACATGATACAAAAATTATTGAAATATTATATGTTCTGTTAACTCAGAACTACCAACAGCAACTAGTAACAGTAACTAGATTATGTTATACAGGTTAACTATGTATATTCACTTATGATTGCTTTCTTATACCTGTGTTTGAATGACCTTACTGTTTTAATGTTAGTGAGCTCAGTATTTAGAGAATTCGAGAGACTTATTCCATATACAGAAAGAGTCATAGCTCTAATATTTGTGGTAACACAACATCTCACAAGTTGATTTGGTTGACGTGTTATTGTTGAAATATCTTTTTTCACAAAGTGTTGTTGTATGTTAACTGGTAACTTGCACTGGTATGCTTTAAACATAAAAACAGCTGTTTTCAATTTTACCAGGTCTACAAATTTTAATGCACGTGATCTGTAGAATAGAGGGGTTGTGTGGTCAATACGATTTTAATGCATGTGACCTGTAGAATAGAGGGGTTGTGTGGTCAATACGATTCACACCATACAACAGTCTCATTGCTCTCTGTTGGAGTATGACAATACCACTGATATTGGTAGGATAAGTGTTTCCCCATATTTCAGAACAGTAATTAATATACGGTAAGAACATAGAGCAGTACAAGATGTGCATAGACTGTATGTCTACTAGCTGACTACACTTATACAATATGGCTGTACTCTTTGAGTGTTTAGATTTAACACTTGCTATATGGTCTTTCCAATTCAGCTTCTCATCGATTAGTACACCAAGAAACAACCCGTACTCTATCAATGTTTACACCATTGATTGTTATGTCAATATTAGCACTCAAATTATTACCAAATAACACATAACTTTTTTCGAAACATTCAAGGACAACTTGTTTACAGCAAACCAAGTACACATTTTGTCCAGAACAGATGATACTGTTGTAATAAGTCGATTGATATTTTTGTTTGCACAAAACAAATTAGTATCATCAGCAAACAAGATATATTTTACGAGTTTAGAAATGTTACATAAATCATTCACATACAATATAAAGAGTTTAGGACCTAATACTGAACCTTGCGGGACACCACATGATATATTTAACAAGTTAGAGTGGAATCCATCAAAACAGACAAACTGTGATCTATTTGATAAATAACTTCTTATCCAATTATGTGCCACACCTCTAATACCATAGAACTCAAGTTTTTCACAAAGCAATTTATGATCAACTGTATCAAAAGCTTTTTTAAGTCAATGAAAACACCCATTGTGTGCATTTTGCTATCTAGAGATGCAGTTATTTCATTAACCAACTCAGTTAGGGCATACGAGGCGGACATAGTTTCATGAAATCCATATTGACTAGGATTAATGACCTTATATTTGTCAACAAATGCACTTAGTCGAGTTTTTAAAAGTTTCTCTAATATTTTAGAAAATTGTGGCAGTAATGAGATTGGTCTATAGTTTGTGCAGTATTCTTTGTTTCCAGCCTTAAATATGGGGATTATTTTGGCAATTTTTAGGTTGTCTGGGAAAACCCCAGTTTTGAAAGATGCATTAAAAACATGGGTCAGTGGTTTAATAATTGTGGTAATTACATGTTTGACAATATTCATACTAAGACCATCTGCATCAGTTGAGCTTTTATTTTTGCAGCTTTCAACAACCTTATGAACTTCTTTTTCATCAACTGGTGACAAAAACATGCAGTTGTCATTTCTATTTTTTAAGTAATCAAATACAGATGAACCAACTGGAGTTGTAATGTTTTTAGCAAGGTCTGGACCTACATTTGTAAAGAATTCGTTAAACATGCTGGCAATATTTTTTTTGTTCCAATGAATTTATCGTTGTTGATAAAATGTTCTGGGTATTCATGTTTCTTCTGCACTTTACCCATAATTGTTCGTAATATCCTCCATGTACCTGCAATATTGTTTTTCTGCTCCAACAATAATGCACAGTAATATTTCTTTTTTGCACACCTCAGAACAGCTGTCAGTTTGTTTTTATATAATTTATATCTGTTTTCTGTATTAATTGTTCTGTGTTTTAGGAATAACCGATAAAAGTTATTTTTTGTGGCAAGCATTTACTAGACTACTTGTTAGCCATGGTTTCTTTGGTTCATGTCGGATAGTTTTTACATTGACCTCTAATTGCAAGTAATGTTCACATTTTCAACATGGCTGCCACTGCAACGTATTAAAAGCTATTACGTCTTAACACAGTCTAATAACTTTATTAAACGACCCCATTAATTTCATACAGAACAGCAACCATTGGACTATTTGCTTATCAACTACTGTGGCCTGTGCCACTGTATTCAGGAATGACAGACTTACTTCATTATTAATAATTGTCATGCAGTTAGTTGTGACTGTGCTGAATTACCATTATATATATTACCATCTCCAGTCTCCATATTTTAACCTACACAACTCGCAGGCAGTGTTGTTACTAAAAGCACATAAGGAATCATTTTGGCAAAACCCCTTCATAGAGGTTATTTTTATTTGGTGTTATTGTTAAATGTAGGCTAAACACAGTGAAACAACATGTAATGGCACTGAAAACTATTATTGCTCTAAGTATGGCCAATTGAGTTTTATTGTTTTGATTCCATCAGGCAAGTGCATGGACACAAATTATGGTACATTATTTTTAAACCATGTTTTTTATTACATTAAAAATTATCATGTCATCACAAAGGTGGTTTGGTTTTACCAATAATCCATTGAACATATTATATTAATAAAAGTGCATATTTTGATCATGCTTTTCCTTATGCTACAGTGAATAAAAGGATAGTTAATTTGTTTTGCTTAGTATTTACAAATTATCAAGTATTTTTCACAATGCTAGACTTTTGGCAGACAAAGCATAACCACATACGTAGGCCTATTATTTGAAATAATTATGTGAATGATACGTGTAAACCTAAATAAAATTAAATATCTTAATCACAAGCTTCAGAAAGTGTTTTGAAAGACATGGACGCAGCCACAAGTGGGCTGACAAGGGTAGCTACTACTGTCATATTTGCTCACAGGCCTGTAGTTTGAACAGTTTGTTGTCATTAAAATGCTGTTTATATATTATGGTAAGAAAATAATTATCTAACAAGCATTCACGAAAACATTTAAATTACACTTAAACAAAACAATCATGTTACCAAGGTTGGGACTCAAGGCTATTGAGACTTGATTCAAATGGTTGGAAAGTGGTAGATGTTATTCAATTTAGGAAAAACTATTTGTTAGATCCCACTTTGAATATTGCATTCTGTCTTGGAGACCATATCAGAAGAAAATAGGCAAACTGAAAAGCATATACACATGAACAACTGATTGACAATACTAGTTGTAGGATTTTTGGAAACTGTAGCTCAAGGGTGTTCAAGTAGATATATATATTTTTAGCATTTTGTGTTGTAGAGCCATCATGTCAAGTATATAATGCTAACCTAGTTGAGTCATCATTGCTTATAATGGCTTGCTTCAATTCATTTTGAAAAAAATCCTCAGCCACTTGTAACTTAACTTGCATATTTTGGCAGGATGTCAGCTAGTATTAATCAAAGCTTATAGCTAGGGTCATGTTTTCAGAGTCAGGTCACTGTTGTTGCACAACCGGGTCCAGTTTTAAGATGGAAACTTGAGAAAAAAATGTCTTCTTCTTTTTCACTGGCTCAAAGTACTTGGCAAAAGTGTGTTGTTCTGACCCATAGCATAATTTATACTTCAATAGTTACAGATCAAAATTGAACTTATAAGTTTTAATATTAGCAACAACATTAAAGTGAAAGTATTGATATTTCAGGTTCTTCTTTTGTCGATAACCATAGACCTAAAATCCAACCACCTGGTAACAACATTGTTTCAACATATTCTCAATTAGAATAAATACAATTAATCTTATTATCCACTTGAACACCCTAAGTGTGGCGTGGTGGTGTTGTGGATAGAACAGTAGCGGGGCTTGGTAGTGTTGTGGATAGAACAGTAGTGGGGCGTGGTAGTGTTGTGGATAGAACACTCGTGGGGCTTGGTGGTGTTGTGGATAGAATACTAGTGGGGCTTGGTAGTGTTGTGGATAAAATACTAGTGGGGCTTGGTAGTGTTGTGGATAGAACACTAGTGGAGTGTGGTGGTGTTGTGGATATAACACTAGTGGGGTGTGGTGGTGTTGTGGATAGAAAAGTAGCGGGGCATGGTGGTGTTGTGGATAGAATACTAGTGGGGCTTGGTAGTGTTGTGGATAGAACACTAGTGGGGTGTGGTGGTGTTGTGGATAGAAAAGTAGCGGGGCATGGTGGTGTTGTGGATAGAACACTAGTGGGGCGTGGTGGTGTTGTGGATAGAACATCGGACATGCTATCGAGAGAACTAGGGTTCGAATCCTCTTGTTGCCGTTTCAAAGCTTGGGCAATTTCATTCACGCCACACTGCCTCAGTTCACTCATCTGTATAAAATGAATGAGTATCTGGCAATAGACAGTGGTTGATATGTGAATGAACATTTGACGAGCCATAATTGCAACTTGGTTGAAAGCTTCCCATTAAAGTCGAGTTGGTTTGTAAAGAACAGGTCTGCGATGGGGTGAACTGTAAAGTGCTTTATAATAGAACATACTACTTTAATTCTTCTAACTAGCATATGTATCTTTTCAGGTTGTCTCAGAGATATGGAGGAATCACTTGCATCATCACGAACCTCAATAACAGAAAGTGTGTTACATGGAATTATGGAACCACAACTCAATGAAAGCAGTTTTGAATTAATAAACCACAGCTAGTTATTGCATCAAGTAATTAATCAATGATGGACCAAACATAAAGGTAATACTGAAGCTGAGTGCTGGACATGGCATAGTTGATGCAGCACACACATGGACAAAGTATATATTAGACTGCACTACTGACTTGAATACAACAAAGAACATATTTTGTTCGTGGACCTGTACCATATTTGTTTGTTATATTTCCTACAGATTTAACACTAACAGGGAGCGAGTTCCACAGAGTCGGTGCACCAATTGAAAAAGCTCAAGTTTCGACATTTGTCTTAACACTGGGAACGAAAAGTAGATTAGAATTAGATGATCGAAGCTGTTTGGGTTGTCTTGCAGGAGTGAGCAGTGAATGTAGATATGCAGGTTGCTTGGATGAAAGAGCTTGACAGGTAATTGTACAGATCTTAAAAAAAATGTTGTACACTTTGAAGTTTCAAGACGTCCTTGAGAGCAATATTATGATAAAGGGAATTGCAATAGTCAAGTCTACTGCTCACAAGAGCAGTTGCAATAGTTTTGGTGACAGCAAATGACATATACCGGCGAATACGATGATTGTCACAAATGTGATAAAAGCAGTAACGACAAGTTTGTGAAATATGCTGTCTAAAATGTAAATTATTATCAAAGGTGACTGTTAAATTCCGTGCTGAGACAGCCGATGTGAACTTCTGGCTTAGCACAGGTGTCGGGGCACCTGTGCTAAGCAGGTGCTTTTATGTACCAATAATAAGAAACTCTGTTTTATTTGCATTTAACTTTAATTTGCTGTCAGTCATCGAGTGGAATATATCCTGGAGACTTGTGGCATGGTATCCAATTACTTTGTGATTGGTTCACTCTCTAATCTGAAAGACAAATCTAATCATGGATGGGAATATGTAATATTTATTGTGTCACGTAAAATATGTAAACGGTTTATATTAGTGGAGCAGCTTTACTCAATATTACACTCATATTAAGAACATATATATATGCCAAGGAAACACATAAACACATATACGTTGGTCTGATGTGGGGTATGTATGCCAAAAAAAAAAAACAATTTACCTTGTCATTTACGATGATGTAAGGGAAAGTGCACGTTCAAGGTATTCAACTAAAAGTTTCCAGCTAGGTCCATAAAGACATGCCAGCTAGGTCAATGAAGACATGCCAGCTAGGTCAATGAAGACATGCCAGCTAGGTCCATAAAGAATAGCTGCTGCCAGTTCATCACAAACTCTGTCCCAAGACAAAGGAGACAGTAGCGGAATGTGGGTGACGCACGATGTTGGGACAAGCAACTGTAATAAACGACTGAAAAGGGAAATGCGTGCTAATTGCATTTTAATCAACTGACCAAAGCAGAGGGAACCAACAAAGTGTCACACGTCTTAATGATATAATAGATGGGTGATTTTTTTCCACATAAAGGCCGGCGCACACTAGAGCTATCTGCTGGGCCAACAGCTACGTGTGGCGGTCGGCTCAGCTGATAGCTCTCATGTGCGCTGCGTTTATCGTGAACAATATATCTATCATGTTTAATATTGTTCGCCCCGCGAGTTCAAATGCGAGGTGTGTAAACTACGTGCTGAGCAGTAAAAATCAATGAAAATCTGTAGAGTTTACGTCATTTCAGAAATGGCGACTACCAGCGAAATTGTGAACGTCGTCCTTTTGGAGGATAAACTTGTCCAGATGTGGCTGGATTACCCGTGCCTTTACGATGTTCGTTCGGCGATATTCAAAAACAGAGATGTACGACAGTTGGCAAATGAAGAAATTCGGGATCCTCAGCGTTTAGTTCTCTGATTCCTCCAAAATTACTAATGGAAACAGTAGAACAAATCAGTATACCACTTGCAAGAGTATTCAACTTGTCATTAAAAGAGGGAGTTGTTCCGTTTGAATGGAAAGAAGCAAACATCATACCATTATTTAAAAAGGGTTCGAGAAATAAGTCAGAGAATTACAGACCAGTGAGTTTAACGTCAGTGATTTGTAAATTATTAGAAAGGTTAATTAAAGACCATATGGTGGAATTCCTCGTTAAGCATAAATTATTAAATTCATCTCAACATGGATTCCTTAAAGCGAGGTCATGCTTAACAAATATGTTATGTTTTTTGGAAGAAATCACTAAGTGGATAGACGTGGGATCGCCAGTAGATATTATCTACTTAGATTTTCAGAAAGCTTTTGACAAAGTGCCACATCAAAGATTACTACTTAAATTAAAAGCCCATGGTATCGGGGATAGCATAACTGCCTGGATAGAACAATGGCTGACTGACAGAAGACAACGAGTTGTAGTAGATGGAGAAGTTTCAAATTGGAAATCGGTTTTGAGTGGGGTACCTCAATGATCAGTATTAGGACCTATATTATTCTTAATTTATATCAATGACTTGGACGACAGTATAACAAGTAACGTACTGAAATTTGCGGATGACACAAAACTGTTTAGAAAGGTTAATACTGATGGTGATAAACAACATTTACAAAACGATCTAGACAGATTAGTGAAATGGTCTGAGAAATGGCAGATGTTGTTCAATTTTGGGAAATGTAAATGCCTACATACAGGACATAGGAACTTGAATGTAAACTATAAAATGGGAGATACTGTTCTGGGTACTACTGTAAAAGAAAAGGACTTAGGAGTTACAAGAAGCGCTGATATGAAAGTTTCAGAGCAGTGTGGTATTGCAGCTTCAAAGGTAATCAAATTCTTGGATTGATTAGAAGAAACATAACATACAAGGGAAAAAAGTTAATTATACCTCTTTATAAAGCAATAGTTAGACCTCATTTAGAATACTGTATACAAGCATGGAGACCATATCGTAAGAAGGATATAGATACGCTTGAATGCATACAAAGGAGAGCAACTAAAATGATTCCAGAACTGAGAGACCTTAGTTATGAAGAACGCCTGAAAGAATGTGGTTTAACAACTCTAGAGACAAGGAGGTTAAGAGGAGATCAGATTGAAGTTTTGAAGATATTGAATGGGTATGAAAATATTGATAGAAATATGTTTTTCTCACTCAAGAAGGATAGCAGAACTAGAGGACATGAGGTAAAATTAGTAAAGGATCAATGTAGATTGGACATCAGGAAGCACTCGTTCTCACAGAGGACAATAAATGAATGGAACAAATTGACTACAGATTGTGTAACTGTTAGCAGCGTGAATATGTTTAAAAACAAGGTTGACACATATCTCAGGAGGGCGGGCTATAAGTAGATGAACATTGTTGGACTCTCGATAAGCCAATGGCTTCCTTGTCCACTTGCCATCTGGGCCTTTGGCTTGGATGGCAAATCTTGTTAAAATCTAATCAGGTTTGAATATACACCTTATCCCTGACGTCTTTGAAGCCAATTCATGGCCTACGTTGTTCGGCATGCCGCTCTCCAACGATGACGTCATAGCAACATAAGGAACAGAAGATCTGTCTCATTATCCGAACACGCCATTTTTAGCAAATCACGTGATTAACACGTAGTCACATGACTTGATATGTAGTGGTTAGCTCAGCACTTTACTCACCGTGTGCGGTAAAACACGCCATGAGCTATCAGCTGAGCAAACAGCCGCACGTGTGCGGTAAAACGCGCCGAGAGCTATCAGCTGAGCCAACAGCCGCACGTGACCGTTTGCTCAGCCGATAGCACTGGTGCGCGCCAGCCTTTACACAAATGATTAGTCTTAATTTATGGAACAAAAGCAGACGGAAACAACATTTGGCCCTTTTGCATCACATTTGCATCGGACGCAATGTCTGATGTCATAAACCTCTGTAGTATGAGGTGGCAACTATGCCTGGTGATGTCATTGGTGCAGCTCTCCCCCCCCCCCGGCCAGGGCCTCGGGGCTCCTCAGAATGTCATCGTAGATTTATGGTTCGTGTTTTTTTTATTTTGTGTACCCTGATAACTTTATTGAGTCCATGTTTTTGCCATTCCCTGCCTGTGACCTTTGATCCCTACTATGCATTTCTTGGTCTCGTAGCTGTCAACCCCTGGATGGTTTTTAGGTGTGAGAACGTTACCCAGCCAGGATCCATTCCCTGGACCTCGGTGAATTACAGTAGTTTCAAACTGGAAATCGGTTTTGAGTGGGGTACCACAAGGATCAGTATTAGGACCTTTATTATTCTTAACATACATCAATGACTTGGACGAAAATATAAACAGTAACGCACGGAAATTTGCAGATGACACAAAAATGTTTAGAAGCCTGAAGGGTTAACAATGATGGTTATATTCAACATGTACAAAACGATCTAGACAAACATTCTTGGGTTAATGTTTAGAAGCCTGAAGGGTTAACAATGATGGTTATATTCAACATGTACAAAACGATCTAGACAAACATTCTTGGGTTAATTAACATACAAGGAAAAAAGATAATTATACCTCTGTATAAAGCAATAGTTAGGCCTCATTTAGAGTACTGTATACAAGCTTGGAGACCATAATTATTAAGAAGGATATAGATACGCTTGAAAGAAAACAGAGCCAGAGGAGAACTCTATAAGCCTTGAAGAGAGGGTTGACTCGTACCCGGAAGAACTAAAATTATTCCAGAACTGAGGTACCTTATAATGTTATAATGTAATGTTTTTTTAATTTCAGGCAAGAGCCCATAATATTATAAATACATACAGGTTAAAAAAAAACATACATATACACACATGATGAACAATAGAGGTACATGTAGTGAGAAAAATATATATATATATAAATATACATACATGACGTGTAGTAAAATATATATATAAGATAAGTAAGGATAAAAAAATATATTTGTATAAAAGTACAAACATCATGAATTAAAAGCATACAATTGATCAATCCAATGTTTAATCAATGGACTTTGATAATAAATAAAAGTGTGAAGATAATTCACAAAAAGTATATTGTCGGATTTTTCCAACCGGCATAAAAGGCTAAAAATTGATGAGCGAATACGTTCATTAAAGGATTTAACATAATTAGTAGCGAACATATGGCTTGCACTACAGCGGGGTGACAGGTTGTGTATAATTCTAAAACTGTTGTTATAAGTGACAGTAATACCTTTCAGACTCTGTTTTTTAAAATGACACCAAAGACTTGAGGTGTACATTGAACCACAGTATGAATTAAATAAAGTTGTTTTGATGGAATTGTTGCATAAGTAAAATTTTCTGGCTAAAGCATTTGCCTGAGCATAGATACATCTTTTCTGCCTGGCAATATCGTCATCATCTGTAAGATTATTGTTTATAATATGGCCAAGGTATTTACATTTCTCAGTGTAAGGTAGTGTATGGTTATTGATAACAACAGGATGAATATTTTTCTTGTCCCTAGGTTTGTTATCAATAACCATACAGACAGATTTGTTGGCATTGTACGTTATATCAAACATATTGCCATACTTGGCACAACAATCGGTGAGTTTTCTCAACCCCGCAACACTAGGTGAAAAAACACAAAGGTCATCGGCATACATCATATGATTCATTATGGTTCCTGCATAAAGACAGCCAATTTGTAATTTATTCAAATTTACACTTAAGTCATCCATGTAAACGTTAAAAAGATGTGGAGAAAGGATTCCACCCTGCTTAACACCGTTTGAAACGGTAAAAAATTCTGAGAAGCTACAATACCTTCTGACAGTGAATTTCTGGGTTCTGTACCAGTAATAAAGAATGCGAACAATAAAAGAAGGACATCCCCGGTCAATTAGTTTGGTGAATAGCTTACTATGATTGACTTTGTCAAAGGCCTTAGAGGCATCCAGCATGGTAACATACATAGATGAGCCATTCGCTATGTAGAGTCGAAAGAGTTCTTTTAATAAAAATATGAGCATTTCAGTTGAGTGATGCTTTTTAAATCCAAATTGGTTTACACATGTAGATAAAAAAAGTAGAAACCCTGGATAATATCAAGGATTCAAATAATTTACTAGCAATTGTGGCTAGAGAAATGGGTTGGTAGTTGTTGTTATCAGACAGGTCACCCGCCTTATTTTTAATTATGGGGGCTATGATTGTAATCATCATAGCATCCGGTAAAAAACCATGAATTAACATGCTACTATATAAAAGTGACATGAGAACATGAAGTTTTTCATTCGCATATTTAAAATGTTCGTTACTTACACTATCATAACCCGGGGCTTTGCCTACAGGCATTGCATGTATTATATCTTGAATTTCCTTAACATTAACAATCATTTGAACATTAAGCTGTACATTGCTACAGTATTCATTAATCTTCTTGATGTTGACTGGAGAGCCAGGTATAGAGTTAAGTAGGGATTGGTAATGATGAAGCCACATATTCTTTACATTTTCGACACCGGAAGCACCACCAACATTGCTAGGATTTGGCAACTTGGCGTTATTCATATGTTTTATGTCCTTCCAGAAGTTTTTGAAGTCATTATTACATAGTTTAGAAGCATGTCTTTCAGCTTTAAGAATTTCAGTATTTTTTCACATAGTCTTTTGTTGCGTTTAAAATGAGCGCGTCTAATTTTCATTATATCATACAAGGGACCATGACGCGGACTCCCAGCAGAACGCCAGAAGAGAAAGGATTCTCTAGCAGCTTGATGGGAGTCTCTGACTAGGTCGTTCCAGCCTAGAACAGTATACTTAGAAGACGTGTTGTTAGCCTTAGTAGGGATTACCTCGGCAGCGTCTTTGAGTGATTTTATAATATCATTGTAAAGATTGCTTAGTAAAGTGCGATGGGCTTCATCATTACAATTAGGGTTAGTACATCTTAAAACCTCATGAGGTACATCAATAGCAGATAAAAGCAAACCGGTTTGTGTATGATAGTTATGGAGATCCTGGGGGGAGGCAGCATTCCACACAGGATGAGGTGCGTGAATTTGCTCCTGTATGGTGGCTTCAGAGGAAGGTAATAACTTGACATATATAGAAAAGCATAGAGGTAAGTGGTCGGAAGAGACACAGTCATATTTATAAGTTATTAGTTATGAAGAACGCCTGAAAGAATGTAGTTTAACAACCCTAGTCCTAGAGACAAGGTAGTTAAGAGTAGATCAAATTGAAGTTGCCAATGGCTTCCTTGTCCACTTGCCATCTGGAACTTGTTGTTCGAGATGGCAATCTTGTTCAATCTTGTTAAATCTTGTTAAAGATACTGAATGGGTATAAAAATACTGACAGAAACAGAAATCTCACTCAAGAAAGATACTAGAACTAGAGGACATGAGGTAACATTAGTAAAGGTTCAGTGTAGATTGGATATCAGGAAGTACTCGTACTCGTAGGCCTAAGCTGGTACAGGATACAGGTCAGAACGGCGACAAGTCGAAACGGCGACAACCAAAACGGCGACAACCAAAATGGCGACAAGGCAACACGGCGACAAACCAAAACGGCGACAATCGTGGTCAAAACGGCGACAAGGCATAAGTCAAAATGGCGACAACCATTGGTCAAAACGGCGACAACCATTGGTCAAAACGGCGACAACCATTGGTCAATTGCGACAAATATTGTGTATGTCAAAACGGCAAAAAAAACGGCAACAAACCTAAACGGCGACAACGGAACGGCAACAAACCAGATAAATGAAGATGATAATTGTAACTTTATACGGTTAATGAATTGCATAAATATTATAATATTATATTAATTTTATATGTTGTGGGTATTACTATTGGAAATAAAAATGCCATCATGATATCATACCCTAACTATATCAGTATTGTTTTTGAGCGCAACGAAGCCATCTGCGTAGGTTCTTTAATATCGGTTTTCATGAGATGTAAGCCCGGATCGCGGATGTGCAGCAATGTTTGTTATTCACACCTGCCAATTGTACGAGGCGATGCGTTGAACATCAGCAGCGAACCAAATTGGGTTATCCACTATAAGCTTGGCTTCCCTTTGATGACGCGAAGGCCTGCTTGTATGACAACCATTCAAAAGGCTAATCCATTACTAACCAAGTTTCCCATGAATGGTTTGAAAGGAAATGATCAACTGAGTAGATCTTGCGTGTCACCCCAGTTTATGCCACGAGTTCAAAACCTTCAAATAAAAGTTAGGTTTCACTCTTTTATCCAACAATAAGTGGCTTAAGAGGAACGGGTATAAAGCCGGTGCTCCCTCCACGTCTAGTCACTCTGCTTTACAAGACGTTTCCTCATATAAGTGTGTAAAATCGTGTTATATCGTTCGTGCATTTTGTGAAATCTCTATATATATTTTGTTAAATTGTACAATGCCAAATGACGACACAGACAACTGTGTGGTATGTTGCAAATTGGTCAGGCCTCGACAACAGGCACTGCAGTGCGATGATTGTGACAGGTGGCAACATCGGGTATGTAAGACAGGGCTCAGTCAACGCCGGTACAGGCAGCTGGTAGCCGATGACAGCAACAGTTACATTTGGCGGTGTAGTGTGTGCTGCGGACGCCAGGTAGCAGACAAGGAACCAGCAGGAGATGTGGTAAGTGATTGTGATTATGGCAAATATAATAGTTAAATGTTAAGCGAGTTGTGTGCAATAGAGCCAATATGTTTGATAATTACATAGCCTGGTATTACATTACTGACGGCACCGTCGCAATGCCTCAACCGCTTGGTCGGAATGCCCCAATGATGATCGGAATGTTCTATTGATTTTAATGCAGGAAAACACGTGTACAAATCATTAAAGTGTACAAATCTTCTCTTACTTCGAAATTTTAACTTTTTAACTGTTTTCATAGGCTTCGTGCAGCCATTTTAGTGCTCATTTTGTATTAACTACAGCAGTATATTTCACCATTTTTATGTTCAGGCCGTTAAGTTTCGGGGTTAATATTTTATAGATTGACAACGGTGCTGACGTTCACATCGTGTACGCAGATGTGCACGCAATCCCCGGATTGGTGCTGCCTGAACTCGACGGGTCACCGTATACGGTAAATGATTAACGTTGTGAATAAATAATTTGCTTGTCATGTATTAATCATACATTTATTAAAGTATGTTCATAGAATGACTTACAAATAAGGTTCTTGTTCTTGTTGTTAACTTTTTAAATATTACTTTTTTTTCAGATTAGCAAGCTGTGAATTACAAGCTCTGTCCACATGTTAACTATTATTTATTACCTCTTCAGATTAACGCGCCGCAAGCTGATAGCTCTGCGCTCGCTGATGAACAAGAGGACAGACTAGCTCCGATGGACATGGGAATGGGAGAGGCGTCCATGCTGGATCCCGAGCCCATAGAGATGGAGATAGGGCGGCCTATTGCGTCACCCACGTATCACATTGTGCGGGAAGGCTCACAGAAAGGCAAAGACGTATTGGTCGAGTCTGACAAGTGAGTAGACAAAGCCATCTCTTGTTGTCTGTCCTACAGTTTGCTTTCTAATATTATAACTTGTTGCGGAACGACATTTCAGTATGGACAACTAATGGGTGCCTAAGCTTAGCCGTCCCTTTTGGCTCCCCTTTGGCAACTCATTCCTCCATCAATTTACTGAAGAAAAGTAATATATGATTAAAAATCTCTAACGTTTACATTGACATGAGGTTTATTTTATTGGCCAACGGTCTCGCTACATATAGTAAGCGATGGCGGGTCCGCCATCCCTTAAGAGTTATTACAAGTACGCCTGCCATCCGTTGACAATGATATAAATATCCGCCATTCGTTTATTTAGACGAAAGGCACAAGAGTGTGGACTCGCTATCGCCTACCGCGAAGAACCGGGCACACGGGACGTATGCAGGAAACTGCTAACGCTGCCGCTTCTGCCGCAAGAGGAAATTCCCGGCGTCTTTGCTTGAACGAGAGAGCGACAACACCGGCTCTTTGTCAACTCTTCACGTACACCCTGCACACATGGATTGAGAGCGCCTTGTGGCCGCCCAGTGCATGGTCACAGTTTGGTCGGGCGATCCGCACCAACAATGACGTCGAGGGCTGGCACAGGCGCCTGAACGAGCGAGCAAAGAACGGCCAGCTCAACCTGTATTTGCTCATCGATCTGCTCTTCCAAGAGGCGCAACTCATAACCATTCAGGCACGCCTTGTGTCAGAGCGAAAGCTTAAGCGCCACCAGCGGGTGACATACCTGCGCTATCAAGCTCGTTTGTTTAAGCTGTGGAATGAATACGTAGCGGAGGAGCGCTCCATCGACCAGCTCGTGGCAGCGTGTGCAAAGGTGCACGGACCAGTGTAGTGCAGTCCCAATTGCTGAAACCAGTAAATGAAATGGCAAGAACATATCTTTGTTTAGGAATTGGAAAGTTCTTCGAATTATTTTTGTCATCTTTGTTGCTTTGTTTACAACTTGGTTAATGTGACTTTCAAAGGACAGCTTTGTGTCTACAATGACTCCTAAATCCATGTTTTTAAATTTTGTCGATTGGATGTATAATGTAATTTGGTGGCGCACAATATTCCATTGCTCATTTTTATATGTAATAGTTCTAAAAGTCTCGATATCATTTGCAAATAAAAATGTTTCAGAGTTTCTTAGTTCTGGTAAGTCATTTATATATAACACAAATAGTAGTGGTCCTAAAACCGAACCCTGAGGAATGGAGAAGTCACTTTGTGCCATTTTGTTTCTTGTCCATTCACAGCCACCTTTTGTTTTCTATCTGTGAGAAATGCTTCAATCCAATGTATTATTTCGTTCCTAATGTTGAAGCTATCCAATTTACTTATTAATCTCTTATGTGGCACAGTCTGGGTTCATACAGAAAGCATAAATCAGCATAAAGTCTAACAGTTTGATAGGATGCTAAATAGAAATGGTATAGCCTCAAAAAAATTATATTATTATCACAAGTTGTTCGTTTTCGTTAACGTTACGGTTGAAATAATTCGCGTAATGAAACCTATAATGTCAGTTAAACATTATAAGAGATACAACAAGATTATTTCGTGAATATTCAGTCTGGAGAAACCGTACTCGGATTACCTATATTTTGTGGACCTCTGACCTTCGTTGTTCCTAGGCGCGTGTCTATTGGTTACCCCGCTACTATATGTGATACATTCCAGCTCCGCTCACTCACTAGCAGGAACGACGCCTGGCCGCTCATTACCAATTATATGCTGATTGCTGTCTTTTGTCCACAATGAAATGAAATATATTATAAATTGAGCCACAGTTTTGATGCGAAATGCAAGCTGAATGACATTCGCAAAACCTTTCTGACCTACTGCTGTGCAAGTTATTGGCCTTTGTTTTATGCATGCACCACGGTTGTTTGGAATTACATTTTTGACTAATGAGCGACATAACAAAAAACCGGCGACAATCGAAACGGAGACACATGCCGTAGCTATACATTTCTATTATTTATTTGTGTCACTTATAACATAATTTAATTTAACCAAGTGTACCTCACATCAGGGTTTATCCACATCGCGTTATTTATTATTTATTTATTTTTGCATGAGTACGCGACGCTTATACACGATGATTATTTATTTGTGTCGCCGTTTTGGTTTGTCGCCGTTTTGACCAAAGTGTGTCGCCGTTTTGACCATTGGGTGTTGCCGTTTCGACTCGACTTGTCGCCGTTTCGACTCGACTTGTCGCCGTTTTGACCACGGATGTCGCCGTTTAGGATTGTCGCCGTTTTGGTTAGTCGCCGTTTTGGATTTGTCGCCGTTTTGGATCTGTCGCCGTTATGACCAGTACCCCTGGTACAATGACTAATGCCAAAAAAAATTGCCACTGTCAGCTGTTGTGAATAGCCCAGACCCACTCCACATTTCCACTTACCAAAACCATAACTTTGAAAGCAGGCCAGCCTTCTGTAGTGGGCTAGGGTGGATGTGCCTCTTCCCGTCGTCCATCGTGAGACACTGTGAGTATCGTTTGTTAGTCTCAACTCGCTGTCGCTGTGCGTGCAGTCAAAGTATACAAAGGCAACGCAGCGCCGACCACTTTACGCCTTTATATCGCTCCAATGCGTAAATAAATGAAGTGCCACGATATATGTGATCGGCAGGACTGTGTTCCGTAGACACTTAAATTACTAATGCGGTACCTTAAAATGTTGCACGTGACGTTAATTATATATAACGATCATGGAGGTTAAACAAAATTGAAAATTTTCGGTCCAGTGGGCATTTGAAATATGCTTAGCCTTACGAGAAGTGCAGTGTTAGTTGAGCAATTTGTCGTTCTTTTTATATGGCACAATCTTATTCATAAGTCAACATTGTTTTTACTCACATAAACAATGATTATTAGTAGATTGTTTTATACCAAGATAACATATTTTGGTCTTTATGGCGAGTAGATTGTTTACTTTTTGTGTTAAGTAGAACATTTAGTATATTTGTTAATTAATTATAATCCAGTATATCATTATTGTTAATTGAAAGTAGACATTTTGGTAAGTGTAAAGATTTCTGGTCGAAATCAGACAGCAGAATGTTTTGCCCTCCCTCTGGACAAAAGCTGCAGACTAACACTAGCACTAACACTTGGTGCGGGGTAAGTTGAGCCACATTGTAGTGTAAGTTGAGCCACATTGTAGTGTAAGTTGGGTAAATGCTTTATTTGTATAATTTACGTAGGCCTTATTCCAAAATTTCATAACAATTCAGTCAACACATTTACCCAATTGCAACAACACATTTCTGACAAGTCTACACACTTATTTAATAACTTAATTATTATAGGTATCCAGTGTAAATAACTGATAATGTATTGCCTTGTATTTATTTCTTTTATTCCTTGTATTTATTCCTTTTTATTTATTCCTTGGTGTATTTTGGGGTAAAGAACACAATCTTCATTTTTTAACCACTGCTCGGTATTGGGTGGCTCAACTAGCCATTTCAAAAATTAAGCTTTTTAATCAACTTCTTGTTAATGCATGAAGTGATGTAAATAATATTCTTCCCTATGCATAGCTAAGTCATTTGTAAGTGGACAAACAGTAAAGTCTAGTCACAGACTTTGCTAGTTTACTCACCAGCAGGCATTAATCACAATCATAATATCGAAAAACATCAAAAAACATACTTTTAACTCACATTTTCTGATAGTTGTGACAAATGAGACTTATTGTATGTCAACCGTGTTCTAATAACATGTTCAATCACTGTGTGATACCACGTGTAACTGTCACTAATGTAGTTTCCTGGGAAACACGGGTAGTTAACCTAACAGGCCCTTCTACTATATTATATGGTGTGTATTGTATGTATTGTGACATTTGTCTCCTTATCTTCTTCCTTGATCTGTGCATTGTCTTATGAAGGAATACTTCACACGTTCATGTAGTGGGTATGGTGCCGATTCCTCTGAACAAACAGTGTGGTGTGCAAACAACGTGCTGGTTCGTGTCGTTATTTACAGGTGCTATGTACATATGTCCGTTGAGCACATCCACCATTTGGCGTGATGTCAATGGGCAGGTTATTCCATATTCTGGCTGTCAGGGAATAATGAAAATGTCAAAATGTTTGTTCTACAGAATGGTATAAAGAACTGTCTCCTGCTCTCAGTTGATGGATATGGTTGTCCAAAGGTACAACTGGAGATGGCCAGTAGTCCATGTGTTGCTTTAGACAGCATGTAGACTTTCACCTGTGCTCAATGCTCTATTTATAGCTCACAGCCGAGGGTCTGCAGCATGGATGTTACACGCTATCACAGCGTTTTGTTTTAGCAAGGATATTGTTTATTGTTTCTATGTGCTTGATATTATTCTTGAATGTTTTATAATTTAATTCACAACTGACATGTTTTGCTTGATGAATGCTTTTAAACAATATTGTTTATGTTTTTAGATTGGTGTTTTGTATGAACACTTAGCTATAGCTAAGTGTTCATACAAAACAATTTTTCAGTGTCATGTTGGTTTAAATAACATTGGGTTAACCATGTTGACCTTTTGCACTTATATTAATTAAATGAAGGCAGAATTCCTTAAAATTTATGACAAAATAAAAGTCACAAAACACATTTAACCAAAAAACGCAATACAAAAGTTTTGTTTGCTAATAAAATATACTACATGTATTAAACAAAAATAGTATAATTTATATATTATTAAAATAATAGTAAATAGTTCATAATAGTAAATGTTGTAACATTTATTATAAACATTAAAAATAAACTGTAATTTTATAATTACCTAAGTCTTCCCAATTAAAAATAACTTAACAACCAGCTGAACAATTACACACATATGTTAAACAAGTACCTTTTCTTCAAAATACAAACTTGTTATGAACACTAATTCAGCTTCAGAAACTGATTTACTTGCACAACAATTGACTAAAACAACAACAAATACATGTAACTGAACTACAAGCAACTCTTGATTCTTCAAAATCACTGAACATACTGGATCACATAATCTTGACCTAATGAATACATTAAATTACAGTGATATGAAACAAATGTAATATATGTTTGAAATATATGTAACATATTGTAAATAGTTTGAATGTAGTAGTATATGGTAGAAACTGGAGTTACTATATACAGCATATTATATATATATATATATATATATATATATATATATATATATATATATATATATACATACACACCAAAGTCTCTCTCCTCCTCTCCCCTGTTTCTCTGTCTGTTTCTCTGTCTGTCTGTCTGTCTGTTTTTGTCTGGTGTTCTATGTTGTACAAAGAACTGATTGTCCCAGCCTTCACTTCCTGACAAAGGCAACCAGTGGTCATTGAAACGAGTAAACTAATTGTACATTAAGAATATTTTTCATTCACTCTATGCAGGATATACTGCATTAACTATTTTGCACATATCTGAACACATCCACAACACACATCAAACACACTGACATCAAACACACTGACATCAAACACACTGACATCAAACCAACCTGGTGACAAATAATATTTGCATAATGCAAAGCACATAACTGTTTTCACATTCTATACATTACTTTTTAGTTATTATTTTAAATACCCTAATGCCTCCTGGTGAGATATAAGTTTATTGGTTAATGGTTTATTGTTGGCAAGGTAAGTTTGAATGAAGATCACATGGAACAGTAATACCTTAATATATCATCACATTAAATAATATGAGGTAGCATAAATGGATGTACACAAATTGTCATTGATTAACACGGAATTTATAAGTATATAGAACATCTCAGTTGGTTACATGTTACCATTGTGATCTTTCACCTCGTAATACAATACATGTTACCATAGTGATCTTTCACCTCGTAATACAATACGTGTTACCATAGTGATCTTTCAGCTTGTAATACAATACGTGTTACCATAGTGATCTTTCAGCTTGTAATACAATACGTGTTACCATAGTGATCTTTAACCTCAAAATACAATGTGTTATCATTGTGATCTTTCACCTCAAAATACAAAACATGTTACCACTATGATCTTTCACCTCGTAATACTTAAAAATGCACATTTTGGCAATGAATTAAACTACTGGTATATGCTAGTTTTACTGCACTAAAAGACCGCCCAATAAATCTTCACCATTGAAGGTGAACCATAACTTTTTCAACGGATGATTTATTGGTCTGTCAAATCTCTTTATTGATCTGTCAAGTCTCTTTATTGATCTGTCAAGTCCCTTTTAATACATTTTCTGATGATAAATATTCTACTGATGTAAATATTAAAACATGAAGTTAATTTAGATGTATTTTGATAACCCAAAATTCAAAGAATTTGGGGATTTTAATTATATATGAAACCCCGAACTAGCTCTGTCCCAGTTGACCAATAAAAGGTGATGTACATTCCTTTTAAATACATTCCCCATTCTATGCGGTCCTTTCCACGATACAACAATATATAACACGACAGTGCAGCTCGTCACTTTTTACTTGGACCAGGTTCATCCCTGTTTTGATGTTTCTTCCCATTGTTTGCCAGGTTTGGCTTAGTCTTCCCGGCTAAAGTCTCTCCCGGTCGGAAAGTGTCGGGATTCAGCTGTATTCTAGGTGGAAGGCCTGCAACAAGGATGGGGGTTGGGAGAATTCTAGTTGGAACAAGGAAGATAACAGAGCTTTGTGCTGCATGAAATTAAGCCTAACCCTGGGAACTAAGCCATCCCCCCTGTGAACTAAGCCATTCCCCCTGGCAACAAAGCCGTCTCCCTGGGAACTAAGCCGTCCCCCTGGGAACTAAGCCGTCCCCCTGGGAACTAAGCCGTCCCCCTGGGAACTAAGCCATCCCCTGGGAACCAAGTGGCATTTATTATTACGATAACACAGATTTATTCTATCAGTGTAATAAAATTATCATATACTGTAATTATTGCAGTAACCACGTGTGTGTGCATGTGCGTGCGTTCGGGTGTTTATGTGTGTACACAATTGTATGTGCATGGGTGTGTGCACAAGTGTGCATGTGTTTGTGCACGAGTGTGCACATGGGTATGTACACGGGTGTGCATGTGTGGTTGTGCACACACTCGTGTAAGCGTGGGTGTGTACACGAGTGTGTGTACATGGGGCGTGTACATGGGGGTGTACATGTGTGTGTGTACACGGGCGTGTACATGGGTGTGTACACGGGTGTGTGTACACGGGGATGTGTACACAGGTGTGGGTGTGTATGTATGAATGTAGGGCACGAAGCAAGACAGAGCTACTTCTATACCATGTGTGCCTACCTGTTACTTCTATACCATGTGTTCCTACCTGTTACTTCTATACCATGTGTGCCTACCTGTTACTTCTATACCATGTGTGCCTACCTGTTACTTCTATACCATGTGTGTCTACCTGTTACTTCTATACCATGTGTTCCTACCTGTTACTTCTATACCATGTGTGTCTACCTGTTACTTCTATACCATGTGTATACTTCTATACCATGTGTGTCTACCTGTTACTTCTATACCATGTGTGTCTACCTGTTACTTCTATACCATGTGTGCCTACCTGTTACTTCTATACCATGTGTTCCTACCTGTTACTTCTATACCATGTGTGTCTACCTGTTACTTCTATACCATGTGTGCCTACCTGTTACTTCTATACCATGTGTGCCTACCTGTTACTTCTATACCATGTGTTCCTACCTGTTACTTCTATACCATGTGTGTCTACCTGTTACTTCTATACCATGTGTGCCTACCTGTTACTTCTATACCATGTGTGCCTACCTGTTACTTCTATACCATGTGTGCCTACCTGTTACTTCTATACCATGTGTGTCTACCTGTTACTTCTATACCATGTGTGTCTACCTGTTACTTCTATACCATGTGTGCCTACCTGTTACTTCTATACCATGTGTGCCTACCTGTTACTTCTATACCATGTGTCTACCTGTTACTTCTATACCATGTGTGTCTACCTGTTACTTCTATACCATGTGTGTCTACCTGTTACTTCTATACCATGTGTGCCTACCTGTTACTTCTATACCATGTGTGTCTACCTGTTACTTCTATACCATGTGTGTCTACCTGTTACTTCTATACCATGTGTGCCTACCTGTTACTTCTATACCATGTGTCTACCTGTTACTTCTATACCATGTGTGTCTACCTGTTACTTCTATACCATGTGTGCCTACCTGTTACTTCTATACCATGTGTGCCTACCTGTTACTTCTATACCATGTGTGTCTACCTGTTACTTCTATACCATGTGTGCCTACCTGTTACTTCTATACCATGTGTGCCTACCTGTTACTTCTATACCATGTGTGCCTACTTTTTACTTCTATACCATGTGTGTCTACCTGTTACTTCTATACCATGTGTGCCTACCTGTTACTTCTATACCATGTGTCTACCTGTTACTTCTATACCATGTGTGTCTACCTCTTACTTCTGTACCATGTGTGTCTACCTGTTACTTCTATACCATGTGTGTCTACTTTTTACTTCTATACCATGTGTGTCTACCTGTTACTTCTATACCATGTGTGCCTACCTGTTACTTCTATACCATGTGTGTCTACCTGTTACTTCTATACCATGTGTGTCTACTTTTTACTTCTATACCATGTGTGTCTACCTGTTACTTCTATACCATGTGTGCCTACCTGTTACTTCTATACCATGTGTGCCTACCTGTTACTTCTATACCATGTGTGCCTACCTGTTACTTCTATACCATGTGTTCCTACCTGTTACTTCTATACCATGTGTGTCTACCTGTTACTTCTATACCATGTGTTCCTACCTGTTACTTCTATACCATGTGTGCCTACCTGTTACTTCTATACCATGTGTTCCTACCTGTTACTTCTATACCATGTGTGTCTACCTCTTACTTCTATACCATGTGTGTCTACCTGTTACTTCTATACCATGTGTGTCTACTTTTTACTTCTATACCATGTGTGTCTACCTGTTACTTCTATACCATGTGTGCCTACCTGTTACTTCTATACCATGTGTGTCTACCTGTTACTTCTATACCATGTGTGTCTACTTTTTACTTCTATACCATGTGTGTCTACCTGTTACTTCTATACCATGTGTTCCTACCTGTTACTTCTATACCATGTGTGCCTACCTGTTACTTCTATACCATGTGTTCCTACCTGTTACTTCTATACCATGTGTGCCTACCTGTTACTTCTATACCATGTGTGTCTACCTGTTACTTCTATACCATGTGTGTCTACCTGTTACTTCTATACCATGTGTTCCTACCTGTTACTTCTATACCATGTGTGCTTACCTGTTACTTCTATACCATGTGTGCCTACCTGTTACTTCTATACCATGTGTTCCTACCTGTTACTTCTATACCATGTGTGCCTACCTGTTACTTCTATACCATGTGTGTCTACCTGTTACTTCTATACCATGTGTGCCTACCTGTTACTTCTATACCATGTGTGTCTACCTGTTACTTCTATACCATGTGTGCCTACCTGTTACTTCTATACCATGTGTCTACCTGTTACTTCTATACCATGTGTGTCTACCTCTTACTTCTATACCATGTGTGTCTACCTGTTACTTCTATACCATGTGTGTCTACTTTTTACTTCTATACCATGTGTGTCTACCTGTTACTTCTATACCATGTGTGCCTACCTGTTACTTCTATACCATGTGTGCCTACCTGTTACTTCTATACCATGTGTGCCTACCTGTTACTTCTATACCATGTGTGTCTACCTGTTACTTCTATACCATGTGTGCCTACCTGTTACTTCTATACCATGTGTCTACCTGTTACTTCTATACCATGTGTGTCTACCTGTTACTTCTATACCATGTGTGTCTACCTGTTACTTCTATACCATGTGTGTCTACTTTTTACTTCTATACCATGTGTGTCTATCTGTTACTTCTATACCATGTGTGCCTACCTGTTACTTCTATACCATGTGTGCCTACCTGTTACTTCTATACCATGTGTGCCTACCTGTTACTTCTATACCATGTGTGTCTACCTGTTACTTCTATACCATGTGTCTACCTGTTACTTCTATACCATGTGTGCCTACCTGTTACTTCTATACCATGTGTGCCTACCTGTTAATTCTATATCATGTGTGTCTACCTCTTACTTCTATACCATGTGTCTACCTGTTACTTCTATACCATGTGTGCCTACCTGTTACTTCTATACCATGTGTGTCTACCTCTTACTTCTATACCATGTGTGCCTACCTGTTACTTCTATACCATGTGTGCCTACCTGTTACTTCTATACCATGTGTGTCTACCTCTTACTTCTATACCATGTGTGTCTACCTGTTACTTCTATACCATGTGTCTACCTGTTACTTCTATACCATGTGTGTCTACCTCTTACTTCTATACCATGTGTGTCTACCTGTTACTTCTATACCATGTGTGTCTACTTTTTACTTCTATACCATGTGTGTCTATCTGTTACTTCTATACCATGTGTGCCTACCTGTTACTTCTATACCATGTGTGCCTACCTGTTACTTCTATACCATGTGTGTCTACTTTTTACTTCTATACCATGTGTGTCTATCTGTTACTTCTATACCATGTGTGCCTACCTGTTACTTCTATACCATGTGTGCCTACCTGTTACTTCTATACCATGTGTGTCTACCTGTTACTTCTATACCATGTGTGCCTACCTGTTACTTCTATACCATGTGTCTACCTGTTACTTCTATACCATGTGTGCCTACCTGTTAATTCTATACCATGTGTGTCTACCTGTTACTTCTATACCATGTGTCTACCTGTTACTTCTATACCATGTGTGTCTACCTGTTACTTCTGTACCATGTGTGTCTACCTCTTACTTCTATACCATGTGTGCCTACCTGTTACTTCTATACCATGTGTGCCTACCTGTTACTTCTATACCATGTGTGCCTACCTGTTACTTCTGTACCATGTGTGTCTACCTCTTACTTCTATACCATGTGTGGCTACCTCTTACTTCTATACCATGTGTGCCTACCTGATATATGGGACTGATCCAAAGTAGATTTCTCGGACTGTGATTTCCTGACATTTGTCGACACTGTCTCATCAAAAGGTAACTCCTTTGTCCTATCTACTTCGGGGTTGTATATGTTCAAGAGAACTGGAAAGCAGAAAATATATTTGCATTGAAAATGGTACGTTATATATAGTGCGGTGTCCAGTCCTAGGACTGCCCACAGCACTTTACACTTCACCCCCTGGCACACCTGTTCCTTTACACTTCACCCCCTGGCACACCTGTTCCTTTACACTTCACCCCCTGACACACCTGTTCACTCCAACGTCATCTCAACTTCTTTGAGAAGCATTCAGCCACACTGCAATTACCACAAAATGACTATTTGTTCATATATCCACGATTGAGAGTCTGGCGTTCACCCCAAATACAGAGATGCCAAGCCTCAGAGTTCACCCCAAATACAGAGATGCCAAGCCTCAGAGTTCACCCCAAATACAGAGATGCCAAGCCTCAGAGTTCACCCCAAATACAGAGATGCCAAGCCTCAGAGTTCACCCCAAATACAGAGATGCCAAGCCTCAGAGTTCACCCCAAATACAGAGATGCCAAGCCTCAGAGTTCACCCCAAATACAGAGATGCCAAGCCTCAGAGTTCACCCCAAATACAGAGATGCCAAGCCTCAGAGTTCACCCATAAGTCAAGATTTGGAAGCAACAGTTCTGCTTCTTGCATCATGTCAGCGAACAGAGCTATGTCATCGGCATAATCCAGATCAGAGAAATGGCAGACTAGATGTTTGGTGCTTCAGAGTCTGGTGAGAGTTAGTCCTTTCTGCCATCAACTGCAGTTCCTAGAGCATAGTCCAAGGCTATGATGAACAGGTATGGGGCGAGAGGGTCTCCTTGGAGAACTCCTGTGTTAATCTTGAAATTTGTAGTTTCCCGTTCAGGAGTGAGTACGACTGTAGGTGTTTTCATACATTATCTGTAAGGCTTTGACAATCTTCTCCTGGGTGCAATACACATGAAGAATCTGGAACAGTTTGTTTCTGTCTACTGAGTGAACAGCTTTTTGTAAAGACACAAGACCTAGAAAGAATGGCTGAAGATAGAAACGGAAACATATCTTGCTGAATTTTAGCCCTGTGGCAAATCAGTTTCATTAAAATGTCATGGGGTATAAATGGTTAAAAGGTACTCCTCAATAAAAAATTTTTGCTAGTCTCATTTAAAATAAATTATGCAAAAAAATAAAACCTATCCCGTATCCACTACAACATTCTATCTCATCTGTGCAACTTTATTATGTAGTTTTAGTAAAATCATATTAAATTATTTGATGTTTAGCCAAACAATAATTGAAGTAAAATGGAAAAATCACAAATTATGTCTCGCTTGGTGCAATATCGTGTTTCACTGTTTGTGCCTTTGATTCTCCTTACTCTCGCAAGACATGTGTCGACCACGTTCAATGAGTTGAATGCTAAAGGTCGACTCCATACTGACTTTACCAGATATAACAAACAAAATTAATTTTTTTATCTACGCCATTTTTTATTAAATCGAGGGAGTTCGAAATGACAACTTGTTTCTCACCAGTGTCGCTAGGTGTGATGGAAGTTATGACAGGGTTAGAAGACGAGGGTGAGCTGTACATGCTGATTGCGTGCTGGAAGCGAGCGTTGCGCAGCTGTTTCTCCTGCAGATGGTGCAGCAGGAAGTTGGCAAAGTCGTGAGACAATGTCTGGTCATATCGTGGATTGGTCTTCTGGCAACAATGAAACACAAACATGGATTACTGTGCGTGTGCATGCATGTGCAAGTGTGTGCATGCATACACATATGTGCGTGCGTGTGTGACAAAGTTTGGAAGCACCTAGAAAGAGACAACAAAATCAGCCCAAAACAGAGTGCATTGGAGACGTTTTGTTTTGGCTCTATTCATTCTCCAGTTTGATTGAAGAGGATTAAGTAATTAATGGGGAACAAAGTAATGGCAAATATAAAATTTCATGTAATGCATTTTGAACGGTCCTACAGACTGGATAACTGGCTATATAAGAACACATCTTTACATGAACTCTTCTTTTTATACAACAATATAGTTGTATTTAACCTATGATGAAGTAGAGTCATTATTTATTAATGAACTAGAGTCATCATTTATGAAGCACAGTAGTAGTAATTAATTTTTTATAGTGTTGTAAAGGTACATACAGTATTAGACCTATTATTCGACCTGTACATGCCCTAATTACCGTACACCCCATTTTCTAATCAGCAGGGTCCATAATTATTGTAATTTGACTAGTGTGGAAATTTTATTTTTTCTCACTCAAGAAAGACAGCAGACCTAGAGGACATGAGGTAATATTAGTCAAGGATCAATGTAGATTAGATATCAGGAAGTACTCGCTCTAAAAGGGGAAAATAAATGACTGGAACAAATTATCTACAGATTGTGTAACTGCTAGCAGTGTGAATGTTTAAAAACAAAATTGACACATCTCTGGAGGGCGGATTACACATAGATGAAAAATGTTGACTCTTGATAAGCCAATGACTTCCTTGTCTACTTGCCATCTGGGCCTTTGCCTTGGATGCCAGTCTTGTTAAATCTTGTTAAATCTTTCATGGCCCAATTTTTTTTCAAGCATACTGTGTGTTTATTAGGTAGAATACGGTAGTTGTAATTAATTTGTTGAAGCAATGCTATTTAACAAGATTTGCCATCCAAGCCAAAGGCCCAGATGGCAAGTGGACAAGGAAGCCATTGGCTTATCGAGAGTCCAACAATGTTCATCTACTTATAACCCGCCCTCCTGAGATATGTGTCAACCTTGTTTTTAAACATATTCACGCTGCTAGCTGTTACACAATCTGTAGACAATTTGTTCCATTCATTTATTGTCCTCTGTGAGAACGATGTCCTGCTTCCTGATGTCCAATCTACATTGATCCTTTACTAATTTTACCTCATGTCCTCTAGTTCTGCTATCCTTCTTGAGTGAGAAAAACATATTTCTATCAATATTTTCATACCCATTCAATATCTAAAAAACTTCAATCTGATCTCCTCTTAACATCCTTGTCTCTAGAGTTGTTAAACCACATTCTTTCAGGCGTTCTTCATAACTAAGGTCTCTCAGTTCTGGAATCATTTTAGTTGCTCTCCTTTGTATGCGTTCAAGCGTATCTATATCCTTCTTACGATATGGTCTCCATGCTTGTATACAGTATTCTAAATGAGGTCTAACTATTGCTTTATAAAGAGGTATAATTAACTTTTTTCCCTTGTATGTTATGTTTCTTCTAGTCAATCCAAGAATTTGATTACCCTTTGAAGCTGCAATACCACACTGCTCTGAAACTTTCATATCAGCGCTTATTGTAACTCCTAAGTCCTTTTCTTTTACAGTAGTATCCAGAACAGTATCTCCCATTTTATAGTTTACATTCAAGTTCCCATGTCCTGTATGTAGGCATTTACATTTCCCAAAATTGAACAACATCTGCCATTTCTCAGACCATTTCACTAATCTGTCTAGATCGTTTTGTAAATGTTGTTTATCACCATCAGTATTAACCTTTCTAAACAGTTTTGTGTCATCCGCAAATTTCAGTACGTTACTTGTTATACTGTCGTCCAAGTCATTGATATAAATTAAGAATAATATAGGTCCTAATACTGATCCTTGAGGTACCCCACTCAAAACCGATTTCCAATTTGAAACTTCTCCATCTACTACAACTCGTTGTCTTCTGTCAGTCAGCCATTGTTCTATCCAGGCAGTTATGCTATCCCCGATACCATGGGCTTTTAATTTAAGTAGTAATCTTTGATGTGGCACTTTGTCAAAAGCTTTCTGAAAATCTAAGTAGATAATATCTACTGGCGATCCCACGTCTATCCACTTAGTGATTTCTTCCAAAAAACATAACATATTTGTTAAGCATGACCTCGCTTTAAGGAATCCATGTTGAGATGAATTTAATAATTTATGCTTAACGAGGAAGTCCACCATATGGTCTTTAATTAACCTTTCTAATAATTTACAAATCACTGACGTTAAACTCACTGGTCTGTAATTCTCTGACTTATTTCTCGAACCCTTTTTAAATAATGGTATGATGTTTGCTTCTTTCCATTCAAACGGAACAACTCCCTCTTTTAATGACAAGTTGAATACTATTGCAAGTGGTATACTGATTTGTTCTACTGTTTCCATTAGTAATTTTGGAGGAATCCCATCCACTCCCGGTGATTTGTTATCCTTCATTGCCTTTATTTTCTTAGCTACCAATTCTGGAGTTACAACTAACGGACCTAAATATTCAGATTTAGCCTCCTGAAATTTAGCATCAGCAACTGGTAATGAACTAATATCTTCTTTGGTAAACACTGAACTGAAGTAACCATTTAGGTCTTCCGCCATTAAAAACCCCTGTGATATTATATTTCCAGCACTGTCTTCTAGAGGTCCAACCTTGTCTCGTACGTTTTGTTTACTCCTGACATATGCATAAAAACTCTTGCTGTCATTTTTTATGTTACATGCTAGTTTTTGCTCATAGCTTCTTTTAGATTGTCTGATTTCACTTGTAGCTGCATTAAGTGCTTCTTTGTAATTTGCATAGTCTTCTTCATTTCTGGTACGCCTATAAACCCTCCACATAGTTTGTTTTAACACTATTTTTCTAATAGCCTCTTTTGACAAGTGTTTCTTTCTACACCGTTTTCCTTGTTTTTGGAAGGGAACAAATTTATCGATGATACTCTCAATTTCATATTTTAGAATATTCCAACATTCAATTGCGGTCTTATTCATCAGCATGTTATTCCAATCTAGCTTTGCTAAGTATTTTCTCATATCTTTGTAGTTACCTTTGTGGAAGTTTCTCTTGTACGTTTTCTTATTTTTGCTTTCTGATTTTACATTGATGTCAAAATGTATTTGATTATGGTCACTGTTACCCAATGGTTCAAATATTTTTACATTGTCCACTAATTCTTTTTGTGATGACAAAACTATATCTAATACATTTTCTCCCCTGGTTGGTTCTAGCACGTGCTGAGTAAGAAAGCTATCCTGGATTAAAAATAAAAATTGTTGGTCCTCAATCCCTGTGCTCTCTAGAGAATTCCATTGTATGTGTCCATGGTTAAAATCTCCCATTATGATACATTCCCCTTTACTAACTTCCTTTATAGCGTTTTTTATTTTGTGTTGTCCTCTTCGTTTATGTTTGGACTTCGGTAAACTAATCCAATAGTTAATTTTGAATTTCCTGAAACAATTTTGCACCAAACAGCTTCATCGCAATCTGCTTCCCTTTCTAGTTTTATTTCATAAGCCTGAATAGATTCTTTAACATATAAAATAACTCCCCCGCCCCTTCTTCCTATTCGATCTTTCCTAAACATTACATATCCTGTCAGTCCTAATTCAGCATCTGTTATATCTATGTTGGCCCATGATTCAGTTATACCAATTATGTGAAGGTCAATATCTTCTACCATAATGTTTAATTCGTTTTTCTTATTTACTATGCTCCTTGCATTTAAACATACTATTGCCAGAGTTTTTATGATGTTCAATTAATGCCAACAGTGAACGTTTCTAGAACTGTCTGTGGAGTTAAATAAAGTCTGACACATTATCTGAAAGACTACGGCATTGAACATTTGCACTGACAAACAGTTTCCGAAGACTGATCTACCTGGCAGGAAAGTGTTACTGGGGGTCTGCTATTGACATCAAAGCATACCGCACTATAACCAGGAGATTAAACTTGCTGGCAATTTACTGGCTGGAAACAGCTAAGAAAACCAGGAGACAGAAACTGGCCACTTCTACTACTAGTAATAATAAGACACGGTTGGCGACATCTGCTCATGAAAAAGTGGGAAATTGTTCATGAAAAAGCAGAAAAGTGTTCATGAAAAGCAGCAAATACCTCCTCCGTTTTGAACATGTTGTTTTACGAGTTGCCATTTTGATGTGCCGTTCATGTCGCGGTGAACGCAGGCACATAAAAATGTGAAATCATTTGAAAGAGACCAAAGAAATAAAACGTGTGTAGAAGACATCAAACGAAGAAAGAAGCTGGCGCTTGATGCAATGAGTGCATTCCAAGAGGTTTGGAGGTGTAATCAAACCAACCGCAGCCTGAAGATCAGCATTTTTGAGGCACTGGTCAAGAGTATCTTTCTGTACAACTCAGATTTCTGGACTATGACTCTCACTGGTCAAGTGAATGCATTCCAGCATCAATTGCTCAGAATGGTAATTACCATCAGGTGGCCAGACAAGATAAGTAATGAAGACCTCAGAGCTGTTACAAAACACACAGACTGGAGTGACAAGATCTATGAGAGAAGATTCCCATGGTGTGGTCATCTGCTGCGCATGTCAGAAAACACCCCTGCAAGAAGAGCATTGGCCAAAGCAGAGATGGATGAGCGAAGACCCAAGGGCCGTCCAAAGCAGAGTTGGATGAGCGAAGACCCAAGGGCCGTCCAAAGCAGAGATGGATGAGCGAAGACCCAAGGGCCGTCCAAAGCAGAGATGGATGAGCGAAGACCCAAGGACCGTCCAAAGCAGAGATGAATGAGCGAAGACCCAAGGGCCGTCCAAAGCAGAGATGGATGAGCGAAGACCCAAGGGCCGTCCAAAGCAGAGATGAATGAGCGAAGACCCAAGGGCCGTCCAAAGCAGAGAATGGTCTTGTGTGCAACAACTAGATCAGACAGAATGGTCTTGTGTGCAACAACTAGATCAGACAGAATGGTCTTGTGTGCAACAACTAGATCAGACAGAATGGTCTTGTGTGCAACAACTAGATCAGACAGAATGGTCTTGTGTGCAACAACTAGATCAGACAGAATGGTCTTGTGTGCAACAACTAGATCAGACAGAATGGTCCTGTGTGCAACAACTAGATCAGACAGAATGGTCTTGTGTGCAACAACTAGATCAGACAGAATGGTCTTGTGTGCAACAACTAGATCAGACAGAATGGTCTTGTGTGCAACAACTAGATGATCAGACAGAATGGTCCTGTGTGCAACAACTAGATCAGACAGAATGGTCCTGTGTGCAACAACTAGATCAGACAGAATGGTCTTGTGTGCAACAACTAGATCAGACAGAATGGTCTTGTGTGCAACAACTAGATCAGACAGAATGGTCTTGTGTGCAACAACTAGATCAGACAGAATGGTCTTGTGTGCAACAACTAGATGATCAGACAGAATGGTCCTGTGTGCAACAACTAGATCAGACAGAATGGTCCTGTGTGCAACAACTAGATCAGACAGAATGGTCTTGTGTGCAACAACTAGATCAGACAGAATGGTCTTGTGTGCAACAACTAGATCAGACAGAATGGTCTTGTGTGCAACAACTAGATCAGACAGAATGGTCTTGTGTGCAACAACTAGATCAGACAGAATGGTCCTGTGTGCAACAACTAGATCAGACAGAATGGTCCTGTGTGCAACAACTAGATCAGACAGAATGGTTTTGTGTGCAACAACTAGATCAGACAGAATGGTCTTGTGTGCAACAACTAGATCAGACAGAATGGTCCTGTGTGCAACAACTAGATCAGACAGAATGGTCCTGTGTGCAACAACTAGATCAGACAGAATGGTCCTGTGTGCAACAACTAGATCAGACAGAATGGTCTTGTGTGCAATAACTAGATAAGACAGAATGGTCTTGTGTGCAACAACTAGATCAGACAGAATGGTCTTGTGTGCAACAACTAGATCAGACAGAATGGTCTTGTGTGCAACAACTAGATCAGACAGAATGGTCCTGTGTGCAACAACTAGATCAGACAGAATGGTCCTGTGTGCAACAACTAGATCAGACAGAATGGTCTTGTGTGCAACAACTAGATCAGACAGAATGGTCTTGTGTGCAACAACTAGATCAGACAGAATGGTCTTGTGTGCAACAACTAGATCAGACAGAATGGTCCTGTGTGCAACAACTAGATCAGACAGAATGGTCCTGTGTGCAACAACTAGATCAGACAGAATGGTCTTGTGTGCAACAACTAGATCAGACAGAATGGTCTTGTGTGCAACAACTAGATCAGACAGAATGGTCTTGTGTGCAACAACTAGATCAGACAGAATGGTCTTGTGTGCAACAACTAGATCAGACAGAATGGTCCTGTGTGCAACAACTAGATCAGACAGAATGGTCCTGTGTGCAACAACTAGATCAGACAGAATGGTCCTGTGTGCAACAACTAGATCAGACAGAATGGTCTTGTGTGCAATAACTAGATAAGACAGAATGGTCTTGTGTGCAACAACTAGATCAGACAGAATGGTCTTGTGTGCAACAACTAGATCAGACAGAATGGTCTTGTGTGCAACAACTAGATCAGACAGAATGGTCCTGTGTGCAACAACTAGATCAGACAGAATGGTCTTGTGTGCAACAACTAGATCAGACAGAATGGTCTTGTGTGCAACAACTAGATCAGACAGAATGGTCTTGTGTGCAACAACTAGATCAGACAGAATGGTCCTGTGTGCAACAACTAGATCAGACAGAATGGTCCTGTGTGCAACAACTAGATCAGACAGAATGGTCTTGTGTGCAACAACTAGATCAGACAGAATGGTCTTATGTGCAACAACTAGATCAGACAGAATGGTCTTGTGTGCAACAACTAGATCAGACAGAATGGTCTTGTGTGCAACAACTAGATCAGACAGAATGGTCTTGTGTGCAACAACTAGATCAGACAGAATGGTCCTGTGTGCAACAACTAGATCAGACAGAATGGTCCTGTGTGCAACAACTAGATCAGACAGAATGGTCCTGTGTGCAACAACTAGATCAGACAGAATGGTCTTGTGTGCAACAACTAGATCAGACAGAATGGTCTTGTGTGCAACAACTAGATCAGACAGAATGGTCTTGTGTGCAACAACTAGATCAGACAGAATGGTCTTGTGTGCAACAACTAGATCAGACAGAATGGTCCTGTGTGCAACAACTAGATCAGACAGAATGGTCCTGTGTGCAACAACTAGATCAGACAGAATGGTCTTGTGTGCAACAACTAGATCAGACAGAATGGTCCTGTGTGCAACAACTAGATCAGACAGAATGGTCCTGTGTGCAACAACTAGATCAGACAGAATGGTCCTGTGTGCAACAACTAGATCAGACAGAATGGTCTTGTGTGCAACAACTAGATCAGACAGAATGGTCCTGTGTGCAACAACTAGATCAGACAGAATGGTCCTGTGTGCAACAACTAGATCAGACAGAATGGTCCTGTGTGCAACAACTAGATCAGACAGAATGGTCCTGTGTGCAACAACTAGATCAGACAGAATGGTCTTGTGTGCAACAACTAGATCGATTTTACTGTGAACTTTTTTGTAAAAAAAACGTGACATTCCGTCCATAAAGCGGGACCCATGGATAAGTGGTATTTCCCACCCAAAAGCAGTAATGTTGACACCAAAGATATGATTAATGTCTTTCTTACCATGACTGAATTCTTATCAAGCAATCGTCGTACGTCTCTCACGACCGGCACCTTGGGCTCGAGCTTTGGCTCGGAGGTGTGTAACTGACGTATGCACTGCTGCACCAGACGAAACCCTTGCTCGTCTGACTGGGAGGGTTCATATACCCTAACATCGGGGTTGACTGATCTTCTTCCTTCTTTGGTCTGTGTCAAGTATGAAGCTTTGGCTGGAGCCGAACATCTCCCTGGGGAACACGTGGTGTACATAGTCAGGATTAAAATTCCCTTCTCGGTTCATTAATCCCACATCTAATGGTGAGAGGATGTGGCAGGTGCCTTAGTCTCCTACAGCCCATCTGTTTGTGGGGCAAATCTCCCACTTCCCACAAATTCTGAGAGTTCACCTCCTACCAGTCCCACCTACTGATGACACCAACCTCCCACAACCCATTGAGTTTTTTTACCAACCTTCCAACTCCTGCTATGCCTTCTCGCTGATTGTGAATAGTCTGAATAATAGTGTGTGAATAGTCTGAATAATAGTGTGTGAATAGTCTTAATAATAGTGTGTGAATAGTCTGAATAATAGTGTGTGAATAGTCTTAATAATAGTGTGTGAATAGTCTGAATAATAATGTGTGAATAGTCAAAGTATAAAGTGTTAGACCACTTTGCGTATTTTTCACAGAATTCTGACTGGACCCTGTCAAAAATAATTGAACAGTTTGTCCGAACATTTATTGAAAACTAAATAATAATTTTATGCAAATGCGCTAGCATGTCATAATGGAGAGGTTTGATTTTTCATGAAATGTTTCTAAAATGAGAGAAGTGAAGTCTTGATTAGAAAAAACATAACATACAAGGGAAAAAAGTTAATTATACCTCTTTATAAAGCAATAGTTAGACCTCATTTAGAATACTGTATACAAGCATGGAGACCATATCGTAAGAAGGATATAGATACGCTTGAACGCATACAAAGGAGAGCAACTAAAATGATTCCAGAACTGAGAGACCTTAGTTATGAAGAACGCCTGAAAGAATGTGGTTTAACAACTCTAGAGACAAGGAGGTTAAGAGGAGATCAGATTGAAGTTTTTAAGATATTGAATGGGTATGAAAATATTGATAGAAATATGTTTTTCTCACTCAAGAAGGATAGCAGAACTAGAGGACGAGGTAAAATTAGTAAAGGATCAATGTAGATTGGACATCAGGAAGCACTCGTTCTCACAGAGGACAATAAATGAATGGAACAAATTGTCTACAGATTGTGTAACTGCTAGCAGCGTGAATATGTTTAAAAACAAGGTTGACACATATCTCAGGAGGGCGGGTTATAAGTAGATGAACATTGTTGGACTCTCGATAAGCCAATGGCTTCCTTGTCCACTTGCCATCTGGGCCTTTGGCTTGGATGGCAAATCTTGTTAAATTCAACTGTTATATAATATATAAACTACATCTGTTCTAGCATCTTTAATGAAGTTGTTTATGCATATCAACCTTGCTGGTTTGTTCATTCATGAACAGCTGTCGACAATTGTCAGTACCTGTAGACAAGGTTTACTAGGGTCATGCATTCAAGGGATCATGTGATGGGCATATCGTCAACACCTTTACATGTTGAGTCTCCCGCATTCGCCGGGAGACTCCTGGAAATCCACCAAATCTCCTGGAAAGAGAACCAATCTCCTGGATTTTCAGTGAAACCAAAACATATTTTTTTCTATCATTTTCCAAACTCGGCATGACCTAATTGGATTTTATTTCCAGCTGACTTGAGTATGTTTTTCTGGGTCAATAGAAAGCAGTCAATACCGGTTCTGATTGGCCGTTTTCTGTAACATGCTTGGATTTGCAATGTAATCACAACGTATTTCTTGTGCTCGGTCTCGGCAAACGTGTTTAGGCTTGCCGCCTTATACCGTTTTCGATTGGGTGTTTTTCCCGATGTGTTCTGTGCACCAAGTGTTATAAAGCGTCTGATTCGATGTTTGTTGCACGGAAACAATAATATGGCGAAGCGTGGGTCTGATTCGCCATGTGCTAGTTCAGCGAAGAAGAAGAAATACGCTGCAAAATACAAGCCAGAATGGGCGACTGACTTGTAGTTTATATGCCAGTGTCAAGGGACCGACGTTTGCATACTGTAGAGTGTGCAATACGCACATAAACGTGGCAAGAGCGACATTGTTCGCCATGCGAGTTCGGCCAGTCACTCTACGTTGCAGAAAGCCACATCATTGCCCACAGCAACAGTGAGCGTGTGTTCTCGATGTGTCGAAAGATCGACACTGACTCTCGGTCGCAGCTCAGCAACGACACCCTGCATGTGCTGTCATCATGCAAAATCAACACTGACAATCCTTGCTATTCCTTTGTGCCAGAGAAGGATCTTCTCAAGTTGGCCAATGTTGCGACATGGGATTATGTGAAAGTTCACCAGTAAATGTGTAGGTTTGTGTCTGTTGTGCATGCTCTGTGAGATCGACATGGACATTATTCTTTTCTGGTAGATTTGTGATATATGTGTGAGGATTTTCATAAATTATAGGCGTGTGCCTGGTAAAGTCACCCCACATGCTCTATGTAAGATCAAAATGGGCGTTATTCTTCTGCGCCAGATGTCTAGAGCTGATGAGTTATTTGTGAATATATATATATAATGTGCTTTTGTATCATATATGAACTGTTCGTGATTGGTGATGATAAAACATGGTTGTTACTGTCATGGAAAGTATTCTTTTTGTAATATTTTGTTCTCTTAGACCCTCCGATTTGATTTTCCGAGACTACCCGATTTATGTATAAATCCCCTATTTTCTGAGACCCTCCGATTTACGTATAAATCCCAGTTTTTCCGAGATCCTCCGATTTACGTATAAATCTCCTGGATAGGCATTTCTGAAACTTAACATGTATGAACACCCATAAAATAACATTCCCTTTTTCAAGACAGCAAGTGGATTCCCTTTCTGGAAAGCAAGAGGAGGGCAAGAAAAGACGGCGCTGCCAAAGGAAAACCTGGCTGGTTAATAGAGGAATGGACCAATCTCAGCCTACTACAGACCAGGCCTACTTGCCCTACTATACACAGTAGAAGACAGACCAGGCCTACTTGCCCTACTATACACAGTAGAAGACAGACCAGGCCTACTTGCCCTACTATACACAGTAGAAGACAGACCAGGCCTACTTGCCCTGCTATACACAGTAGAAGACAGACCAGGCCTACTTGCCCTGCTATACACAGTAGAAGACAGACCAGGCCTACTTGCCCTGCTATACACAGACCAGGCCTACTTGCCCTGCTATACACAGTAGAAGACAGACCAGGCCTACTTGCCCTGCTATACACAGTAGAAGACAGACCAGGCCTACTTGCCCTGCTATACACAGTAGAAGACAGACCAGGCCTACTTGCCCTGCTATACACAGTAGAAGACAGACCAGGCCTACTTGCCCTGCTATACACAGTAGAAGACAGACCAGGCCTACTTGCCCTGCTATACACAGTAGAAGACAGACCAGGCCTACTTGCCCTGCTATACACAGTAGAAGACAGACCAGGCCTACTTGCCTGCTATACACAGTAGAAGACAGACCAGGCCTACTTGCCCTGCTATACACAGTAGAAGACAGACCAGGCCTACTTGCCCTGCTATACACAGTAGAAGACAGACCAGGCCTACTTGCCCTACTATACACAGTAGAAGACAGACCAGGCCTACTTGCCCTACTATACACAGTAGAAGACAGACCAGGCCTACTTGCCCTACTATACACAGTAGAAGACAGACCAGGCCTACTTGCCCTGCTATACACAGTAGAAGACAGACCAGGCCTACTTGCCCTGCTATACACAGTAGAAGACAGACCAGGCCTACTTGCCTGCTATACACAGTAGAAGACAGACCAGGCCTACTTGCCCTGCTATACACAGTAGAAGACAGACCAGGCCTACTTGCCCTGCTATACACAGTAGAAGACAGACCAGGCCTACTTGCCCTACTATACACAGTAGAAGACAGACCAGGCCTACTTGCCCTACTATACACAGTAGAAGACAGACCAGGCCTACTTGCCCTACTATACACAGTAGAAGACAGACCAGGCCTACTTGCCCTACTATACACAGTAGAAGACAGACCAGGCCTACTTGCCCTACTATACACAGTAGAAGACAGACCAGGCTGGTGTAGATTCTCCATGGATATAGCACCCCAAGAGAGATCATCCCAGTGAGAAGTGTTAATGAGTCAACTTACGTAATTTCATGGCCACTGACTCCTCAAACAATTCTTTCCCCCGCATGATGCTGGCCATCTCTGGATGTGGGGTCCTGACACCGTAAATGTTTACAATTAAACTTAAAGCGAAAGGACAACAATATGTATTGGTTAACTGAAGTAGCAGTAATTACAGTAGTGACAACAAAACAGACAGCTGTCCAACATCTGTCACTCAATTGATGCTATATTCACTCTAGTTCTGTTCCTTTACAAGTATAATTTTTCTCCATATACCGTATTCAACCTATTAAACGTAAAAGCCCTAATTAGCGTACACCCCTTTTTCAAGCAGCAGCATCCATAATTATTCTAATTTGACTAGTTGACTTGCGTGGAACAAATGAAAAGTTTCGCCATCTGGTTTCTACACCAGTCACCAAGTGACACCACTAATGTTAAACAGTTACCTTATTGTTTAGAGAAATAACTTTTGGTGCGCACTTATAAGAAGTACGACAATACTGCAGAGTGGGATTATGCACTGATGAGGAAGAACAGATTCCTTGACATTTTCCTTGGCCCATTCTTCTTCAAGTCTAGTGGGCGCTTATTAGGTCAAATACGGTAACTTGTTTATTTATTGGACGACCGAGAGGTTGAATGAATAACGTTATTTTGGCTACACATACATTTTAAGAGATGTAATGAACCAGGCGGCAGTGACTGTACAACACGTATTCATTCTATAATCCCTTCACTACTTTATTGTCAACAGCCAGTTGCTCTGTGTGGCGTTTTCAAATGGTATTCTACATAGATCCATGCAGTTGAAATAGATTAGTTGACTGAGATTTTGCACAGGACCATTCAGTTTACAGAGGTCAGCTGATATAGACCAATTTACCAGACAGGGATTTTGTAGAGGTCCATGTAGCTAAGACTGTACAGCTCGGCTGCCTTGGGTCCTGCCACCAGCTCCAAGTGCAGTCTGCAAACAAGCAACTGTTATCACCTGCTGAATGAGCATTGGCCAGCACAATTACCTGGTGTATAATAAGGTACAATTACCTGGTGTATAATAAAGTACAATTACCTGGTGTATAATAAAGTACAATTACCTGGTGTATAATAAAGTACAATTACCTGGTGTATAATAAAGTACAATTACCTGGTGTATAATAAAGTACAATTACCTGGTGTATAATAAAGTACAATTACCTGGTGTATAATAAAGTACAATTACCTGGTGTATAATAAAGTACAATTACCTGGTTTATAATAAAGTACAATTACCTGGTGTATAATAAAGTACAATTACCTGGTGTATAATAAAGTACAATTACCTGGTTTATAATAAAGTACAATTACCTGGTGTATAATAAAGTACAATTACCTGGTTTATAATAAAGTACAATTACCTGGTGTATAATAAAGTACAATTACCTGGTGTATAATAAAGTACAATTACCTGGTATATAATAAAGTACAATTACCTGGTTTATAATAAAGTACAATTACCTGGTGTATAATAAAGTACAATTACCTGGTGTATAATAAAGTACAATTACCTGGTGTATAATAAAGTACAATTACCTGGTGTATAATAAAGTACAATTACCTGGTGTATAATAAAGTACAATTACCTGGTTTATAATAAAGTACAATTACCTGGTGTATAATAAAGTACAATTACCTGGTGTATAATAAAGTACAATTACCTGGTGTATAATAAAGTACAATTACCTGGTGTATAATAAAGTACAATTACCTGGTTTATAATAAAGTACAATTACCTGGTGTATAATAAAGTACAATTATCTGGTGCATAATAAAGTACAATTACCTGTTGTATAATGAAGTACAATTATCTGGTGTATAATAAAGTACAATTATCTGGTGTATAATAAAGTACAATTACCTGGTGCACAATAAAGTACAATTACCTGGTGTATAATAAAGTATAATTACCTGGTGTATAATAAAGTAAAATTACCTGGTGTATACACCCTGTAATAATAGTGTTGTCTTGCATAGTGTAGGTATCTGCCTACACAATTTTTTTACTATTTTACTTGGTCTAAAATTTGACATAAGTTTCAACAACAGAGTGTCAAATGTCATCATAATCGGAGGGGATCGAGAACACTGCTGGTTGATTTGACATGGAATGACCGTAAGGGGTCAACCCAAGAATGACGACCCACTGTAGAGCTATCTTCTGGTACAGCTCCATGATGTGGTCATCCTTGGTCTGCGGCTCTCTCAGCAGGTACGGCTGCATGTAGTGCGTGTCCACTCTCTCTGCTATCTCCTGCATCAACAGTCACGCATGACTTTGCGCACGGTCACACATGACTTCACACAGTCATGCATGACTTCAGTCACAAAACTTTACATACAGTCACACATAGTCAGATGACTTCATACACAGTCATACAAGAACGTCATACAGTCATGTGTGACTTCATAGAGGGTCACATGACTTCATACAGTCATGTTTGACCTCACTCAGTCACACAACTTCATACAGTCATAACCCAGATACATGGTTTTACACAGAGGTACATGACTTCATACACAATCAGACATGACCTTCATATACAGTCATGCATGACTTCATACACAATTAGACATGACCTTCATATACAGTCATGCATGACTTCATACACAATCAGACATGACCTTCATATACAGTCATGCATGACTTCATACACAATCAGACATGACCTTCATATACAGTCATGCATGACTTCATAGTCACACTTCATACAAAATATACACAATTCATTAAGACAAAATGTGTTTATTTTAGATTATTTCATCAATCTTTCATATGTTGTGAAACACCACAATCTGGGCTCTGGTGCTACATCAAATGAAATATATTATTATTATTTACCAACCCGAAACGAATTTGTGCCATAGTGACCTAGGACGACCTCCATTCCAGCCATCACATGGTCAATCACCTGTAACAATCAATTGGTCATCAGGTTCATTACTCGTAATCAGCCATATTGTAAGGGGGTGATCCCAAAAACATGAATGTACAGAACTACACAAAATCAGTTTAACTGGTCTTGTGTAACATTATACAGCGACACATTTCCCCCAAAAATATTCATTTATTTTCCGATAACAGTTCATAATGTGCTGATTTGGAGTGTATGCATTGTACGATTGGACTAAAAGGGTATGTAATATTGCAAAACATTACGTCAATTCCAATTGCTTTCTATTGGGGGACACGGAACATGTGGATAGAAACTGGAGGAACAACGTCTACAAACGTACATGGTCATTGATCTCCTCAAAGATGCTGACAACTTTCTCGCTGTCCCGCTGAATGCTCAGTAGTCTCACGAGAGGCTTAATTGTGATGCCCTGCAACATGCATTGATACAGTTACCATGGAAACAAGAATGTTTTATTAAAGGTACACTGTCGGATCTTCTTGATCATAAAAACATGTTATATAATAAAGATCATGTTATATAATAAAGATCACGTTATATAACACAGCTATATCTATTCTAGCATTTTACTACCCAAATGTGTTTTAACGAACTGCAATTTGTTAAAATAATTTGAGTTATTTGTTAATTTTGAATGTTTCAGGGTAAAGATCATGTTTACAGTCTGATGAATCACAAGATCACTGTATGTTGCAAAAAAGCCTAACATAATAAATGTTGGTCTACAATATCTGTTTGAAAATAGCTAATATTGCTGTGATGCTATCTTTTGAGCACATGTTTAGACCACACATTATAGAACGACGTATTTTGTAAAAGGTGATGAGTAGTAATAATAATTAACTTCTATGGCGCTTGTATCTTCAGGAAACTGAGCTCAGAGATGCAACAAAACAGATTCATTAAGCATAATAGTGAACAGGGGCACACAAATCATTGATTGCTGGTGGGATAAGAATGATTAGTTGTTGCTAAGAGTTGTGAGAGCATGTGTAAAGCCAGCATGCCTGTGTGGCATTGAGACAGTGACACTGGCAGAGCAACAACAGAAGCTGTACATGGGAGAAGTGGGTTTGGAGGATTACAGGATCAAAGAGGACGGATAGAAGGATGACCTGAGGGAAGAGACTGGGATGCATTTCAGCCTAACGGAATAGTATGAAAAGTGGGATTATGTGGGTAGGTCACTTGGTGTGAAAGGAGGATGGCCCACTGTAAGAGCGCTGAGGTGAGGCTGCTGGAAGAATGGAAGATCACAATAGGAAGACAGGATGAACTGATGTAGACTAACCTGCATAAAGACAGTGAAAATGATGATTGCTAGAGTAGCCGTCTCAAACAGTCCTTGATGAGGGATTGTTTTCTTATCAAGATTCGCAACCAACGAAAACGCCACCGCACCTCTCAGTCCTCCGTATGCCTACAATGGACAAATTCGTACACAGTGGTGCCACCTGTATGCATTTTTCTTCAAACACTTCACCTTTATTCAAAATAGTTCAAAAGACTGGTCTGAACATTACAAACCAGTTAACTGAAAGATAGAAAATCTGACCGTTTTTATCATGAAATAATCTTACATTGTATAAATTATGTTTATTGCAAGATATTGATTGCCGAAATGTTTTAACTTTTTTTAATCGTTCATATAATTGGACTGTTAATTATCTGTTTCACTTCAATATTTTGACTCAAATATCACACTTTTATTGCATGTTGAGGTCGATATTCACAAACTGATAGCAGTCAAATTATATCTTTAATTGTGCGTCATTAGAATAGATATAGGTTGTGTTGTATTACATGATTTTTCAAATGTTTTTTAAATGTTTCCCAGATTCCACATTTTGATATCATTACAATATTTTCAAAAAACATTGTTATGACATTTGAGAAAAAAATTGTTCTCCTGTTTTTAAACCACTATTGTGTTTGTTGGGCATAGCCATAAAATTAAAGCTTTTTCGATACCCACCAAGATATTAGATCAGTGAAATGTTGTAATAAAACATTAATATAATTTTTTGTGATGTTTATGTTCGTTTGTCAAATGTTTTTATGTTATATATATTGGTATATGTTTTAATAAAACATGTTTTTCATATGTTTCCAAGATTCCATATTTTGAGATCAAATTTGACATTTGAAAAATTGTCTGATGTTTTTAAAACATTATTGTGTTTGCTGGGAATGTTATTACTGTTTTTAAAACATCACTGTAAAAACCATGTTATATTTTCATAACATTTTGTAGAGCATCTAAAAAAAAAAATTTCTGATGTTTTTAAAACATTATTGTGTTTGCTGGGAATGTTATCATGATGTTTTAAAAACATCACTGTAAAATGTAAAACCACGGTATCTTAAAACATCTTTATGATGTTTCTTGGCATATGTTACAGGGTCCACATTTCATGTTCTTAATTGGAATAGTATGCCATTAGGCATAACCTTAATAAACGTCATTCATTTGACCTTTTCATATCTTTATATCTGGATTGCTTTGTTGATTGCATAAAAACATTTAAATAACCTTTGTAAAATGTTATAGAAGTGTTATGTGCTTATTGGGAAGTCCATCTCAGCACAAATTCCTAAAAAAACTAGGTCATGCCAAATGAATCCATCGAACTAGATAACATATTTTCATGGAATACATTTAGCAACATAATAATTTAATGCGAAACACAATTACAAAAATAAATATCACAACCTTTTAGGTAAAGTTGAATACATCGTAAGATGTTATCTTAATTTTTTCCAACTTTTTGTGGATGTCAAAATTCAACAACTTCAACTATTTTGCGTTTAGTTGATAAAATAGGTGATATCCAAGATTTTTAGTAATATAAATTTTTAGTAGCAACATGAAATAGGACTGGGTCCAAGTAAACAACATTTTATTAGTTATAATTACTTTAATTATTTTCATATCAATGATAGATGCATTTAAAAAAAATTCAAATCAATTACAATTTCACCATTTCAATTACAGATGAGATATGCACGATTAACTGCGTATTCCAAAATGTCTTCAGTATTCGTTAATTATATGGCATGCATACTGCTGAATTTGGATATTTTATATACAACTGTAATGGACTTAGTGTTGTTTGTATATTGTGTAGAATCATGACTATAATTAATTGTAAATAACGTAATTGTTAAATACAGCATAATTTTAAAACAGAATCAAGTATGGTTACAAATACAACATTATGCTTGTAATTAATTACGATTACATACCGTATTTGACCTATTAAGCGTACATGCCCTAATTACCGTACACCCCCCTTTCTTAATCAGCAGGATCCATAATTATTGCGACCTTATTGTCTAGAGAAACAAGTTTTAGTGTATGTATATAAGAACAGATTCCTTGAAATTTTTTCATGGACCAATATTTTTTCAAGCGTACTGTGCGCTTATTAGATTGAATATGGTAATTGTATCCAACCATGGCGTGACAACTGCTAGATGTGTATAGAGTGACTGGGCTACCATGATGAACTGTTCCTCTATGTTCACTGGTCGCAGTCGCATCAATTTGTTGGCAATGAACGTCAGAAAAAACACCACTGGAAAAACAACAGTGGTCAAGTGACTGGCACATATACAGAGGCTTCTTTATATACTGTATTGTTTTAAGTTACACTACCACATTTGTTTATTTGAACATTTAAATTTTACATTAAAAGCAATTATTACTCACCGATTGTCAACGCAAACACCCCCTACATGGACCTTTTAAACTGCACTCCAACTCCAACTGCTATTCCAACTATCGAAAGTCATAAGATTGTCAAAGTCTTACCGATGAATCTAACAAGGAGGCAAAGTCCAATGGCCGTGAAGATGAAGCCTGAATGCCAGATTCTCTTGCTCTGGACGAGGGACAGACCCAGGAAGAGGAAGATGACAGAGTCACATGTTGAGCTGCAAAGTTGGACACAGGACATATAGTCTCACAATGTTTTATCTTACTATAATGGAGCTAGAGTATGTATGTATGGATCATGTATGTAAGTCATTATACTCCTAGATGTTTTATCTTACTATAATGGAGCTAGAGTATGTATGTATGGATCATGTATGTATGTCATTATACTCCTCCTAGATGTTTTATCTTACTATAATGGAGCTAGAGTATGTATGTATGGATCATGTATGTATGTCAATATACTCCTCCTAGATGTTTTATCTTACTATAATGGAGCTAGAGTATGTATGTATGGATCATGTATGTATGTCATTATACTCCTCCTAGATGTTTTATCTTACTATAATGGAGCTAGAGTATGTATGTATGGATCATGTATGTATGTCATTATACTCCTCCTAGATGTTTTATCTTACTATAATGGAGCTAGAGTATGTATGTATGGATCATGTATGTATGTCATTATACTCCTCCTAGATGTTTTATCTTACTATAATGGAGCTAGAGTATGTATGTATGGATCATGTATGTATGTCAATATACTCCTCCTAGATGTTTCATCTTACTATAATGGAGCTAGAGTATGTATGTATGGATCATGTATGTATGTCATTATACTCCTCCTAGATGTTTTATCTTACTATAATGGAGCTAGAGTTTGTATGTATGGATCATGTATGTATGTCATTATACTCCTCCTAGATGCTTTGCATCCACTGCCATCTTTGCGTATGTGGCGCCCTGTGTCACACAATATCAAACTGGAAGGATGGTTTACATAACTTGGAACAATAGTAGAAAACATGCACAGCATTGCAAACAAATTATGTTCTACGAACTACCAAGTTATTCCGTCCCGTAAGTATTTTTGTACTAGTAGTAATAATAACTTTTATTTACATTTAAAATAAAAATTCTGTTTAGAGGTGGATCATATTACTGAAGTACTTGACTTAAACACGTTCCTCATCATCTTACTGAAGTACTTGACTTGAACACGTACCTCGTCATCTTATTGAAGTACTTGACCAAGTACCTCATCATTTTACTGAAGTATTTGACTTGAACACGTACCTCATCATCTTACTGAAATCCTTGACTTGAACACGTACCTCATCATCTTGCTGAAGTACTTGACTTGAACATGTACCTCATCATCTTATTGAAGTACTTGACCACGTACCTCATCATTTTACTGAAGTACTTGACCACGTACATCATGATCTTACTGAAGTGCTTGACTTGAACACACCTCATCATCTTACTGAAGTTCTTGACTTGAACACGTACCTCATCATCTTACTGAAGTACTTGACCATGTACCTCATCATCTTACTGAAGCACTTACAGGGTTGCTTGATTTAAATCATTGATTTAAATCACTCCAAAAAATAATTGATTTATAAAAAAAAAATTTACTTCCGTTTTTTTCTTCCTGATCTATATGAATTTAACACAAATAATTGAGATCAACACAGTTTTATGTTTTTTAATACAAAAGCACAAAGTGTACACACTGTATTGACACCTTTCTGAATGCAGTGAAGCCACACAAACTTGTCTTCCAGAGCAAGTATCTTTTCAAGTCAGAAGCCCTGAGTTAGTCCACTTAGAGCTTGTGCTAGTTCTTACCAATTCAGTATGTTGACTCAAGTGAGACAGTCTGGGCTACAATTGTTTAATACTGTACCAGTTTGAGTCTGGTTGGAGACCCTTAGAGTATACAGAGCCCTGGTAAGGTGCTAATCCACACTCTCAGCAAACAATAATTAGCACTGCTACAGCCTCAGACACACAGCATGCTTTCCTTTCCAAGACAGATTATGCAACTACAGGGGGTGAGGCCTTGTGGACATTGTCCAATGTATATATATAAGCAAAAATCATGTACCCTCTGTTAAGACAAGTACCCAAATCGATTTGAATAGAAAACATTTGAGTTTATAAATATAAACATCTATATCAATGTTTATATACCAGATTTAAAAAAAATCCAATTTAAATAAAATAAATCTGATTTTTTTAAACCGAGTATTTGACTTGTACACACACCTCATCATCTTCCTGAAGTACCTGATCACGTACCTCATCATCTTACTGAAGTACTTGCCTTGAACACACACCTCATCATCTTACTGAAGTACTTGACTTGACCACGTACCTCATCATCTTACTGAAGTACTTGCCTTGAACATACACCTCATCATCTTACTGAAGTACTTGACTTGACCACGTACCTCATCATCTTACTGAAGTACTTGACGGTAGTGCAGGACTTGTTAGAGATGTTGTGGAACGCATACTGGGCCTGCACCAGCCCACATCCAATGATGCTGTAACAAGATTCAGCTAAGATAAATTTGACTGATAAATATTAAAATTTATTTAATATATTGAAACCACCAGTGCGAAGAATTCACTCTTCAAAACATTTATTAATTTCTAAACATATTCGCAAGATTTAACAAGATTGCCACTCAAAGCAACAAACTGCATATGCAAGGCAAGTGGTCAAGGAAGATTTAACAAGATTGCCACCAAAAACAACAAGCTCCAGATGCAAGGCAAGTGGACAAGGAAGACTTAACAAGATTGCCACCCAAAACAACAACCTCCAGATGCAAGGCAAGTGGACAAGGAAGATTTGACAAGATTGCCACCCAAAACAACAAGCTCCAGATGCAAGGCAAGTGGACAAGGAAGATTTGACAAGATTGCCACCCAAAACAACAAGCTCCAGATGCAAGCCAACTGGACAAGGAAGATTTAACAAGATTGCCATCCAAAACAACAAGCTCCAGATGCAAGGCAAGTGGACAAGGAAGATTTGACAAGATTGCCACCCAAAACAACAAGCTCCAGATGCAAGGCAAGTGGACAAGGAAGATATAACAAGATTGCCACCCAAAACAACAAGCTCCAGATGCAAGCCAACTGGACAAGGAAGATTTAACAAGATTGCCATCCAAAACAACAAGCTCCAGATGCAAGGCAAGTGGACAAGGAAGATTTGACAAGATTGCCACCCAAAACAACAAGCTCCAGATGCAAGGCAAGTGGACAAGGAAGATATAACAAGATTGCCACCCAAAACAACAAGCTCCAGATGCAAGCCAACTGGACAAGGAAGATTTAACAAGATTGCCACCCAAAACAACAAGCTCCAGATGCAAGGCAAGTGGACAAGGAAGATTTAACAAGATTGCCACCCAAAACAACAAGCTCCAGATGCAAGGCAAGTGGACAAGGGAGATTTGACAAGATTGCCACCCAAAATAACAAGCTCCAGATGCAAGGCAAGTGGACAAGGAAGATTTAACAAGATTGCCACCCAAAACAACAAGCTCCAGATGCAAGGCAAGTGGACAAGGGAGATTTGACAAGATTGCCACCCAAAACAACAAGCTCCAGATGCAAGGCAAGTGGACAAGGAAGATTTAACAAGATTGCCACCCAAAACAACAAGCTCCAGATGCAAGGCAAGTGGACAAGGAAGATATAACAAGATTGCCACCCAAAACAACAAGCTCCAGATGCAAGCCAACTGGACAAGGAAGATTTAACAAGATTGCCACCCAAAACAACAAGCTCCAGATGCAAGGCAAGTGGACAAGGAAGATTTAACAAGATTGCCACCCAAAACAACAAGCTCCAGATGCAAGGCAAGTGGACAAGGGAGATTTGACAAGATTGCCACCCAAAACAACAAGCTCCAGATGCAAGGCAAGTGGACAAGGAAGATTTAACAAGATTGCCACCCAAAACAACAAGCTCCAGATGCAAGGCAAGTGGACAAGGAGGCCCTTATTGAGTCTAACAATGTCAGTCATGTGTAGCTCGCCCTAATCAAACAGATCTGTCAATGACTACAACAATCAATAATCATCAGTTATGATTACAATCATAATTCAAATTCAATGTTGACTCTAGCACAGTGCTGCCACCTACCTGATAATTCCAGAGAAGTGAAACAATTCGGCCACAAGATATGCCGTGTAGGCGAACACAAATATCGTGAGAGGCTCCACCACTGAAACATAATACACTTGTACCCATAATGCGTCTGTAAGCACAGACTCCTGGATAATATAATAATCACTGGTTTACTTGGCATACAAATAAAGCTTTTTTAATGGTTTTGTCTGTATGAAATTCTGCACTACCCATATGAATTGAACTAACTATGTATGCATTCATGTACATATGCATGCACACGTGTATATTGACAATAACTTGAAATAAAAAGTAAATTAACATTTATAATCTCCACGGATTGATTTTCATGGGAAATTTGGTTTGAGTCCAGCGGCCTTCCACTCTGCTCATATTTGGGACTGCACACTTATTCAAAACCATTATTGAGTCAACCTGGTAGCATACACGCACACTGACGGCATTGAAATTGGCCATCTTTTAAATTAGGGCGTCGCACAAACTCCTACCAAGGGCTGGAATCTGCAGAAAAAACAATGCGTCTCGGAATCACAGACTCCTGGGAAAATCGGAGTCTGATCTTGGCAAGGGAGAGACTTACCCTGCACGTGACGTGTTCCTCTGGTCAAGATGGCTGACATGAGGCCAAACGCCACACCAGTGGTCAGTCCTCCCAGACTGACCGTGAAGAATGACACAAAGCCAAGCAGTAGCTGAAACAAATGACAAGTTAGAATAAAGTTCTTAAAACGTAATTCTTACAAAGTCCTAGGACTGCTCAACGCACTTTACACTTCACCCTCTGGCAGACCTGCTCATTCCAACACCATCTTGACTTCTCTGTGAAGCATTCAGCTACGTAGCAATTACAGCACAAAGGTTAGGGGAAACCGGGGCTAGCTGTAACACAGGTAAGTTGTAACGAACGTCGTAAAAACCGACACCATTTTAAAGAATTTTTTATTTGTTATGGTGGCTGGGGTGGCTATTCTATGCTTGTCTTGAAGTGAGTAGTTTCAGAAGTTTTTTAAGATAAATGAACCATTTCTTCACAAATCAGTTGAAATACTAAATAATATTCCAGATTAATAAAACTTTTCATTTATCAGATAAAATTTCATGATTTTTAAAATGACTGTTTCAACTTGCCCCACAATTTTAAACTCTAGGAGACCTCATACAACTTATAACTGCGTAAATGTGTACTGCATTAAGCACGTATTTATGCACTTGCTATCTGTGGGAAATACTTGCGATTTCGTTGGCATTAAAGAAGTTTTGATTGGGTAACAATTCAAACAGCAATCCTGAAATATGTTGTTTTTTTCACCACTAAGTCCTGGTCCCCCTAAAGGGGTACAACAGCGGATTATAAGATGTGTTGTAAATACAACGTAGGACAACCTGATTTGGTGGAATGACTTCCATCACATTGAATGACTTCATCATATTGTACAGAACAACAGTCACTGCATCTGTAAAACCAAAACATGCATTTACTAATTGATTTTTTCACGCCAAAAATGCAAAGGTTTGCAGCACCAGCACGTACTAGTGCCCTGCACGGGCCTATAATTTGAGCCCAAGCCCGGCCTGCAATTAGCAGTTAGAGTCCACGCCCGGCCCTGCAACAATTTTCAAGCCCGGCCCGGTCCGCAAACTAGAATTTAGGCCCAGGCCGTGAATGTTTGGCCCAGGCCCGGCCAGCAAGTTTCAGGCGCAGGCCCAGCCTATACCCGCGGGCCAAAGACAGGTAAGCCCGCGGCCCGCTAAGTTTACAGAAGAAAAACCTATACTCTAATAACAAAGACAAAAAACAAATAAACTATAAAACAGACTTGTTTTATTAAATAAAAAAAATAATATATGAACATTGTATAATGTTTACTACTGAAATACTAATGTCAGTTGTTGTTTAGTAGTGTCTAGCTAGTAGCTAGTACTAGCTACTAGCAAGTGCTAGCTACTACCACTTTCTCATGTTACTGTTCAAGAACAAGATATTGTTCACGCTGTTTGATCGGAGGCTGCATCTTCTCTTGGTCACGACTGTCCCTGTTCTTTCACCACGATGGTGGGAGAATGAATAGGAGGCCCCAGGTTTCAGGATAAAATATATAGAAAGATGGGGACGGCAGTGGCCCATACTGCTAGGCCTGCAACAACTGTGATGAAGCCACTACTCCAGCCAGGGAGCCACTCCAGCCAGGGAGCCACTCCAGCCAGGGAGCCACTCCAGCCAGGGACCCACTCCAGCCAGGGAGCCACTCCAGCCAGGGAGCCACTCCAGCCAGGGACCCACTCCAGCCAGGGACCAACTCCAGCCAGGGACCCACTCCAGCCAGGGACTTACTCCAGCCAGGGACTCACTCCAGCCAGGGACCCACTCCAGCCAGGGACTCACTCCAGCCAGGGACTCACTCCAGCCTGGGACCCACTCCAGCCAGGGACTCACTCCAGCCAGGGACCCACTCCAGCCAGGGACCCACTCCAGCCAGGGAGCCACTCCAGCCAGGGAGCCACTCCAGCCAGAGACCCACTCCAGCCAGGGACCCACTCCAGCCAGGGACCCACTCCAGCCAGGGACCCACTCCAGCCAGGGAGCCACTCCAGCCAGGGACTCACTCCAGCCAGGGACCCACTCCAGCCAGGGACCCACTCCAGCCAGGGACCCACTCCAGCCAGGGACCCACTCCAGCCAGGGACCCACTCCAGCCAGGGACTCACTCCAGCCAGGGACTCACTCCAGCCAGGGAGCCACTCCAGCCAGGGACCCACTCCAGCCAGGGACCCACTCCAGCCAGGGACCCACTCCAGCCAGGGACTCACTCCAGCCAGGGACTCACTCCAGCCAGGGACCCACTCCAGCCAGGGACCCACTCCAGCCAGGGACCCACTCCAGCCAGGGACCCACTCCAGCCAGGGACCCACTCCAGCCAGGGACCCACTCCAGCCAGGGACCCACTCCAGCCAGGGACTCACTCCAGCCAGGGACCCACTCCAGCCAGGGACCCACTCCAGCCAGGGACCCACTCCAGCCAGGGACCCACTCCAGCCAGGGACCCACTCCAGCCAGGGACTCACTCCAGCCAGGGACCCACTCCAGCCAGGGACCCACTCCAGACAGTGCTAGTGTCTGTAAGTCAGGAAACATGCATTAACTGTGATGAAGCCACTGTCAGTTAAACAAGTGCCACTACTCCAGTCACAGTGTCTTGGAAAGCCAGTACATGTTTAAAGAATTACAATACAAAGATATGGGCATGAGACTATGCATATAGTTTATATGAAATGGTTCTATTAAAAGAATGCACATTATTAAAATGATGCCATAGGAAGTCCCATTGTTGAAAAGAGGTTAAACTGCTTTCCAATGTATAAAGCACTAGTGTCATTCATAATTCCATGCAAGGTTTCAATTTGCAACTATATAATACTAAAGAAATAATTTTAAGCATTCATTAACCGGAATTACAATTTATAATCAGTTTTTATTAATGTCCAGGCCCAGCCCCGGCCTGGCCTGCTCACACTAGGCCCAGGCCTGGCCCAAGCCCGATGTGTTTAAATTTTTTTCAGCCCAGGCCCGGTCTGGCCCGCGAAATTACGTAGAGGCCTGGCCCGGCCCAGCTTGGACCCAAAGCCCGGCCCGTGCAGGGCACTTGTACAGTGCTACAAAACTGCTACATTTATAACGTAATGATAGCAGTCATTTTGTTGAAATGGTTAGCTAGTCCTACCATGGACGGTAATAATATTAAGGACAATAGAGTCCAGTGGTCGACCTTTGTGAACTGTACGTCAGAGGGTGATATCAGGTTCACAACCAAGACAACTGGTGGGCGTGACACACTCACACAGGTGATGTGATAAACTGAATGGTAGCGCCACCCGATGGGTAAAACAAGTGACAAAATATTCGCCTAAATTAATTTGGCATAGCAAGCAAGGTTTTTAGCTAACATAAAGCACTGATGCAAACGCTAACGGATTTTTGGGACGATTACAAAACATCGAAATCAAACTGATGTAATTAAAACTCACACTCTCCCCCACCACATGAAACTGATGTCATTTAAATTCAGACCCTCCCCCACTACATGAAACCGATGTCATTTAAACTCAGACTTTCCTCCACTACAGAAACTGATGTCATTTAAACTTAGACCCTCCCCCACTACATGAAACTGATGTCATGTAAACTCAGACCCTTCCCCAGTACATGAAACTGAAGGCATTTAAACTCAGACCCTCCACCACTACATGAAACTGATGTCATTTAAACTCAGACTTTCCCCCACTACATGAAACTGATGTCATTTAAACTCAGACTTTCCCCCACTACATGAAACTGATGTCATTTAAACTTAGACCCTCCCCCACTACATGAAGCTGATGTCATGTAAACTCCGACCCTCCCCCACTACATGAAACTGATGTAATGTAAACTCCGACCCTCCCCCACTACATGAAACTGATGTCATTTAAACTCAGACTCTCCTCCACTACATGGAACTGATGTCATTTAAACTCAGACCCTCCCCCACTACATGAAACTCATGTCATTTAAACTCAGACCCCCACTACATGAAACTGAAGTCATGTAAACTCAGACCCTCCTACTACACGAAACTTTGAATTATATTGATCTAGCTGTGGCAACCCATGAAAATGTCCTCGTTCTTCATGATGTAATAATAGTGTTTAATTCAGAAAAAAGTCCATATATATATATATATGTACAGAACAAGTACAAATATATATAAATATACATACATGTTGTGCATTAAAAGTATATGGAGAAAGAATAAAAAATATATATACATATAAATATATACGTCATGCAGTCAAAGTACCCATAAAACAAGTTAAAATAAAAATATATAAATATACGTCTTGTATTAAAAGTATACAATTGACCAATCCAATCACGACTTCGCTAATAAATAAGTGTGAAAATAATTCACAAAAAGTACATTATTGGACTTTTTTAAATGGCATAAAGGTAATCACCACATATGCCGTAACTGTAATCATCACATGCCATTCATATTCAGTCGTCATAACACAAAACTGCTGCACGTGATCAATGTCAGCAAACATATAACACAAAACTGCTGCACGCGATCAATGTCAGCAAACACATAATACAAAACTGCTGCATGCGATCAATGTCAGAAAACATATAACACAAAATTGCTGCATGCGCTCAAAGTCAGCCTCTCATTCTGAACTAATTATTGTGTTTTGTTTCAGGACAAATAACCATTTCCTGATTACTTACCATTAAGTAGAGATTCACCAAAGATGAGGAAATAAAGAACATTATTAATACCGATCTCTTGGAAAATAGCAAGTACCTGGAAAGCAAGAAAAGCATTTGTTGAAAAGAGAGGTCTTTGTTTGAAAATATTAATATATTAATGCGGTTTATATGAAATTATTATTAACATATAGTGCTCATGAATATATTGATGAAAATTATTAAATATTATATTCAAATTTAAAAGACGGTGGAAGAACGAGAGGGTATGGAACTATGTTTCAGTAGAACATTCTTCATGAATCCTAACTGAGAAAGAGAAGTCAATGTGAATGTAACTGAGAAGTCAAAACAGTCACTGTACTTTTTCAATACCAATTAAAAAGTCATTGTAAATTTTCATTGTAAAGTTGTCTTTACACTGACACTTGCAATGATACAAGTTATAATGTTGCATCTTGCAATGTTTCAACCATCGATCTTTACGCTGTAAGTGTGTGCCGTTACAAGGTGGAAATTCAACGTATCCAGGCGTGATCACAACACCAAACAGGAACTGTACGGCTCCGTCTCACTGATCTCCACCATTGTGAGACAACATCGTCTTTGTCTGGCAGGTCATGTGATGTGTCATGACGAAGTAGCCCCTTGCTCAGTGGGGTTAGTCTGTCAGTGCCATGACACACAGTGACCACTGGAAGGGACTCGTCTTGTCATTACGATAAGTGGATGACATAGGTAAGTAACTTGTATCATTGCAAGTGCCACTTAGATGATCCTCTCCCCTTCACACTTAAATGATCCTCTCCCCCTCACACTTAAATAATCTTCCCCCTCACACTTAAATGATCCTCTCCCCCTCACACTTAAATAATCCTCCCCCTCACACTTAAATGATCCTCTCCCCCTCACACTTAAATAATCTTCCCCCTCACACTTAAATGATCCTCTCCCCCTCACACTTAAATGATCCTCTCCCCCTCACACTTAAATAATCCTCCCTTTCACACTTAAATGATCCTCTCCCCCTCACACTTAAATAATCTTCCCCCTCACACTTAAATGATCCTCTCCCCCTCACACTTAAATGATCCTCTCCCCCTCACACTTAAATGATCCTCTCCCCCTCACACTTAAATAATCCTCCCTTTCACACTTAAATGATCCTCTCCCCCTCACACTTAAATGATCCTCTCCCCCTCACACTTAAATAATCCTCCCCCTCACACTTAAATGATCCTCTCCCCCTCACACTTAAATAATCCTCCCCCTCACACTTAAATGATCCGCTCCCCCTCACACTTAAATAATCCTCCCCTCCTCACACTCACAGCGACTGGATCTACAGCAATGATCAGCGAACTGAAGACAAAACAGTGGACGAGAGTAATGTTGAATGTTCCCATCACGCCCATCAGGGAGAGAGCGTAGAGCCCGGGACCTGAACAAATGTACGACTGTAGGTAGAGATGTGGCTGGAAAATGCACAGCACCAAGGGTTAAGACCACCACTTAATGGAATAAAAGTCACTAGCTGCACAAAGTTGTTACCAATAAAAATTTATCTCATGTCAGAAACATCGTTAGTGGGGCACAGTGTCGCAGACATACAACACATTTCACTTTATCGCATGAAAATGTTGGCAGTTGCAGCTATTCATAATAAGTACATAATAAGTACCCACTGGAAAGTTATTTATAGGCAACAGCCCCCAGTTGTTTATGAACTGAATGAGTCTTCGAGAAAAATCTTTTTGTCATTCGATAATCGTACATTTTATTTTTTTCAATATCTGACAATTTGTATTGATTATGACAGACAACAGCCCCAGGATGTTCATGAATCTAATTATCTTGCAACTTTCGTAAACGCATAGCAAATTTAACTAAATAAAATTTATTTAGTCATTCAATAATCGTACATATTTGACTGAAAAACAACTTTTTCTAACAATTTGTTTGCACTCAATCGATGATTTTTTTGTGATTTAGAATATTTATCTGTTTTACAAAGGTTTCTTAATTTTTTTTTCAAAATGGAATATTTGCTTAAGTATACCAAACTTACCCCAACCTATCTGCGGTTACTATTTACATCAACAGTATGAAAAGGTTTGTATTTTAAATTACTAACTAGTCAGCTAGGCAACAACTGTGACTAGCTAGTAATTTGAAATACAAACTAGCTTGATCTCGTGTCAGAAACATCATTAGTGGGGCACATTGTTAAATAAGATAAGATAAGATAAGATAAGTTTTATTACCAAGTAGCAAGTACACGGAATTTGTAGTGTTGTGGCGTTAGCACAAACATACACTCATGCACCCAATCACACACGGAACTAAACATTACATATCACAATCGAATTACTAAAACCAGTTGAAAACAAGCGAGAGTAATATAATAGGTTGCAAGATTAAAAATTTTAAAGATTAAAAAAAAAAAAAAAAAAATTAAAAAGGCGACATTGCAACTACCTACCAGAGGCAAGACATTTATGATGGCTCTCCGTTAGTGGGGCACATAGGCGATAAAGTTAAATATGGTGTATGTTTGCCACAAACAATTAACAGTCAGTGATGTGACCCACTAACCGATGTGCCCCAATAACGACGTGCCCCACTAACCGATGTGACCCACTAACCAATGTGCCCCAATAACGACGTGCCCCACTAATATTGTTTCTGACACAAGATCAAGCTAGTTTGCATTTTAAATGCTATCTAGTCACAGTTGATGTCAATTACAAATGTAATTGTGTAATTAATTACAACTGTAATAAACGTGTGTCATTTTAATGTTGCTGGTGAACTAATTATTCAAATACAATCTTCCAAAAATTTTATCATGCACGTTTGTAAACATGTATTTTGTACAAAATATTAAAATTTATAGTTATTTCGTTTTGCCACTTTGTAAATGAAATTCAGTACATAATATGCCTACAAATTTAACAACTGAATATTCTTCAACAGATGAGATGACATATAGAGTATTTTAACTTGAATGACTACTAACAATGTAAAAATAAAAGATTTTTCATATGCTTAGCACATTTTTCTACAAGCATATTCCTTTCAGATTTTCTGACTGAACATTTTATATTTAGGTACTACTTAATGCAATCACTACTAAACTATAACTGTGTCTAACTGCTGATATTATGTCATTCATAGTTTGATATATCATATAATTGTGGAGATATTATTTAACAAAATGGGTGAACATCAAAGAATAGTTGTTACTTACCAATCATAATCCAATTGAGAATCGTTCCCTGCAAAAGAAAATGATTATATATATATATATATATATATATATATATATATACATACATACATACATACATACATACATACATACATACATACATACATACATACATACATACATACATACACATTCTTTCAGGATATGTCTCTTGGGGCATAAATGTGGGCATATTTGATTTGATACTGAATTAGACCTTCTGTTTGTAGACAATGGTCACATCAGCACTCCTCTGTACTTGTCTAATTTCAGTTGGGTGATTGACATTGAAGAAGCCATCCATCCAGCCATCTATCCTTTTATCCAGCCAGCCAGCCAGCCATCCACTTGACCACACATCTGGCCATCCATCCAGCTGGCCATCCATCTAGCCAGCCAGCCAGCCGGCTGTCCTGCCAGCCAGCCAGCTGTCCTGCCAGCCAGCCAGTCATACATACATAATGTCAACATGGTAGTTTATTCAGTACTATGCAAATCTCAGGTGCAACACACCAAAAGGGAAACACGGCAGTGTATTAGTACAGTATTATAGTACACTGTACTTCAGTACAATACAATACAGTGTTCCCTACCACAACAGCATAGAAACACTGCAGTGTATTAGTACAGTATTATAGTACATTGTACTTCAGTACAATACAATACAGTGTTCCCTACCACAACAGCATAGAAACACTGCAGTGTATTAGTACAGTATTATAGTACATTGTACTTCAGTACAATACAATACAGTGTTCCCTACCACAACAGCATAGAAACACTGCAGTGTATTAGTACAGTATCATAGTACACTGTACTTCAGTACAATACAATACAGTGTTCCCTACCACAACAGCATAGAAACACTGCAGTGTATTAGTACAGTATCATAGTACACTGTAGTTCAGTACAATACAATACAGTGTTCCCTACCACAACAGCATAGAAACACTGCAGTGTATTAGTACAGTATCATAGTACATTGTACTTCAGTACAATACAATACAGTGTTCCCTACCACAACAGCATAGACACACTGCAGTGTATTAGGACAGTATCATAGTACACTGTAGTTCAGTACAATACAATACAGTGTTCCCTACCACAACAGCATAGAAACACTGCAGTGTATTAGTACAGTATCATAGTACATTGTACTTCAGTACAATACAATACAGTGTTCCCTACCACAACAGCATAGACACACTGCAGTGTATTAGTACAGTATCATAGTACACTGTAGTTCAGTACAATACAATACAGTGTTCCCTACCACAACAGCATAGAAACACTGCAGTGTATTAGTACAGTATCATAGTACACTGTAGTTCAGTACAATACAATACAATACAATACAGTGTTCCCTACCACAACAGCATAGAAACACTGCAGTGTATTAGTACAGTATCATAGTACACTGTAGTTCAGTACAATACAATACAGTGTTCCCTACCACAACAGCATAGAAACACTGCAGTGTATTAGTACAGTATCATATTACACTGTAGTTCAGTACAATACAATACAGTGTTCCCTACCACAACAGCATAGAAACACTGCAGTGTATTAGTACAGTATCATAGTACACTGTAGTTCAGTACAATACAATACAGTGTTCCCTACCACAACAGCATAGAAACACTGCAGTGTATTAGTACAGTATCATAGTACACTGTACTTCAGTACAGTACAGCTTTCACCTACCACAACAGCATAGAGAAGCACTGTGCCAATGTTGTCGAAGAAGGCTCTGTGATGGAGACTGAAGGCTGCATCCAGGATGATCCTGTAGGCGTGCAGATCATAAGAGAATCATAGCACTACATGACAAGTTGCTATGATGTACAACAGCATGTGCAAAGACATGACAAGATTTGCCATCCAAGCCAAAGGCCCAGATGGCAAGTGGACAAGGAAGCCATTGGCTTATCGAGAGTCCAACAATGTTCATTCTCCTGAGATATGTGTCAACCTTGTTTTTAAACATATTCACGCTGCTAGCAGTTATACAATCCGTAGACAATTTGTTCCATTGATTTATTGTCCTCTGTGAGAACGAGTGCTTCCTGGTGTCCAATCTACAGTGATCCTTTACTAATTTTACCTGATGTCCTCTAGTTCTGCTATCCTTCTTGAGTGAGAAAAACATAATTCTATCAATATTTTCATACACATTCAATATCTTAAAAACTTCAAACTGATCTCTTCTTAACCTCCTTGTCTCTAGAGTTGTTAAACCACATTCTTTCAGGTGTTCTTCATAACTAAGGTCTCTCAGTTCTGGAATAACTCTATGTGCATTCAAGTACATCTATATACTTATACATTTTAGTGGCTCTCCTTTGTATGCGTTCAAGCGTATCTATATCCTTCTTACGATATGGTCTCCATACTTGTATACAGTATTCTAAATGAGGTCTAACTATTGCTTTATGCAGAGGTATAAATAGCTTTTTTCCTAGTATGTTGTTTCTTCTAATCAACCCAAGAATTTTATTACCCTTTGAAGCTGCAATACCACACTGCTTTGAAACTTTCATATCAGTGCTTATTGTAACTCCTAAGTCCTTTTCTTTTACAATAGTACCCAGAACAGTATTTCCCATGTTATAGTTTACATCCAAGTTCCCATGTCCTGTATGTAGGCATTTACATTTCCCAAAATTGAACATCTGCCTTTTCTCAGACCATTTCACTAATCTGTCTAGTTCGATTTGTAAATGTTGTTTATCACCATTTGTGTTAACCTTTCTAAACACTTTTGCGTCATCGGCAAATTTCAGTACATTACTTATTATATTGTCATTTAAGTCATTGATATATATTAAGAATAATAAAGGTCCTAATACTGATCCTTGTGGTACCCCACTCAAAACTGATTTCCAGTTTGAAACTTCTCCATATACTACAACACGTTGTCTTCTGTCAGTCAGCCATTGTTCTATCCAGTCAATTATGCTATCCCCGATACCATGGGCTTTTAATTTAAGTAGTAATCTTTGATGTAGCATTTTGTCAAAAGCTTTCTAAAAATCTAAGTAAATAATATCTACTGGCGATCCCTCGTCAATCCACTTAGTGATTTCTTTCCAAAAACATAATATATTTGTTAAGCATGACCTCGCTTCTAGGAATCCATGTTGAGATTAATGTAATAATTTATGCTTAACAAGGAAGTCCACCACATGGTCTTTAATTAACCTTTGTAACAAATCACTGATGTTAAACTCACTGGTCTGTAATTCTCCAACAAAGTGAACTTACGGTGGAAGAAGATACAGAAAGAAGAGTTGTGCAGAGAAATTCACAAAGTTTTCCTTTGCGCCTCCGAGTAAGCTAAAACAAGACAAAACAAGCTAAAACAAGATAAAACAAGCTAAAACAAGACAAAACAGGCTGGGTTTGTCACAAACAAGACAACACAACCAGTAACTTAAATTGCTTAATTTATTGTCAGTTTTACATACAAATGCAATTGCAATTATACTTAGCAGTTGCACAGAGAGCCAACTGTCACCTCCATGTATATTGAGGTTACATGGCTGCAGTTAGTATTATGTAAATCACATGCAATTCATTTGTCAATAAAAAGCAATGCATTCAATTTATATTGTGCCCTTCTAGCATCCATTGCTCAGGGCACATTACGCTTTACCCCCAGTAGACCTGTTCATGTAAACACCATAAGACTCCTACAGTAGCATCCAGCCACACTGCAGTGCATGAGATGTTCATTTCGAATCCAGGACAATTCCCCACTCGGACAATTCCCCACTGGACAATAACCCACTTGGACAATTCCCCACTCCATAATGACAAATTCGGACAATTCCCCACTCTTAATTTTTTATAAGTGTCTTTTACATGTTTATCAGAGTATTATTTCTTTGATTGCACTTGAGAGGATGATTGTGTAATTGAACTTGATTACACCTGGTTGATCTTTGTGCACAAGGAAGCCACAACAAGGTGGCTTCTAACTATTTCTCTCTTGCCTTCAGCTTTTTCGCTTCTGCTGGATCAGGATGATCCATTTTGCTGTAAAAATAAAGTAATTTCAGAACAATGTCCAACATGGACAGTGCAACACATTTTTTTAGGGTATTCAAATATCTTTGCTACTTTTCATCATAATGATCGTTTTACAACAATGATATTCACTTGCTAATATCACCAGCTCAATCATAATATGACATCCTAATTTTTTATTTGAAAAACTTCTTATCACTAGCCATTTCGCTTAACCTTTAGGCAAACCAAAAAATTTAACAACACATCAGGTTTTCTCTTTGAAAACAAAAACATTGTATTGTTCGATAACAAAGTTACATTATCTAAATGGAACTGATGGTACTTCTCCTTTGAACCAAATAAATAATAGTAGATGGTATCATGACACTTCAAAAGCAGTCCAAAATGTTTAATTTATTTTTACACATGAAATGCCATCTTTGAAAGTTTTTACATTTTTAAGCAAAAATACCCCCATTTTTAGGCCCTCATATAGCTGTAGAAGAGGCAAATCTTGATGAACCTTGCCAAAGTTGTCTTTGCTGAAAGATAAGACCATTTTTTCGTAAAGGTGGTTCTGTAATTCTTAAAGGTGGTTCTGTAATTCTTAAAGGACCCCAAGTCAACGTACATGGCTGCTTCTATCACCTAACACAGGCCACATGGAGGAAGATCCAGACTCTTGGTCTTGTACAGCGATATAGAGAAGAGGAGGACGTGAAACTCTTCTGTGGCATGCTAGATGGACTCGCCTTTTTACCAGTGGATGATGTTCCTGAGGGTATGACATATCTACGGGAGCACACACCAGAAGGACTTGAACCTCTCCTGGACTACTTTGACAACACCTATGTGTCCGGAGCCTTCCGTCGTATTCAGCCCCCACAACATCCAGATGGATCCATGCCTCCACTTAGGATGCGTCGCATGCCTCCTATGTACCCACCACCCATATGGAACGTCAATTCCATTACTCTTGAAGGGGGATCAAGAACCAACAACATATGAGAGGGATGGAACAACGCCTTTGCAAAGCTAGTTGGACATGCACACCCTACCATCTGGAGAGCCATTGATAGCATACGGAAAGATCAGGCCCAGGTTGCCACTGCCCTACTACGTGACCTGCGTGGTGAGCCACCAGCAAAGCGTGTAAGACGCCACACCCACAAACTCCAGTCAAAGCTGCACAAACTGTGCACTGACAGGCGTGACAACAGCAAGACTGTCCCAGACGTACTTAAGGGCATTGGCCATTGTGTAAGATTTAAGTAAACTGTGCACTGACAGGCGTGACAACAGCAAGACTGTCCCAGACGTACTTAAGGGCATTGGCCATTGTGTAAGATTTAAGTAAATCAAGCAGTTTTATATGTCAATACTTATGAAAATTATTGTTGAATAAAGTTTAATAAAAAATACTAATTCTGTTCTAAGTGTGGTATCATATATGTCAATACTAATGTGTGGAGTGGGGAATTGTCCGAGTGGGGAATTGTCTGTGTGGGGAATTGTCCGAGTGGGGAATTGTCCAGTGGGGAATTGTCCTAATGGGGAATTGTCCAGTGGGGAATTGTCCGTTTACCGTTCATTTCATAATTGCATCACTAGAATCCCATCAGTGTCTATAGCCAGGTACTCATTTATACATAGCTCTATGTGAATTGAGGGAAAGTGGGGTGAACATATGCATTTTAATATGATAACATACAAATATATAATGTCATAAAACAGAATCGTCACTTACTTAAACGTACCACCAACCATTGTTCCAAGACATATAAGTAAACTGTAATAAGAAACAAAAACCTAAAATGAATGTAATTACAGCATAGCAATTATGATAATGCAAGAATGTAAGATGCATATACAATATATATATATATATATATATATATATATATATCAGGGTTGAAAACAATCATGATTTAAAACAAAAATAAAATAATTGGATTTTTTAAAATTTAAATCGGATTTGTTTTATTTATTTTATTTTTTTTAATCTGGTATATAGACATTTATATAGATGTTTATATTTATAAACTCTTTCAAATGTGTTCTACTCAAATCGATTTTGGCACTTGTCTTAACAGAGGGTACATGATTTTTGCTTATATAAAGACATTAGACAATGTCCACAAGGCCTCACCCCCTGTAGTTGCATAATCTGTCTTGGAAAGGAAAGCATGCTGTGTGTCTGAGGCTGTAGCAGTGCTAATTATTGTTTGCTGAGAGGGTGGATTAGCACCTGTCTACTCTATGGGTCTCCAACCAGACTGCAAACTGGTACATTATTAAACAATTGTCACCAAGACTGTCTCACTTGAGTCAACATACTGAATTGGTAACAACTAGCACAAGCTCTATGTGGACTTTAACTCAGGGCTTCTGACTTGAAAAGATACTTCCTCTTGAAAACAAGTTTGTGTGGCTTCACTACATTCAGAAAGGGAATAGCTCAAACATACACAGTGTCATAAAACATTTGACTATCAGGCTATCTGGTGACAATACAAGTACAAAAGTGTGCGCACATTGTGCTTTTGTATTAAAAAACATACAAAACTTTGTTGATCTCGATGCTTGTAAACAATTAGTTGTGTTAAATTCATATAAATCAGCGATTAAAAAAATCGGAAATAAAAAATCATAAATCAATGATTTTTTGGGAGTAATTTAAATCATGATTTAAATCAATGATTTAAATCAAATGATATATATATATATCACATTGTACAGGGAAATTTAGGTTCATGGGAGAGGGATTGCTGGAGAAGTGCATTGGAAAAAGGGTTTTACCCAGCAAGCACACTGGAATAAAACCATGGAAGTATCTGCAAAAAAAAATATATTTTAGAAAAAAATGCCAAGTTAGATGTAAGAACTTTGGAAAGAACTAAAAATTTGTAAAACAGCAAAGAGAAAGAAAACTTACCAAGATTCAGGAACAATACTTGACAGGAATTCAGCTGCATGAAAAACTGAAAAAAAATTATGTTCTACATATAATCATTCACTGGGGGTACTAATATCGATGGTTGTGTTTTGTTTATAGCAACCTTGTTATATCAATGTTAATACTAATCCTTGTTAAATCAATGTTAAAACACAAAACATGTCTTAATGCAAGTCTTGGGATGTGGTTTTTGAACATCATTTAGACACTATTTATAAATGTAATTAATATTTAGTCAAATAATTAAGTCCACACAGAATTTCACTTACCTAACTTGCAAATCGCTGTGACAATAAGAAAGATTGAGATAATCAATGGAAGGCGCACATAGTGGAAATGCCAACTGATGAGTTTAATGCCATCCATGTAGGCGTTGTGACTGTTGCCCGGCTTTTCTGTGTCATTTGCCACATCTTCTCCTCCATTTGACACCGACCTCACAGATCGCGGAAATGTCGCTGGATCCAGGGGAGAGGTTGCCGTGGCAACCCAGTTGTCATGGTGAAGATCATTATGTCGATGAATAGCATATCCCAACGTTTCACCAAGAACCAGTAACGACAACAGCACAAAGAACGTAAGATTGTGCATGTTGGCTTCTGGATGTACAGATCAGTGTTAGATAAACATTGTTTCTACGTAATTTCTTGTGGTTTGTTTGTCAAAAAATACATGCCATTTGATAGTTCCCACAATTCCAAGCGATGAATGTGAATTTATATTTGTTCACAATTGTAGCATTGTTGGATGGGTGATCGCAGACACGCCAAATCTGCTGGCGTCTGGCTCAAGTACATAACTGAAACAACGTAAAATAATGATGATCAGATACAGTGGGGATCCAGGGGAATACATATGTTACTGGGTTTAATTAGTTTGGCTAAAGCTATTCGACTCACTGTAGTTTATGTGATGTTTCATTGTTTGGAGTAGGCTAAGCCTACACAACAGTAATTGAAGAAATCTCTACTTGTCATCTACACGTTTATAATTTGACAGCGCATACGTGTCAATAATCCTCTGGTAGTCACTTGCCTGGACATTCATGTGTCAGAAAAGTTGACAAAAAGTGTAATAATAACCACAGATAACCACGCGCTGACAACTGACATTGCCATTGACACATGTTGACAGTCATTGACATTGTGCGTGGCTGTATGTATTATAATAAATATATCCTCAGCTCAGGCTCAGCACGTTGATACTAGGAAGAATATTTGGCAATTAGAAGAAAACAAATTTTAATAAGTGCCCAACATACCGACACATGCCAATACTCCGTTCACTATCATTGGCAGTGGTTGTCCTGTCCAGTGTGACGTCCTGGAACTTGGCAGCGGGATTGTTCACGTAAGATTCACTGTGTCACAGACACAGTGATTCAGACATAATTATTGATTTAGAGTAGATATTCATACTAGTACGTTAAAGTAGCTTACTTGGTTCTCTGCATGGCGCTTAGATTGGTGCGTCCTGCTATGTACGGTCGTTCCGTTAACTTGTCATGGTTCAGGTTCCAAATGCAGCAGCTACGAACCCCAACATTTCAGCCTGCGTCTGTCCAGCTTGCTCGCCGCGGCGCTGTCACCAACGTAGCCTACGTTACTCGCGCCCTCGGTTAAAATGTAGTTTTGACCACATTCGCATGATGGCACCACTTTACGCTTGCTTCGCCCGAGAATCATGCATTTTTTAGTTGCTTGTTACTAATGTTAGTAGAATTCGGAGTATTCACGCGTGACATAATTAAGTAGACATGTCAGTGATCGAAGGAACCCCTGCATATCTACACAGCATCTCTACAGCAGGATTGCAACAACGTATGCCACTGTGACAAATACAGGACTAAAATTAGTTAAAAAAACGTGTGCGTGCGTGCGTGCGTGCGTGCGTGCGTGCGTGCGTGCGTGCGTGTGTGCGTGCGTGCGTCCCTCCGTCCAACCCCCTCTACCTCTCTGTGTTCTTTATAAAGCAACCCCCATTAATCAGTCTTCCCAATATACCAACCAGACAAAATACCTAGGGAAAGTGCATAAGACGCCCACTGTGTACAATAGGCCCACTGTGTACAATAGGCCAACTGTGTAAAGAGGCCCACCCCCACTTTCTAGGGTATTCCGAAAATAGGATGTAGTCAGCCTCCCACAGATTGAAACTTGATATGATCACTGACCTTGTGCAGTAGAAGTGGACAGCCACACAGCAATGGGGAGATTTGAGCGAAAGCAAGGTAAAATTACACTTTTTCTTACTATTTTGAATCAGTTTCAAACTGTGATAACTCACCAAAGATGGCAGAGTTTCTGACATATATTATCGCATTAAATCAATGACAAATAAGTCTGCGCATTTGTGAAATTACCTTGTGAACGAAAAATGTGCTTGTGCTCAAAACAAACCCTACTCTCGTTCTCAAAACGCACACGGGGTGTGCGTTTTAGGCACACATTCAGCTGACTTGGCTATTCTGATAATATTAATAATAATAATGTATTTATAAAAACCAGTCAAATGTACATGTTTGAAATCATTAATATAGACCTAGGTTTGTAGTGAAAATAACTCAGAGATGTGCATATAAAATATAAATTGTTAAACATCACATGCGTCATTAGGCATAAAAGGCTAACTGTTTTACAATGACTAAACATTATCAAGTGATTCGGGTTATCTGATATATATAATAAGAGCAAGGCGTTTTACAATTTCACAGAGGAGTAAACTGTGACTGTTTGGACACGAGATTGTGATCTTAATGATCTGATGATGTTGTTTTCAGATGGCAAAACCTGGCTATAAAAGACGACCTACACGGTGCCAATATGGAATCATCCTACCAGAACAGGCTGTTTGGGGTCTTGGCGAGGATGTAGTTGGTCAGGAGTAGCCTGTTTTTTGTCGGTCTAGAACAGGTTGTAGTTGGTCAGGAACAGGTTGTAAGGGATCATGAGCAGGTTGTAGGGGATCAGGAACTGGCTGTAGGGGGTCACGAGCAGGCTGTAGGGGGTCACGAGCAGGCTGTAGGGGGTCACGAGCAGGCTGTAGGGGGTCATGAGCAGGTTGTAGGGGGTCAGGAGCAGGCTGTAGCGGGTCAGGAACTGGCTGTAGGGGGTCACAAGCAGGCTGTAGGGGGTCACGAGCAGGCTGTAGGGGGTCACGAGCAGGCTGTAGGGGTCAGGAGCAGGCTGTAGGGGGTCAGGAGCAGGCTGTAGGGGGTCACGAGCAGGCTGTAGGGGGTCACGAGCAGGCTGTAGGGGGTCATGAGCAGGTTGTAGGGGGTCAGGAGCAGGCTGTAGCGGGTCACGAGCAGGCTGTAGGGGGTCAGGAGCAGGCTGTAGGGGGTCAGGAGCAGGCTGTAGGGGGTCAGGAGCAGGCTGTAGGGGGTCACGAGCAGGCTGTAGGGGGTCACGAGCAGGCTGTAGGGGGTCACGAGCAGGCTGTAGGGGGTCAGGAGCAGGCTGTAGGGGTCACGAGCAGGCTGTAGGGGTCACGAGCAGGCTGCAGGGGGTCAGGAGCAGGCTGTAGGGGGACGTGACAGTAGTTAATCAGGAGCGGGTTGTTGATGACCATGAGCATGTTGTAGGCAGCAACTTCTAGCATTTTCACCAATTGCGAAGGCTTCATTATTGGCCAGGAATCGACACGCTCAGACAGCAGAGCTGCTAACTCCGTCCTCTTACAAAAATGTGTTAATTGAAAACGTGGCATTGAGAGGAAGAGATGGGAAGGGGGTTGCCAAGAGGAACGAGAGAGAGAGAGAGAGAGAGAGAGAGAGAGGGGGGGGAGAAGCAAGAGGTATGATTAACGTCAGAGGACAACAATTAAACGGAGAAAGGGGAAGGCCCCAAGGAAGATTGATGGCCGTGGGAGGGACAGGGGTTATATATAGAACCAGATGCGGCATACCAACACCGGCCAGAGGGGTCAGAATACGTGGTGGACCAGGGCAGCTCAGAATGTTGCAGATGTTAACGAAGTAGCACCAGACTACTTTTGTATCTACTGTCAGGAGAAGTACACTGATCCACCACTGGTTGCAGTGTCAGTCTTGTGCACTGATCCACCACTGGTTGCAGTGTCAGTCTTGTGCACTGATCCACCACTGGTTGCAGTGTCAGTCTTGTGCACTGATCCACCACTGGTTGCAGTGTCAGTCTTGTGCACTGATCCACCACTGGTTGCAGTGTCAGTCTTGTGCACTGATCCACCACTGGTTGCAGTGTCAGTCTTGTGCACTGATCCACCACTGGTTGCAGTGTCAGTCTTGTGCACTGATCCACCACTGGTTGCAGTGTCAGTCTTGTGCACTGATCCACCACTGGTTGCAGTGTCAGTCTTGTGCACTGATCCACCACTGGTTGCAGTGTCAGTCTTGTGCACTGATCCACCACTGGTTGCAGTGTCAGTCTTGTGCAGAGTTGTATTATGAAGCGTGAGGCAGCGGCTTTAGTGTTTGTGATACCATGACTTAACCATGCAGCAACACTAAGAGACAGTATGCTACCTTTAATAATGATGTTGTCATGGCCAAAAGAACACGTGGGGCCCCAATTGGACAGTCTTTGTGTCTCGCTCAGAGCTAAGACATGTAGATTCCCAGTTCTGTATTGTTTAGTGAATTTACAATAAAGTGTAGACTTCGGCCTATGCCTAGAAAAGGTTCAAAAATTGTTGTCCCTGGCGGAGAGTTTTGGGACTATTGAATACCACATAATACCACATAATACCACATAATACAACATAATACAACATATTTATTATGATGGGGTGCGTTTTTGTGAACAGTGTTCCCAAAACGCCCAGTTTGCCCCAACATAATTTTTTCTCTCATAACATTTCTATAAAACGTGGCATACATGTGAAATGACCACCAATCATACATGTGAAATGACCACCAATCATACATGTGAAATGACCACCAATCATACATGTGAAATGACCACCAATCATACATGTGAAATGACCACCAATCATACATGTGAAATGACCACCAATCAAACATGTGAAATGACCACCAATCATACATGTGAAATGACCACCAATCATACATGTGAAATGTCCACCAATCAAACATGTGAAATGACCACCAATCATACATGTGAAATGACCACCAATCATACATGTGAAATGACCACCAATCAAACATGTGAAATGTCCACCAATCAAATATGTGATATGACCACCAATCAAACATGTGAAATGACCACCAATCATATATGTGAAATGACCAAAAATCATACATGTGAAATGTCCACCAATTAAACATGTGATATGACCACCAATCAAACAGGTGAAATGACCGCCAATCAAACATGTGAAATGACCACCAATCATACATGTGAAATGACCTCCAATCAAACATGTGAAATGACCACCAATCATACATGTGAAATGACCACCAATCAAACATGTGAAATGACCACCAATCATACATGTGAAATGACTACCAATCATACATGTGAAATAACCACCAATCAAACATGTGAAATGACCACCAATCAAACATGTGAAATGACCACCAATCATACATGTGAAATGACCTCCAATCAAACATGTGAAATGACCACCAATCAAACATGTGAAATTACTACCAATCATACATGTGAAATGACCACCAATCAAACATGTGAAATGACCACCAATCATGCATGTGAAATGACCACCAATCAAACATGTGAAATGACCACCAATCATACATGTGAAATGACTACCAATCATACATGTGAAATAACCACCAATCAAACATGTGAAATGACCACCAATCAAACATGTGAAATGACTACCAATCATACATGTGAAATGACCACCAATCAAACATGTGAAATGACCACCAATCATACATGTGAAATGACTACCAATCATACATGTGAAATAACCACCAATCAAACATGTGAAATGACCACCAATCAAACATGTGAAATGACCACCAATCATACATGTGAAATGATCACCAATCAAACATGTGAAATGACCACCAATCATACATGTGAAATGACCACCAATCAAACATGTGAAATTACTACCAATCATACATGTGAAATGACCACCAATCAAACATGTGAAATGACCACCAATCATGCATGTGAAATGACCACCAATCAAACATGTGAAATGACCACCAATCATACATGTGAAATGACCACCAATCATACATGTGAAATGACCACCAATCAAACATGATTACAAACTAAATCAGCTGTTCTTGTTGATGTGGCTATCAGCGTGATCTGTCGGGCTGCACAAGGCATCAAATGTTAGGGGTTGCGTCTTAGGCACTTTCCCATATGTAGTATATTACTTGAGGCAGTTAGTCGTAACGGTCGTAACTGGTAATGACACCCCGCTGTTAGTGAACCAATAAAGATCCTGCTGATAAGATCAAGAAGACACGATAGTAATGTTCGTACTCCACACAGACCCTACGTTTACCCCCGACCAGTGGCGTATTTAGGGGGAGACCACTGGGCCATGCCCCCTTTGTCTAACCCCCCCCCCTGTATTTTCCCGTTGCGCTGCTACAAGTTAGCCCGGGTGAATAGGCTCGTCTTCCGACCTTCCCCGACCCGCGAGATCCTAGATACACCACTGACCCAGATAATAAAGTGAGTCTTGTTCACAAGTAACCCTTCATAAAATAAGGGTTGTGTCATACAAGTAAACAACACACGACAGGTTGAGTGTCATTGAGTGCCCATCTCTTTACACAGTTATTCGACAACTACTCGATAATGTATGACTCACACATTGTATTTGGAGACTGTCAAAATAAAGGCAGTGTAACTAATGGTACCACTCTCTTGCAAGAACGCACGCACGCACGCACGCACGCACGCACGCACGCACGCACGCACGCACGCACATATATTAAAGTGGCAACGTACCAACAGTGCCCGTCAATGGGGAAATGTACAAAATAATCTAAATGTGTTCAGGATAAAAGGCTATAACACCGCTGAATGGGGCAGGCAAATCAATGGACAGAAGGGCAGATATTAAGGTCAAGGGCAATACCTCCTGGTGTGTCCAGTATAATAAAATGACCAGCCAGACCATGCCCTTCCTCGGGGCAGGGAGTCGGGTGTTCGAACGATCCTCTCTTTTTAGACAATTTAAAATTGTTTAACTGAATTTTTTTTCAGAAATTGTGTGTACATCGATATGTACGTGTAAATACGCCCGACCCCCCTCAAAACTCGGAGGACAGAAATGTGAGGAGCGCGTCTTACGCCGTGTTCAGGTAGACTACGCGCGGGTCAGTCTCTGTGGCGTGGGACAGTCAAAGGTAAACAAACATAAAGATATGTTCTTATATAGCGAGGTATCCAGTTCTTGAGACTATTCAAGGCGCTTTACACTTCACCCCTGGCAGACGCGTTCTCTGGGAAGCTTTCACCCACGCTGCATTTACTGCGCGAAGACCATTCGTTTAGATATCCATCTCTGTATGTAGCCATGCACTTATTTATACAGCTGAGTGAACTGTGGCAATGTGGCATGAACGAAATTGTCAAAGCTTCGAAACGGAAGCAAGAGGACTCGAACCCGTTCTCTCGATTGAGAGCCCGAGTGGTGCGAATGAAATACCACGCAGGTGTGAGTGATGTATTGTCAAAGCTTCGAAACGGCAGCAAGAGGACTCGAACCCGTTCTCTCGATTGAGAGCCCTTGTGGTGCCAATGAAATACCACGCAGGTGTGAGTGATGTATTGTCAAAGCTTCGAAACGGCAGCAAGAGGAGTCGAACCCGTTCTCTCGATTGAGAGCCCTTGTGGTGCGAATGAAATACCACGCAGGTGTGAGTGATGTATTGTCAAAGCTTCGAAACGGCAGCAAGAGGACTCGAACCCGTTCTCTCGATTGAGAGCCCTTGTGGTGCCAATGAAATACCACGCAGGTGTGAGTGATGTCGTTCTTTGACGTCCTGTTCCATACTCTTATCTTTTATTGCCTCATCGAAATGCTCAGTGTCCTAAATTCACTAACCATGAGTTAAAACCAACGTTTTTGCAAAATAGATGGCCTCTCTTTCGTCACTCGCCGGATTTCGTAGTCAGTTGTCGTCTGCCATCTGTCACGCTCGTTTTACTGCTGCCTACTTCCGGCGGCTTATCGCCCCTTATTATAGAAAATTTATCGGCCAATAAATTACGTTTATGGGTTAAATTTTGGTAGATGACATTACCATGCGGATCAGAAACGTTCAATGTATTGTTGGAACGAAATAATTTCCTGGTATTTGATGAAAGATCGCGAGTATTTGTGTGGTTTTATTCGAAGGTGATAAAAACGTAGGAGGATCTGTGAACGATGAGGTGCTTGACATATACATATATTATATATATATATATATATATATATATATATATATATATATATATATATATATATATATATATACGAGATCTGGAAATGCCAAGAGTGGCAGACCACCGCAGGGCGGGCGGGCGGGCGGGCGGGCGGGCGGGCGGGCGGGCGGGCGGGCGGGCGGGCGGGCGGGCGGGCGGGCGGGCGGGCGGGCGGGCGGGCGGGCGGGCGGGCGGGCGGGCGGGCGGGCGGGCGGGCGGGCGGGCGGGCGGGCGGGCGGGCGGGCGGGCGGGCGGGCGGGCGGGCGGGCGGGCGGGCGGTACATATACAGTTAGAGTGAATAGTTGTTGTCCCCTTCCCACATCGACGCGCCTTAGCAACAGGTGATACATCCCCTTCAACTGTTCACTCGAGACGACGTGGTGATGACGTCATTAGACAATAGCTGCACACGTGGTATGGGTGTCTATTTATATAACATTGTCACGAGACATCAAGTATGGAGAAGTTTAGCCGGTCAACATTTAGACCGGCCTAAAGTTAGGCTTGCATCAGATGTAGAACATAGGAATACGGACATCTGGCCATAAAGAAAATATTGCACCAGATGACTAGCCGAAAATTGGAATGCGGACACCTGGAAATAAAGAAGCAGTGACATCAACATTTTTGGAAAGCACTGATATGTGGACACGGACAGAAAGGGTAAGATACGGACACAATGGGTAAGATACGTACAGAAAGGGTAAGATACGGACAGAAAGGGTAAGCAATGAAAAGGTTCTCGACATGGTACGAGATAAAACGTCACTGGTGAAGTTTTCAAACAAGTGGTTACGACACATTATGCGAAGTGAAGGATTTGTTGAAGCTGGCAGTGGAAGGAAGGTTACACAGACGAAGACAGTTAATGGAGGCAAGGACCTGCCTCGTGGAGGAATACTCAGAAGATGAACGTGATTCGTCAGAAGAAACAGCGCTTCATAATCTACACGAAACAATGAATACAACGCCCAGCTCCAAATCTTGTCCGTAGTTTTCACTGGCTGGTGCTAATATCGGTGACTGGAGGGAGCGGACTCTACACTCAAACTTCTGGAAACAATGAATACAACGCCCAGCCCCAAATCTTGTCCGTAGTTTTCACTGGCTGGTGCTAATATCGGTGACTGGAGGGAGCGGACTCTACACTCAAACTTCTGGAAACAATGAATGCAACGCCCAGCTCCAAATCTTGTCCGTAGTTTTCACTGGCTGGTGCTAATATCGGTGACTGGAGGGAGCGGACTCTACACTCAAACTTCTGGAAACAATGAATGCAACGCCCAGCTCCAAATCTTGTCCGTAGTTTTCACTGGCTGGTGCTAATATCGGTGACTGGAGGGAGCGGACTCTACACTCAAACTTCTGGAAACAATGAATGCAACGCCCAGCTCCAAATCTTGTCCGTAGTTTTCACTGGCTGGTGCTAATATCGGTGACTGGAGGGAGCGGACTCTACATTCAAACTTCTGGAAACAATGAATGCAACGCCCAGCTCCAAATCTTGTCCGTAGTTTTCACTGGCTGGTGCTAATATCGGTGACTGGAGGGAGCGGACTCTACACTCAAACTTCTGGAAACAATGAATGCAACGCCCAGCTCCAAATCTTGTCCGTAGTTTTCACTGGCTGGTGCTAATATCGGTGACTGGAGGGAGCGGACTCTACACTCAAACTTCTGGAAACAATGAATGCAACGCCCAGCTCCAAATCTTGTCCGTAGTTTTCACTGGCTGGTGCTAATATCGGTGACTGGAGGGAGCGGACTCTACACTCAAACTTCTGGAAACAATGAATGCAACGCCCAGCTCCAAATCTTGTCCGTAGTTTTCACTGGCTGGTGCTAATATCGGTGACTGGAGGGAGCGGACTCTACACTCAAACTTCTGGAAACCGTAACGCGGAACACCATATAACAGGATCTCCTTAATACGTTGGTGCTACTTCGTGTACGCAAGGTACTTCGTGTACGCAAGGTACTTCGTGTACGCAAGGTACTTCGTGTACGCAAGGTACTTCGTGTACGCAAGGTATTTCGTGTACGCAAGGTACTTCATGTACGCACGGTACTTCATGTACGCAAGGTACTTCATGTACGCAAGGTACTTCGTGTACGCACGGTACTTCGTGTACGCAAGGTACTTCATGTACGCACGGTACTTCATGTACGCAAGGTACTTCATGTTCGCAAGGTACTTCATGTACGCAAGGTACTTCATGTACGCAAGGTACTTCATGTACTCGACATCAAAGCAAATATTTACAAGGACAACAGGAAACACCCAAATAAGTAATGCTTTTCATTAATGCTCCGAGGGTTCATTGAACTGTTACTGATTGTACACCAAACATACACATACGTACAATACACTAACCATACACATACGTAAAATACACTAACCATACACATACGTACAACACACTAACCATACACATACGTACACTACACTAACCATACACATACGTACAATATACTAACCATACACATACGTACAATATACTAACCATACACATACGTACAATACACTAACCATACACATACGTACAACACACTAACCATACATATACATACAACACACTAACCATACATATACGTACAACACACTAACCATACACATACGTACAACACACTAACCATACACATACGAACAACACACTAACCATACATATACATACAACACACTAACCATACATATACGTACAACACACTAACCATACATATACGTACAATACACTAATACATTAAACGGTTCAACGTGTTCCTTGATCTGATTTTGTTTTGTTCGTTTAATTAATATGAAGATGACATTATCCATGGTGGTCAACAAATGATGACATTATCCATGGTGGTCAACAAATGATGACATTATCCATGGTGGTCAACAAATCATCCGCCTGAGCTTTCACCACGTAATGCCCGGAAAACAACATTTCAAGAAGAGTAAATACGTTCCCCGAGCTCCTACTCATGGGTGGCTGCGCCCCCTGTTTTTCAAATCGTAGATCCCCCCTGAGCGGCTTACGAATAAAAGCAGTGTCTGTCTGTATACAATGTCCCGTAAAACGGTCATTCGGTGAACCAATGAAAATTATGGTTTTGGGGATATGCACCTAATAGAAAATTACCGACGTGCAATTAAAATTAAGAATATCATGCCAGTGGTTTACGTTGAATGTGTTGGAGAATCCTGTCATTTCTCCGAATGACCGAGGGCTGACATGTTAACCTATTGGCAATAATAGGAATAGGTGTATACGAATATATTTTTATGTGGCGAGCAAATATTGTCAGAATACCTCACTCATGACGTAGTGTTTTCTAACAGTATGGCCGGCCCATGAAATTTAACAAGATTTAACAAGATTTGCCATCCAAGCCAAAGGCCCAGATGGCAAGTGGACAAGGAAGCCATTGGCTTATCGAGAGTCCAACAATGTTCCTCTACGTGTAACCCACCTTCCTGAGATATGTGTCAACCCTGTTTTTAAACATATTCACGCTGCTAGCAGTTACACAATCTGTAGGCAATTTGTTCCATTCATTTATTGTCCTCTGTGAGAACGAGTGCTTCCTGATGTCCAATCTACATTGATCCTTTACTAATTTTACCTCATGTCCTCTAGTTCTGCTATCCTTCTTGAGTGAGAAAAACATATTTCTATCAATATTTTCATACCCATTCAATATCTTAAAAACTTCAATCTGATCTCCTCTTAACCTCCTTGTCTCTAGAGTTGTTAAACCACATTCTTTCAGACGTTCTTCATAACTAAGGTCTCTCAGTTCTGGAATCATTTTAGTGGCTCTCCTTTGTATGCGTTCAAGCGTATCTATATCCTTCTTACGATATGGTCTCCATGCTTGTATACAGTATTCTAAATGAGGTCTAACTATTGCTTTATAAAGAGGTATAATTAACTTTTTTCCCTTGTATGTTATGTTTCTTCTAATCAATCCAAGAATTTGATTACCCTTTGAAGCTGCAATACCACACTGCTCTGAAACTTTCATATCAGCGCTTATTGTAACTCCTAAGTCCTTTTCTTTTACAGTAGTACCCAGAACAATATCTCCCATTTTATAGTTTACATTCAAGTTCCCATGTCCTGTATGTAGGCATTTACATTTCCCAAAATTGAACAACATCTGCCATTTCTCAGACCATTTCACTAATCTGTCTAGATCGTTTTGTAAATGTTGTTTATCACCATCAGTATTAACCTTTCTAAACAGTTTTGTGTCATCCGCAAATTTCAGTACGTTACTTGTTATATTGTCGTCCAAGTCATTGATATATATTAAGAATAATATAGGTCCTAATACTGATCCTTGAGGTACACCACTCAAAACCGATTTCTAATTTGAAACTTCTCCATCTACTACAACTCGTTGTCTTCTGTCAGTCAGCCATTGTTCTATCCAGTCAGTTATGCTATCCCCGATACCATGGCCTTTTAATTTAAGTAGTAATCTTTGATGTGGCACTTTGTCAAAAGCTTTCTGAAAATCTAAGTAAATAATATCTACTGGCGATCCCACGTCTATCCACTTAGTGATTTCTTCCAAAAAACATAACATATTTGTTAAGCATGACCTCGCTTTAAGGAATCCATGTTGAGACGAATTTAATAATTTATGCTTAACGAGGAAGTCCACCATATGGTCTTTAATTAACCTTTCTAATAATTTACAAATCACTGACGTTAAACTCACTGGTCTGTAATTCTCTGGCTTATTTCTCGAACCCTTTTTAAATAATGGTATGATGTTTGCTTCTTTCCATTCAAACGGAACAACTCCCTCTTTTAATGACAAGTTGAATACTATTGCAAGTGGTATACTGATTTGTTCTACTGTTTCCATTAGTAATTTTGGAGGAATCCCATCCACTCCCGGTGATTTGTTATCCTTCATTGCCTTTATTTTCTTAGCTACCAATTCTGGAGTTACAACTAACGGACCTAAATATTCAGATTTAGCCTCCTGAAATTTAGCATCAGCAACTGGTAATGAACTAATATCTTCTTTGGTAAACACTGAACTGAAGTAACCATTTAGGTCTTCCGCCATTAAAAACCCCTGTGATATTATATTTCCAGCACTGTCTTCTAGAGGTCCAACCTTGTCTCGTACGTTTTGTTTACTCCTGACATATGCATAACAACTCTTGCTGTCATGTTTTATGTTACATGCTAGTTTTTGCTCATAGCTTCTTTTAGATTGTCTGATTTCACTTGTAGCTGCATTAAGTGCTTCTTTGTAATTTGCATAGTCTTCTTCCTTTCTGGTACGCCTATAAACCCTCCACATAGTTTGTTTTAACACTATTTTTCTAATAGCCTCTTTTGACAAGTGTTTCTTTCTACACCGTATTCCTTGTTTTTGGAAGGGAACAAATTTATCGATGATACTCTCAATTTCATATTTTAGAATATTCCAACATTCAATTGCGGTCTTATTCATCAGCATGTTATTCCAATCTAGCTTTGCTAAGTATTTTCTCATATCTTTGTAGTTACCTTTGTGGAAGTTTCTCTTGTACGTTTTCTTATTTTTGCTTTCTGATTTTACATTGATGTCAAAATGTATTTGATTATGGTCACTGTTACCCAATGGTTCAAATATTTTTACATTGTCCACTAATTCTTTTTGTGATGACAAAACTATATCTAATACATTTTCTCCCCTGGTTGGTTCTAGCACGTGCTGAGTAAGAAAGCTATCCTGGATTAAAAATAGAAATTGTTGGTCCTCAATCCCTGTGCTCTCTAGAGAATTCCATTGTATGTGTCCATGGTTAAAATCTCCCATTATGGTACATTCCCCTTTACTAACTTCCTTTATAGCGTTTTTTGTGTTGTCCTCTTCGTTTATGTTTGGACTTCGGTAAACTAATCCAATAGTTAATTTTGAATTTCCTGAAACAATTTTGCACCAAACAGCTTCATCGCAATCTGCTTCCCTTTCTAGTTTTATTTCATAAGCCTGAATAGATTCTTTAACATATAAAATAACTAATATAAATAAAATTAAGATGTTGTACGTTCAACAAGGTAAATCACTGGCGTGATATTCTTAATTGTAGTTACAAATGGTTATGTTTTAGTAACTCTAATAGGTGCATAGGCCGAAAACCCTGACTTTTGTTTCGCCTTATACCTTGACATTTATGTTGGGAAGTTTCAAGACTAGCACGTGCTGTCACAGACGGACGAACAGTTTCGGGCAATAACTAACATTATGCTGACAGTACCATTTCGGGCAATAACTAACATTATGCTGACAGTACCATTTCGGGCAATAACTAACATTATGCTGACAGTACCATTTCGGGCAATAACTAACATTATGCTGACAGTACCATTTCGGGCAATAACTAACATTATGCTGACAGTACCATTTCGGGCAATAACTAACATTATGCTGACAGTACCATTTCGGGCAATAACTAACATTATGCTGACAGTACCATTTCATGGGAGTACCTTACCAGCTGACAGAGACGAGTGAAAGCGCGTCATGCGAGAAAGGTCGGCGCCGATAGCGTAGCGAACGAAGGCCAATGTACGAGAAACGACCGTGACGGATATCTTTAGATTGTGTCGAGAATGTGTAAACGCTACATTTAATGATTATGCAGCTAAAGGGAATGTACGTTTGTCATTAGTTAACTGAACCACATGTTTTACAGGGCATTGACACATATTTTTTAGTATTTATAACTTATTGGTGGTTTAAAAACCTATCCATACGAAAAACACGATTTGTCTATGATGTAAAATATGCTAGTTTTACGACATGTATAAAGTGATCGCTGTACGCAATAAATATTCACATTTAAGGGGGAAATGTAACATTTTCCATAGGATGATTTACTAACATTTAAAATCTCCGTAATAAATATTCATATTTAAAGGTGAAATGTAACATTTACTATAGGATGATTTATTAACATTTCAAATCTCCGTTTTATGCAATTTCTGACAGTAAATATGCCACGGGAATAACGGCATTTAGATAAATTTGAGATCAGCAGAGTTGGGCATTTTAACTTCACAAAACCCGTGTCAGTTAACCAACGAAAATCTTGGTAAATTCCCTTTGATGCTTGCTACACTGTGCCGCTATGTTGAAAAAAGGTTGTCTTGCGTCATGGTTGTTACTACGAAATAATAAAACAGTACAAACAGATGTAGTGCTTCTAGCTGCACTTTTCAGACGCAATGTCTCCACAAATTACGATTCGTGCCTATAGACAGACATGTGCTAAGAAAAACAGTTATTTGTGAAGACATTAAAGTAGTTAATTGCTATGTGCGGAAACACAGAGGTCTAGTAGGTTTTTTATGATTTGTGAAAGACGTATTAGTTCACTGTGATCTAAACAAATTCTTTGATCTTTGAAACAGGCATTACTTCAATGTGATCTTTAAGCAAATATATTAAAACCCGACCATCTGTGAAAACAAGATTTTGTGTATTAATACGTGTGAAAACACGTATTAGTTCATCGTTAAGCATATATGTGTAAAACGCACGCACGCACGCACGCACGCACGCACGCACGCACGCACGCATGACGACTAACAGTGCAGGACTGGACTGGGACTGTTTTTTTATTTGTATTATATTTGGAACAAACACATTTCAGAAACATATTATTAATGTATTACGGTGGCAAAGTTGCTACCACAAGCACATACAACTCGTGCACACGTGCAAAAAAGTTCCTAACACAAGCACATACAACTCGTGCACACGTGCAAAAAAGTTCCTAACACAAGCACATACAACTCGTACAGACGTGTAGAAAAGTTGCTAGCACAAGCATTGTAATACAACTCGTGCACACGTGCAAAATTTAACAAAAATAAATATTCAAACAATTATGTCTGCATTTGAAATGAAAATCAAATGTTTGGGCAGTCACATCCAAATGTAAATATTTAGGGTACGCATGCAAATGCAAACACACTGATAATGTCATGGCTGTATTTGAATGCGCTTTGAAATTTCCAACAGTCACATGCATTTGCATTTGTCAACAAGCCTGGAGAACATAAGTCATGTCTTCTATGGATGGCGAACTCGGTTTAAATATCGCCTGTGTCACACGAAACGGGTTCCGCTCTATCAACCGCACCAAAAGTTGCTTACGTTTCGACACCTTTCTGAACGACACTTTTGGAATGTCTTTAATTTTTCCATTTCGATAGTTGACGGCTGGCCGAGCTCACTAGATTGATGCCTTGTTAACGAGCCTTACAGATGACATTTACATTACTGCCAACTGATGACGTGCTAGTTTCACGACCGTGTTGTTTGGCAGAACGGCTCCAAGATAATGAAACACGAACCGCATAAAACTTCGCCTAACAATGAAACCTGTAGTGATAAGGTCGGTATGGGTGTTTCCACTACGCCCACATCCGGGCAACTTTCTTAAACAAGCTGTTCAACATTAAGTTTTTATTAGTCACCGCGATTACACAAATTAGGCAGTGCGTACACATTTCAACGGCTAATTATAAAATTTATTAGTTTTCATTCGATCGTATGCTATTGCGAGGTAGTTAGCGACATTGTTTGAGCCGCGTCATGGACGCTTCTGCAGTGGCCCATGAGAGATGGAGTCCACAGCAGGTTACACATTTACCTCATGTGTGGGATCTTTTACTTCCCCTGACATAGACACCAGATAGAAGGGACCAACGGCTTTTAGCGTCTCTTCCGAAAGACTCAGGCAAAGTGGGGTGAACGAAACGTCAGTAGGTGGTTTCCCGGGGGGGGGGGGGAACTGCCATACCAAAGCGGTGGGGGTGTGCCGCTAGAGCCACATGGAGCACATGGAGAGAGAGAGAGAGAAATCTAGAAATTTATGGTCACCAACAGAGAATTATTGGACAATTTATCTAATATCTATAAGTGTAAGGTAAGCCCGGGCGGAACGTTTTCACTGGGAAATTTCCTCTTCGATGAAAGAGAGAATTATCAGGTTTAATTGGGGCACAAAGAGAGAAAATATATATTTTTTCTTCGGACAGAGAGAAAAAATGGCCAAAAACAGGGGCATTTGCGCGGCACATACATGTATACCTCAGTATAGGGAGTACCCTCCCTCCGGGGTGGTTTCTAACCTCAGACCGAAAGTCCAGTGACACCGAAATCACCGCGCCTCGTAATTTATTAGTGAAAGTAAAACAAAATGTGTTGGGGCCGCTTTGGGGGCGTGTCCGCCTAAGCTCCCTTGCAACATTCTGGGCCCGAAAGCCAAGCTTCAGTTGAGGTTGTTTGAAATCGATTAGACCCCAAAAGCTCCAAAAGGCCAAAAAAGTTTGGGAACGGTCCCGTGCATTTTCTTTATATCTGATTTAGTAACAGCTACGTCACCAGCAAAATTAGCTAAATACTGTATTCTCATCATAATCAGTAATAACACCATATTTATCTACTGTTCAAATATAAAAGTTGCAGGAATATTGCAATTTAATACGTTCGTATTATTTAAAGCATAATATGTAAAACGTGCATAAAAAATGGTAAAATTAATGATTTTATGTAATTTATTAAGTCACGGATAAACCACATTTTCGCAAAATTTCGACAATATTCGATATTCGATATAAAATGGAACTACCGGGATGCTAATCATGTTGTCGTCAGAACAAATACACACTAGTAACCACACTGTCAATATTTTAATTGAACGTCATACATAAATCAGATGCAGTGAAACACTTAGCCTACAGATACTCGCCCTTTGAAACGATGGTCTTGAAAAATTCAATTATTTTAGTATGTTCTTTATATAATGACGTCTAAATAATGGACTACGTAGCGCATGCCTGGTGTGACGTCAGAACAGTGGTGGTGTGCTTTATGAAACAGGTGCACTATTATGACCCATGATCATTACGAAAATCGTGAAAACGTGGTAATTTCACGAAAAGTTCGTTTACCCGTGAAATCAGTGAAAGGCGGTCTTTTCGATTAAAATTATTACTTGGCGAAAATCAGCAGAGGCGTGTCCTTTGAAATGTCCGTCTCGCAGTATTCGGTAATTACAACGTGAATTGAGTACAACGCACTTATTTGACATTAATGTAACGTAGGGATTGTCGTCAGTATCTTGTGCGAGTGAATTGTTGAAAGTAGGCGCCTATTTATGGCCCGTGAAGCCGCGATAAGTAATCGTGTCACAATGAGGCCGCGGCGACTACGTACCAGGTATTGGCAAGCACCCGACGCAGACAGGGTTATTTGTCTGTTTTACGACTACCAAGTTGCAGCAGACAGACTTTATTGCTTCGTATAGGCAGACACCGAATGAAGTGTGTCACACGTTGTCTGAAGATTGGCCACACAGAACAAGGTTGGTGTACGTCCGAGGCTGACCTCCGAGATTGGCCTCCGAGGCTAGCCTCCGAGATTGGCCTCCGAGACAAGAAGTAAAAAACTCCAGAAAAACTTCGACTAAAAGAAACAATAACAACAGAAGCAACAAATGCTGTTTGTACAATATCCTCGCTGTATGAAAACGCGGCGCTTAAAAGTCAATCCACAATAGATTTTCCCTATCGTAAATCCAGTTCGTTGATGCCCAAATACGTAGTGTTTAATAGGTTAAGTAACATTCGCAGTCGGTTTAATAAAAAAATGGGTATTGTTGCTGAAATCATCGAAATAATTTACTTTAGTCGCGAGATCTGGCAAGGATCAAAATAGTGGATATACAAAATAGTAAACACTGCGGTTCAAGGCTTATCATGGACGAGACTTCCATGACACAGTTACGAGATTTCACCAAGGGTGAATTTCGTTAGTTTTCAGCGATTCCATTTTCACTTCAATTAATGTTTGACAAAACATTGAGTAAGTTGATAGTTTGTCTGATGATTCCACAAAAAAACGACAAACAAAAGTTGGACAAACGAGCTAACATGCTGCAGTGGATACTAGGTGGGTTTGATTTTTCGCAAAATGAACTTGAAATGAGACTAGCGAAAAAAATCGAATTAAGGAGGAACCTTTAAGTGAAATGAGGAGGAAACTCTAAGTGAATTGAGGAGGAACCTTTAAGTGAATTGAGGAGGAACCTTTAAGTGAATTGAGGAGGAACCTTTAAGTGAATTGAGGAGGAACCTCAAAGTGAATTGAGGAGGAACCTCTAAGTGAATTGAGGAGGAACCTTTAAGTGAATTGAGGAGGGACCTTTAAGTGAATTGAGGAGGAACCTTTAATTGAATTGAGGAGGGACCTTTAGGTGAATTGAGGAGGAACCTTTAAGTGAATTGAGGAGGAACCTTTAAGTGAAATGCGGAGAAACCTTTAAGTGATTTGAGAAGGAACCTTTAAGTGAATTGAGGACGGACCTTTAAGTGAATTGAGGAGGCCTTTAAGTTAATCAATCGCTTAATATAATCAAATTGCTCTGGTCAAAAGTGATTCTATCTAGCGGCGTATACATTGCATTCAAGCAGAAACCGGCAGAGATCGACCTATCAAATAATTATCTATGTGCAGACGAGACGAACGGAATCCACACGATACAATGACAGAACAGTAAGGAGAGATAGCAGAACTAGATCACAAGAAGTTACGTTAGTGGAGAATAGATATGAGAAAGTATTCATTCTCACAGAGGACAATAAATGCATGGAACAGCAGGTGAGCATGATACAGAATTAACAAACATCTCAAAATGGCGGGTGACACGTCAATGAAAAATGCTTGGACCCTCGATAAACCAATGGCTTCTTTGTCCACTTGTCATCTGAGTGTTTAGCTTTGTGTAGCGCTCTTGTTAAATCTTGTTAAATTGTATGTTTTATTGGCGAACGCTAATAAACGTAGCAATCAGGAATAAAAAAAATCACGTATGACGTCGGGGGATAATGATGTGTTTGTCCACGGAACACTGCCAGTGACGTAGTTAGTTTGAATAACACTTATCAGTGCAATCAGGGGTCGTGTTGTGTTTTCATTGTGGCACACGTGGGCAGATATAAAGGGAACGTACATATAAAGGGTGTGCAATCAGCAGCAGCAGCAGCAGCAGCAGCAGCAGCAGCAGCAGCAGCAGCAGCAGCAGCAGCAGCAGCAGCAGCAGCAGCAGCAGCAGCAGCAGCAGCAGCAGCAGCAGCAGCAGCAGCAGCAGCAGCAGCAGCAGCAGCAGCAGCAGCAGCAGCAGCAGCAGCAGCAGCAGCAGCAGCAGCAGCAGCAGCAGCAGCAGCAGCAGCAGCAGCAGCAGCAGCAGCAGTTGTTGTTGCTGTTGTAGTAGTAATGGTAGTAGTAGTAGTAGTAGTAGTAGTAGTAGTAGTAGTAGTAGTAGTAGTAGTAGTAGTAATAGTAGTAGTAGTAGTAGTAGTAGTAGTAGTAGTAGTAGTAGTAGTAGTAGTAGTAGTAGTAGTAGTAGTTGTTGTAGTAGTAGTAGTACTACAGTAGTAGTAGTAGTGGTGGTGGTGGTGGTGGTGGTGGTGGAGGTGGTGCTGACGGTGGTGATGGTGGTGGTAGTAGTAGTAGTAGTAGTAGTAGTAGTAGTAGTAGTAGTAGTAGTAGTAGTAGTAGTAGTAGTAGTAGTAGTAGTAGTAGTAGTAGTAGTACAACAACAACAACTACTACTACTACTACAACTACTACTACTACTACTACAACTACTACTACTACTACTACTACTACTACTACTACTACTACTACTACTACTACTACTACTACTATTACTACTACTACTACTACTACTACTACTACTACTACTACTACTACTACTACTACTACTACTACTACTACTACCTCTACTACTGCCACTACCACCCCATCACCACTACTCCTGTGTTTTTATTAATAACTACACGTATGCAATACAAAACCACAGTGTGTGCCAACCTATCGAACCATTGCCCACTTAAAAAAACCGTCTGACGTACGCGACGCATTTCTTACATGAAAGAGGTGACATGTTCATTTATCACAGAAAACATTCCAAAGCCAAGAGGTGACAACCCATTAATCTGATAAATGGCCAAATGTTGTGGGGGTGTTCGTGTGAAAAGAGATTGGAACATCAATCCATTAAAACCAGGAGTATAAGGGACACACGTCGTAACTTAGACTATCAAAAGCCACGGGGAGCTGCGAAGCCATACAGGTTTGTTCCTTACTAATATTTGGCCAAAACAAATAGTACGGTTCGTTGATCTATACACATTTCGTAGTCAGTGGCAGGGGTCAATCAGATCAGTGACATAGGTCAATCAGGTCAGTGGCAGGGGTCAATCAAATCAGTGGTCCAGCTTTGTTTACCACTATCTGCGCATATGAATGGACCATGAATTGTATATTTATCACACAAGATTGCATCGGTTTACAGCTATAAGATAACATTGAACTGAATCATTCCACTCACGATCTCATGCCATTATGTATAAGTGTATAATGCCAAAGTGCAAAACACAATCAATCTAGGTGTGCTAATATTGTAACATTGGCCGTCATGACATTGTCTCTTTGAATATACACAGATGAAAACATTGAGTATCCTGTTACAAAGGATCTAGTTATAGAGGGCCGGGATTCACACACGATTTCCCTTTCGTTGTATCTGTTGTATGTAAACATATCTATCTCCATCAGGCGGACTGCATCAAAGCTGAAACCACCAGTGCTGGTGGAGACACTTGTAGGCATAAACAAATGCAGAGGTGGGTGCTATGTCTGGCTCTAAGGCTGGTGCGAGGCGTCTAAGGGAGACCGGGGATAGTCCGCCCATTTGGACATTCTAATATAACTGGAGACTGTGTTTGTAGAGCTAGATGTTCAGTTTCGGCCTTAAATTGAACGTTTGTGCTATGTAAACCCGAAGTTAAGCAAACAGCGTACAACATGCTAATCCGGCCAAAACTTGAGTACTCTTCACCCATATGGAATCCCCACACCTTTTCGCAAATTAAAAGCCTTGAAAGAGTGCAACACTCTGCTGCCAGATTTGTTAAAAATGATTACAGACGGAACACAAACCCAGCAGATCTAATTACTGCCCTTGGATGGCCAACCCTCGAACGAAGGCGCATTATCAAACAAGCCACTACCTTCTACAAAATTCTAAACAACATTATTGAGATCACCCCCCCTCCGGGCCTACTAACTCGCTCTCGAACCCGTGGACAATACATAGCCCCCAAGTGTCGTATAAATGCAATGGTCTTTTCATTTTATCCCAGAGCCATTCGCATATGGAATATGATTCCATCAAAAATTACCAACATAAAAAACCCAAAATCATTTCAAGAAGCTATTATGGAACTCCCTTTCACCACACCTCCTCACCTAAACTGCCTTTAAAACACAGTGCTCAGCGTAAACTTATCCATGGTGTGGGTATGGAGACTGTCTATGTGTGCATGTGGCAAGGCAGCGACAGTATCCATACACACAACCAACCTATTAAAAAATTTCGTTAAACATCCTATACATAAAATAAATAAAACTATCAGATAAAACCATTTCAGCAACATTAATTATACTAGTCTTTTAATCGAACGTACCACCCACAGCGCATGCGCACAGTCCACCACAAACTCCTGCGTTAGCCCAAGTTTGGGCTGTTTGGAGTAAACCACTTGAGACTTGAGATCAACAAATTGCAAAACTGCTACAGGACAATTTCCAAATCTGACTCTTAGTAGATCTACCCAAGCATGGGCGGACTTGCCCCATGTCGGGTCAAGTCCGCTCAGGGTCAGGGGCAAGTTGGCCCCACACGTACTTTAAACAGCAAATACACAAGAACATTGCAGTTTTGTCTTATTTAACAGACATTCTGTTTGAAATTTTAAATGATCAGAAATTCTGTTTTATCTATGAAATAAACCAAGCAAAAATACAAGGTTTGGCACTGCATCGGCTAGAAAATAGTGAAATCAAAATGTGATTTAATCACTTTTTTCACTAGAAAATAACAATAAAATGGATAATTGGAAGTCTTTATAAGAGAGATTGTTAGTGGATTTATGTTCACAAGTGATCCTGAGCATTTTACATCCGATATCCTGGGGCGAACTTGCCCCGTGGCACACAGGCGGACGTGCCCCAACACAGGGGCATATTTGGTGGGGGCAACTAAATATCACTGACACTGGATAGAGCAACAATGTAAGATCCAAACAATAGCTCTTATATAAGGGCTTTACTCAGCAGTCGGAATGTCTGACCAATGTCTGACCAATGTCTGACCAATGTCTGACCAATGTCTGACCAATGTCTGACCAATGTCTGACCAATGTCTGACCAATGTCTGACCAATGCTACTAATAAGTACTGAAATTTGATCGAAACAAAACTTTAAAAAATATACTTTCAGACACCAAAATAAGTTTTCTAGTTTCCAACTTTCCGGCCAGCAACTCGTGGACGCCAATTTCCCGCTGCAGGTGGTTTGATGATCATGTGACTTAGTCGTATTCATTTCCAACATAAAAACAGAACAACCCAGATCTCTCTGCCTTCACCGTTCTAGTCATACACAGAACGGTAATAATGTATTGTGCAAGTATGTTAAATATGCCCTTAATACGACAAATGAAATTACCAGGCAGGTAAAATATCTTATTGAGGATGGATCCCATTGAAGATGTTCACAATACGTCTCCGTTGATGTCTGTCCTGTATAAAGTGTTCATGTTCAGGAGCCGTTATCCCGAATTCAGTCAGGAACAATTATTTGTAGATAGGTTAATTTTGAGATGTGTGGTGTTCTCTGTCCTTACTTTGGTTGCCAAGTAATAATAATAATAATAATTAACTTCTATGGCGCCTACATCCTCTGGAACCTGAGCTCAGGGCGCAACAAATCATAATCATTTAGCATAATCGTGAACAAAAGTCATTATCAGACCGAGGGATCACCGAACGTTTATGGTGGAAATGCAATTTGGACTAAAAATTTGTCTTGATTTTTTTCGGAAGATAGCTATAGCTTCAAATGTTTTCAAGGGGGTAGGGAGTTCATTCCAGATCCCAGGCACTGCGACAGAGAAAGCATGTTTGCCCAAGTTAAGTTTAGTTTTAGGAAAAATACGTTGTTGTGAAATGGATGATCTGAGCTGAGGAACATTTGAAAGATAATGACGATATTTGAAAGTAACCAGCTGTCTCACTCCTCCATTATTTCTGGGGCATTGGGTGGATCTAGGTATGGATGGATTCAAACAAAACACAAAAGCAATGACAACAAATGACAAATGTGTTCAGAAATACGACTGCTGTGTCATTCGCGGGGGGTGGGGGGGGGGTGGGCGGTGCCAAGAAAAACTCCTGATAGCGTAATCATGAAAGTTGACACGTAGCAAGCTCAGCAACACCACAGACTGTCTCTGTCAGCACCACAGACTGTCTCTGTCAGCACCACAGACTGTCTCTGTCAGCACCACAGACTGTCTCTGTCGGCACCACAGACTGTCTCTGTCAGCACCACAGACTGTCTCTGTCAGCAGCCGACGCACGCAAACGTGCAGACCTGACCGTCGAGACTCTTCGCTGTGGGCACAATAATGGCGAGGTTATCCTCTTCTGCAAGAATGTTGTATCATTTGTCGTGACTAAGAGGTAGATGAGTTTGCCCTTCAACAACTGAACACAACCCGGCCAGGTTGACGCGGGTTCAGGTTCACCAGAACGTCCCAACATTCCAGGAAACACACTATGGAGCTTAACAATTTAAGATCAAGTCAATATGCCTGCATTGTGAATATAAGTAGCTGCCCCCAGTAACAATGTACCCAGGTTCGTTGAATCACAACGTCTTGATCAGTGTGATAGCTACGCAAACATAGCAATGACGACTGTAATTGAGCATTTATATAGTCACAGCTCATGCTAACGTGTAATTGGATGCAACAAAATAAAGCTGTAATATAGGTGATTTCCAATTATCAGACAAAACTATCGCATGCTTCAAAGTTATCGTGTCAGACAACTTGAAATCGGCAATACTGCTTTTATGATATTGATATGTTGTGTTGCAAAAAAAAAAACTGTTGTTGGGTTATTTCAGTGAAACAACTACCGCTTGTTGTATGACCAACGATGCTACTGTATAGTTGTATAGCTGTATATCTGTATAGATGTATAGCTGTATAGCTGTATAGCTGTATAGCTATATAGCATTGCTCACGACGTCATTGCTATGTATAACCAGGGACAGGTCTGGACAGTTTCTTTCACGCCATCACCACCCCCCCCCCACCCCCCAACCCCCACCACCCCCCTTCAGCAATATTATCGGCTTTAGGTGTGACTTTCCGGAATATGGATTCAACCAAATACTAAATGTCAGCCTTACCAGTACGTGCTTTCTTCCTGTGGGTTTAATATATGGACCATTATCCAAATAGCACAGCCGTTCGATGTAAACATATTGACAGAGACAACACAGTCGGAAAATATCCTGTTGTTGCTAAGATGAATGCTCACTTTCAGACGAAGACATACTGAGTGGACAGAACTGAATCTGGCAGATTCGTGTAATTTCAGGGTTCCGTTAGTCATGACGTCATATCAGTTTTGTCACTGGCGTTATGGACAAACCATACCAGCTTGTATGTATCCAGATGATATGTAGATATATATACAATGATCTATTTTATGGGTAGTGTATCGTATTGCTAATATATATATATATATATATATATATGTATATATATATATATATATATATATATATATATATATATATATATATATACATATATATTATATATAAAACAAACTAAGCTAAATTTCTTTTTTACGCCATCGGTTTCTAGAATGTGCACACGGTAACCAGAAATAGTGACATGCAACGTCTTTTAGAGGATCAAGACAGTATTTGTGTTGATCTGGAATCAACCAAATCCTAAATGTCAGCCAGTGCTAGCTTCCTGTGGGTTCAATATATGGACCATTCTCCAAATAGCACAGCCTTTCGATGTAAACATATTGGCGGAGACAACACAGTCGGAGAATATCCTGTTGTTGCTAAGATGAATGCTCACCTTTCAGACGAAGACATACTGAGTGGACAGACCTGAATCTGGCAGATTCGTGTAATTTCAGGGTTCCGTTAGTCATGACGTCATATCAGTTTTGTCACTGGCGTTATTGACAAACAATACCAGCTTGTATATATCCAGATGATATATAGAGATATATACAATGATCTATTTTATGGGTAGTGTGACGTATTGCTACTATATATATATATATATATATATATATATATATATATATATATACACACATATATATATATATATATATATATATATATATATATATATATATATATATATATATATATATATATATATATATATATATGTGTGTATATATATATATATATATATATATATATATATATATATATATATATATATATATATATATATATATATATATATAGTAGCAATACGTCACACTACCCATAAAATAGATCATTGTATATATCTCTATATATCATCTGGATATATACAAGCTGGTATTGTTTGTCAATAACGCCAGTGACAAAACTGATATGACGTCATATATATATATATATATATATATATATATATATATATATATATATATATATATATATATATATATATATATATATATATATATATATAACAAACTAAGCTAAATTTCTTTTTTACGCCATCTGATTCTATAACGCACATGGTAACCAGAATCAGTGACATGCAACGTCTTTTACAGGATCAAGACAGTATTTGTGTTGATCCCTGATCGTTGTATTCGTGTCTGCGTATGACACAAGTAGTGTAGGGACTTTCATTGGTTCTCGCAATCAAAATGAGGAGCATAACACGTGACAGGTGGAAGAACACTAGTGGCATACTTCATTGCAAGGAATACACGTCTCCAAGGCGAATAACGTATCAAAATGGCTAACAGATCATGAAACGGAACTATTCAAAATGGCACACAACATATTTCGACAATAATTCCCCGGATAAGTCGTTGAATTCCCTATAAAACAAGAGCCTCACGGGTGATGCTGATAGATTCGCAGTTTTTCGGCAGTGCTCACTTTTCCCAACTTGAAGCTTGGTAAAACAAGTCATGTATTCACGCTCTAAAGCGAAATGGCGGAAAAACAAGAAGATAAAATGCTTAGGTGACAATTTGGCGTCACTATTGTTACGGAAGGCACGTGTGCTACCTCCCCTAATAACACCAGTGACAATAAAACCAGTGACATATTCGACGAAGTACAACGCATGCGCCTCGGAAATGGATTACACATTCAACAATTCAAGAACGTTCATCCGATAGCAGGTTATTCCTTGTCATTTGTAAAGTTGATAGCACCAGTGAAGCCTAATAAACATACTCATTGAAACAACACACTTTGTGATTGAAGAAGACACAGTTAAGAACATATTCGCGCTTCCATTCGAGTCCTTGGAGCAAATACACGTCTCCAAAGTTTCAGAGCAATGTGGGATTGCTGCTTCGAAAGGATATCAAATTCTAGGGCTAATTAGGAGAACTATCATGTATAAGGAGAAACAGCTAATTGTACCCCTGTACAAAGCAATAGTTAGACCACATTAGGAATATTGTATTCAAGCATGGAGGCCGTATCGTAAAAAGGACATAGACAAGATAGAAAGAATACAACGAAGAGCAACTAAAATGATTCCAGAATTGAGAGACCTTAGTTACAAAAGTCGCTTATTACAATGTGGTTTGACAACACTAGAGACCAGGAGACTAAGAGGAGACCAAATAGAAGTGTTTAAAATAGTGAACGGTTATGAGGATGTTGATAGGAATATGTTCTTCAAACTTAAAGAAGGCAGTAGAACCAGATGACACAAAGCAGCATTAGTTAAAGAGCAGTGTAGGTTGGACATGAGAAAGTACTCTTTCTCACAGAGGGTGATAAATGAATGGAACAAACTGCCAAATGATTGTGTTAATGCTAGTAGTGTGAATATGTTTAAAAATAGAATTGACAGACATTTGATAAGGACGGGCTACACATAGATGAGAAAATTGTTGGACTCTCGATAAGCCAATGGCTTTCTTGTCCACTTGCCATCTGGAACTTGTTGTTTGGGATGGTAATCTTGTTAAATATTGTGTACGACGGGGCTCCCGCGGACACGACTCGTACACGACGGGGCTCCCGCCGACACGACTCGCGCACGACGGGGCTCCCGCCGACACGACTCGCGCACGACGGGGCTCCCGCCGACACGACTCATGCACGACGGGGCTCCCGCCGACACGACTCGTGCACGACGGGGCTCCTGCCGACACGACTTGCTCATGAAATCACGCACCAGTGACCAATAAATCGAAGATACTGATTCCCGACAAAATATCTGCTCAGTCATTAAAAATAACTTGTCGTGTTCTGGATAATTAAAGAATTGACTATGTTCCCGTTATAGGAATCATTCGCTTTATGTTGTCTTACATACCAAAGTATTTGCTTTTGTGGATGTAAGGTGACAAGTCGACCCGTAGACGCATAACACCAGTGACATTTTGATGGTTTCGGTCAAAGCCGACAACAAGTTTGCGTTTGTATGGCATTAAAGAGGTGTCAATTTGTTTGAAACGGACGTAACGTGAGGCATCGCACAAAAAAATATATTATATAATGAAAACAAACAGCGAAAACATAAAAGTACGCTATTTGGAGAATGCTCTATCTACTGTTGAATAGAAATAAGACAACTGAAGTAGCTGCTGCTGCTTCTTGTTGTTGCTGTAATAGTAGTAGTAGTAGTAGTAGTAGTAGTAGTAGTAGTAGTAGTAGTAGTACTAGTAGTAGTAGTAGTAGTAGTAGTAGTAGTAGTAGTAGTAGTAGTATTAGTAGTAGTAGTAGTAGTAGTAGTAGTAGTAGTAGTAGTAGTAGTAGTAGTAGTAGTAGTAGTAGTAGTAGTAGTAGTATAGTGGTAGCAGTACTACTACTACTACTACTACTACTACTACTACTACTACTACTACTACTACTACTACTACTACTACTACTTCTGCTGCTGCTTCTGCTGCTGCTGCTGCTGCTGCTGCTGCTGCTGCTGCTGCTGCTGCTGCTGCTGCTGCTGCTGCTGCTGCTGCTGCTGATGCTGCTGCTGCTGATGCTGCTGCTGCTGCCCCCCCTCCCCCCCCGGCGACCACCAGTCGTATCAGAGTATTCGGACGACCCAAATTCACGACAGACGCCATGTTGTGACAAACCGCAGACGAGGATATCAGATAAATACTGACGCTGTGTAGTCGCGTTAAACGACATGTTTTGTCGGGTTTTGTGTAAGAAGGCTTGAGATAAGGAGAAATCGAGAGATAAGTACCTTTTTGGTTGCGTCAGACGCCAGATATCTCCCGTTTAAATGATCGTTAAGAGAAGCGGTGGCGTTTCAACAGTGCCGGGCGTGGCCAGATTAACGCGTACGCTAAATGGGGGAATTAGATTCGCGTCGAATAACGTCTGTCTTTTGAATGATGGCATCAAAGCTGGGATTTATGGGGACAGATGACTATTTGTTTCTCCATTGACAAACGTGCACGCATTCTGTAATGCAGTGTGGATAACTATGCATGGAAATATACACGTGTTATGCATTGAACTTTCGTTGAAAGCTGTCGAGGCGTAAACTGCTCAGTTTAGTTTGAGATGAAAATCAATACCGTGATAACGCGTGGTATATCGCCCAAACTTTAGCGACTGTTTCTAAACTCGTTGATATATGTTATCCACACAACCGCAATCCCGTGTTATTTAAAACTCCATCCTCAACTGATTTAGCATATCGCGAATCCTGTTCATTGATTTCCAAATATGTAGTATGTGATTGGTTTAAGTAACAACCGTAGTCGATTTAATAAAAATGGCTACTTTTGTTCAAATCGTCGAAAGAATTGACTTTAGCCGTTAGATTTGGCAAGACTCAAAATGGTGGATATGCAAATTGGTAAACACTGTGTGGGTCAATGCTGAGCATGTGCGTGAATTCGATTCTCTAACCCATCACATAACACCATTATTAACTTTGACCAAAGGTGACATTTGTGAGTTTTTAGCGTTTCCGCGTTTACTTAACTTAATGTTAGACCAAACATTAATTAATTTAATAGTTTGTTTGATGACTTCACAAATGCCACATACAAAATTTGCACAAAAGAGCTCGCATGTTGCAGTCGATACCAGGTAGGTTTGATTTTTCGCAAAATTAATTTGAATTGAGACTACCAAACCAATCGAATTGAGGAGGAAGCTTTAAATGTGATAATGTTTCCGCATAAATTTGTACGCCAACATACATCTTTGTATGTTCGGCTCTTCGGCGTAGTTATCGACTTCCGACACATTGGACGGTTGTATCGTGTGAACAAGAACTGCTTTATCGGGGAGAAAATTTAGTACTTGACACACTCGTATTCTAAACAACCCTTGTCTATAAGTTAAATTATAGTGTGTGAATTGCCGCAAGCAGCTCGCTGGCTAACTTTAGCTAATGTTCTGCTATATAGCCATTAATGTTTAAGGCCATCTCGCCTAGAAAGCCCAGCAAGGGTTTCCTTAAAGGTCATTCGTCAATTCAATGTTTCCGCGCGTCCCGTCTTAAAATCGGTTCATTACAATGATTAATGAAACTAGACGTTGTCGACTCATTGCAACTGCCTACACTTTGCCATTATTACATACCATGACGTCACTGTCGACTTGTCGGACAGTTGCTAGACATTTGTCTGAGGGTTGCGGCGCCCGTGGTCATACCTAGCTTAGCGACCCCATTTGTATTGTCTGACGGCAAGTAGACATTTGTATTGTCAGACGGCAAGTAGACATTTGTAATGTTTGACGGCAAGTAGACATTTGTATTGTCTGACGGCAAGTAGACATTTATGTTGTCTGACGGCAAGTAGATATTTGTGTTGTCGGACGGCAAGTAGACATTTGTAATGTCTGACGGCAAGTAGACATTTGTGTTGTCTGACGGCAAGTAGACATTTGTGTTGTCTGACGGCAAGTAGACATTTGTATTGTCTGACGGCAAGTAGACATTTGTAATGTCTGACGGCAAGTAGACAGTTGTATTGTCTGACGGCAAGTAGACATTTGTAATTTCTGACGGCAAGTTGACATTTGTATTGTCTGACGGCAAGTAGACATTTGTGTTGTCTGACGGCAAATAGACATTTGTGTTGTCTGACGGCAAGTAGACATTTGTAATGTCTGACGGCAAGTAGACATTTGTGTTGTCTGACGGCAAGTAGACATTGGTGTTGTCTAACGGCAAGTAGACATTTGTGTTGTCTGACGGCAAGTAGACATTTGTGTTGTCTGACGGCAAGTAGACATTTGTGTTGTCTGACGGCAAGTAGACATTTTTAATTTCTGACGGCAAGTTGATATTTGTATTGTCTGACGGCAAGTAGACATTTGTGTTGTCTGATGACAAGTAGACATTTGTGTTGTCTGCCGGCAAGTAGACATTTGTGTTGTCTGACGGCAAGTAGACATTTGTAACGTCTGACGGCAAGTAGACATTTGTAATGTCTGACGGCAAGTAGACATTTGTGTTGTCTGACGGCAAGTAGACATTTGTATTGTCTGACGGCAAGTAGACATTTGTGTTGTCTGACGGCAAGTAGACATTTGTTTTGTCTGACAGAATTATTCACTAGCTTGTACATTGTCTGACGCGACAGAGTTATTCACTAGCTTGTACATTGTCTGACGCGACAGAATTATTCACTAGCTTGTACATTGTCTGACGACAGAGTTATTCACTAGCTTGTACATTGTCTGACGACAGAGTTATTCACTAGCTTGTACATTGTCTGACGACAGAGTTATTCACTAGCTTGTACATTGTCTGACGACAGAGTTATTCACTAGCTTGTACATTGTCTGACGACAGAGTTATTCACTAGCTTGTACATTGTCTGACGACAGAGTTATTCACTAGCTTGTACATTGTCTGACGACAGAGTTATTCACTAGCTTGTACATTGTCTGACGACAGAGTTATTCACTAGCTTGTACATTGTCTGACGACAGAGTTATTCACTAGCTTGTACATTGTCTGACGACAGAGTTATTCACTAGCTTGTACATTGTCTGACGACAGAGTTATTCACTAGCTTGTACATTGTCTGACGACAGAGTTATTCACTAGCTTGTACATTGTCTGACGACAGAGTTATTCACTAGCTTGTACATTGTCTGACGACAGAGTTATTCACTAGCTTGTACATTGTCTGACGACAGAGTTATTCACTAGCTTGTACATTGCAGTGCAAACAACAATATAAGCCGGGGTCAGTTCCAGCGGCTGTTGGGTGTGTTGTAGTTGATAATGTAGCCGCCTAAGCGTAGTAGGGGCGCGATGGCCTACTGGTTAGAAGGCCGGACTCTCAATCGAGAGAACCCGGTTTCAAATGCCACTGCGGTCGCTTCGAACCTTTGGCGAGTTTGATCACCCCACGTTGCCACAGTTCACTCAGCTGTATAAATGAGTACATGGCAATACAGGCTGTGGTGGAAATCTGAAAGAATTGTCTTCGCGCAATTGCAGCGTGGCTGAATGCTTCCCAGAGAAGTTGAGATGGAATGAACAGGTCTGCCAGGGGGTTATATAAGAACATACCTTTTTTATCTAGGGGGGGGGACATAACGTAGGATAACATTGGCGTGATACAGCACTATGACGCGACACCGTCTACCTAAGTACGGTACACCGTCAACCCTAGTACGTGACACCGTCTGCCCCACAATAAATCGTACTCAGTAATAAGCCGTCTCAGGTACGTTGACGACGTTTATGTCTTCCGCTGCGTCGTGTTCCAATTCTACGACGTTCGCCTGTAGCGCTTTTTAGTGCATTTCTACCTGGGCAACTTCCCGAAAGGGCAGTTATAATAGTAATTCTAATTCTAATAGACAGACTGGACACAAATGCTCTAGAATGCATATAAATCGTGTAAAAGTCACCACACAGTAACGGTAAACAGTGTGGGACAGACCCTAATGACTGCGGGGGCAAACGAAAGGCATAGGTGGCACATTCGGGTCTCATCATTACCAAAAGGTCAACAACTTGGAACCCGAAACTATTTTCGATTAAAAGTGATGGACCGAATTATTACTGCGCCTGGCAGTGTTCGACATAAGGTAGAAATTATCAAAGGTCAACCGGGCCTGTAATCTGAAAAGGTTGCGGGCCCGATTGAAGAATTCAAGGCCCAACTAGATGGCATATATATATATATATATATATATATATATATATATATATATATATATATATATATATATATATATATATATATATAACTATGTATAATATAATTATATATATATACATACTTATATATACATATATATATATATATATATATATATGTATATATATATACATATATATATATATATATATATATATATATATATATATATATATATATATATATATATACATATATATATACATATATATATACATATGTGTGTGTGTGTGTGTGTGTGTGTGTGTGTGTGTGTGTGTGTGTGTGTGTGTGTGTGTGTGTGTGTGTGTGTGTGTGTGTGTGTGTGTGTGTGTGTGTGTGTGTGTGTGTGTGTGTGTGTGTGTGTGTGTGTGTGTGTGTGTGTGTGTGTGTGTGTGTGTGTGTGTGTGTGTGTGTGTGTGTGTGTGTGTGTGTGTGTGTGTGTGGTCGCCTCGTCTTCTGTAAGTTATGGTTTGTCTTGACTTGGAACTCAGCCAATGGCAGACTACTGGGTCCGGGTCAAAATTTGCCACTTCTGCCGCTTCATTGTCATCATGTCTCACAGTGTTGTGTCCATCAACTCATTGCGGAGCACATTCTTCGTTTGCTTCTTTTGCGAGAAGCCGCGTTGACGTGCTGTAGTGCTGTTGTGCTGTGGTGCTGTGGTGCTGTGGTCCTGTGGTGCTGTGGTGCTGTAGTGCTGTGGTGCTGTGGTGCTGTGGTGCTGTGGTGCTGTGGTGCTGTAGTGCTGTAGTGCTGTAGTGCTGGCTGCGTCAACAGTAGATCCTCCAGACTGAGGATATTCGGGATATCGACCTAAATGTAACAATAAACAAAACAAACTGTAAATATGCAAAGAAGAATCAAGGTCCCCGGGCCCGCGGTTATGTCGAACGCTGGCGCCTGGTGTGATAATCAATGACTGTGTAGTGTAGAAATTTTCAGAAAAGGCGGTCAAAACACTTCTTCCTCACTAGAGGGCGCCCGTCGCGAATCAGGTTGGTTGATGTTTAAATGTGTAGGGTGTTAACAGTTCAAGTAGTATGTGCAGTTAGCTTAAAACACGAGAGCATACTTTAGTTAAAACTAGCAAAAATACCCATGCCCCATACTGGATAACTTGGTAGTTCGTAAGCGACTGTCATGACAACAATATTTACAAATTGTCACATAAATATCCATCTATGCCTTGGTACTTGTTGCGGCCACATCAATATCTTGACGACTTGTTGCGGCCACATCAATATCTTGACGACTTTTGTGAATACAACTCTTGAAATTGCGAAGCCGTGTCCTTGTATTACGGAACCTGGACAATCGAAGAAAAGACGCACGACGTTGTCAACAATTGTACGTAATTGTTCGCGTAGCGTAGCGTTGCGGACAACTCTACGTAATAACTGCAAAGGGCAATTTGATCGTTCGTAGAAAGGGTAATAGCAGAACATTTCGAAAAAAATAAACTGTCACGACCCGTCCGTGGGGTCGTAGATGAATCCACGAAAGGGTGGCGCCCGAAATGCAAACAATCTAGGAGTAGCAAGGTAAAGGTAAATTCTCATATAGCGCGGTATCCATTCCTTAGGACTGCTCAAAGCGCTTTACACTTCACCCCTGGCAGACCTGTTCATTCCAAGACCATTTCAACTTCTCCGGGAAGCATTCAGCCACGCTGCAATTACTGCGCGAAGACTATTCGTTCAAATGTCCACCATTGTATATATTGCCAGGTACTCATTTATACAGCTGAGTGAACTGTGGCAACGTGGGGTGATCAAACTTGCCAAAGGTTTGAAGCGACCGCAGTGGGATTTGAAAACGGATTCTCTCGATTGAGAGTCCGGCCTTCTAACCGGTATGTTATCGCGCCTATAGTAAGATCATCGAAAACAATGATCGGCTAACATAACTTGCGAAAGTTTGAATAGCCTTGTGTCATAAGTGTATAGAGCCGGACCACTTAAGCCCTTTTTTACGATTTTTGACCGGATCCAATACAAAATAATTTATTAGTTTATCAACTGATTCTTGAAGACTAAATAACACATTTGCACAAACGGGCTAGTATGTCGTAGTATGCTAGATGTATGTCGTAGTATGCTAGATGTATGTCGTAGTATACTAGATGAATGTCGTAGTATACTAGACGTATGTCGTAGTATGCTAGATGTATGTCGTAGTATGCTAGATGTATGTCGTAGTATACTAGACGTATGTCGTAGTATGCTAGATGTATGTCGTAGTATACTAGACGTATGTCGTAGTATGCTAGATGTATGTCGTAGTATGCTAGATGTATGTCGTAGTATACTAGATGAATGTCGTAGTATACTAGACGTATGTCGTAGTATGCTAGATGCATGTCGTAGTATGCTCGATGTATCTCGTAGTATGCTAGATGTATGTCGTAGAGAGGGTCGATTTTCGCGAAATTATTCTAAAACGAGACGAGTATAAAAATTGAATTGAGGATGGACCTTTTAACGGTTCACTTCTTAAGCGCGCCGAGAATGAAATAAAATAAATACGACCCAATAAGTAGTGATGGATGTGTGAAAACCATCGACTTCGTCACAGACTTCCAGAAGTACCCGAACAACCGTCCGTAGTTGTGATGGCATTCTAATAACACATCGTAACTTTCACCAACCCACGTAAACGTCACGTCAATGTCATGTCAACGCCATATATTTGCACATCTGAAAGAAAGTGCGTAATCAATAGGTCGATCAATAAGACACCCCGAAGCGCACCCATCGTTCACGAAACCTACTTGTGGGTTTATTTGTCTATGTTTGTCTATTTTTGGACACTCCACTGATGGAATTAACTGAGTGTGGGCGAGAGAAGTGCTAGTTATGGTCTATTTGTGAAGGTCGTTTTCTGCCTGTCTGTCTCTCTCTCTGTCTGTCTGTCTGTCTGTCTCTCTCTCTCTCTCGCTCTCTCTCTCTCTCTTTCTCTCTCTCTCATACACACACACACACACACACACACACACACACACACACACACACACACAAACACACACACACACACACACACACACACAAACACACACACACACATGCATACACACACCACACTCTCTCCCCGCCCCCCCCCCCCCTCTCTCTCTCTCTCTCTCTCTCTCTCTGTCTCTCTGTCTCTCTGTCTCTCTCCTCTCTCTCTCTCTCTCTCTCTCTCTCTCTCTCTCTCTCTCTCTCTCTCTCCCTCTCTCTCTATCTATCTATCTCTCGTATGGATGATAAACGCAATGCGCGAAAACACCTACGCATGTTTGGACTAAAATACGCCTTGTGGTTTCCGGAGATATATTGGATCCTAAAAATAACGGTTCATGTTTACGTTACGCATGTGAATGAAGGCGCCACTTGTGGTGATACATGCGTGTCTCGTCACCTCATTCGTACGTTCAACTTAAGTTACTGCTGTGAAAGGTTACATATCTCCGATGAAAGATACGTTGAATTAAGAACTCACTCACGGCAACATGAAGATTTCTTTCCGAAATCGCATTCATTCAACTCATCGCTCTGACGATAATTTTTCCGAATCCCTGTTTATGATACTATGATACTATGTTTATGATACTATGATAATGTTTATGATACTATGTTTATGATACTATGATACTATGTTTATTATACTGATACTATGTTTATGATACTATGATACTATGTTTATGATACTATGATACTATATTTATGATACTATGATACTATGTTAATGATACTATGCTTAACGATTCTGGTTTGACTGGATTGGCCTTTCCAATTTCTTGTCAAATAGTCGTAATATATGTTATAATCCAAAGCCCCCAATTTAACTAACTCCGAAGAGATGCGGAATGATGTCCCTGTTTGAATAGGTAATTGTAACCCTTTACAAAAAGTACCTCTTTATAACAAGTATGCTATAGGTAATTGTAACCCTTTACAAAAAGTACCTCTTTATAACAAGTATGCTATAGGTAATTGTAACCCTTTACAAAAAGTACCTCTTTATAACAAGTATGCTCTAGGTAATTGTAACCCTTTACAAAAAGTACCTCTTTATAACAAGTATGCTCTAGGTAATTGTAACCCTTTACAAAAAGTACCTCTTTATAACAAGTATGCTCTAGGTAATTGTAACCCTTTACAAAAAGTACCTCTTTATAACAAGTATGCTCTAGGTAATTGTAACCCTTTACAAAAAGTACCTCTTTATAACAAGTGTGCTACTCACACCGAGCAACATTCTTCATAAAACAACGAAGAAAACAACCAGGGAAGAACATAATGTATTCCATTAAATTACTTTATGTTTGTTCAAGCACTAAGTGAAGTGAAAATTGAAATGTTGAAAAATCACGATTTTCGCCCTTGGTGAAATTTCGTAGCTTTGTCATGTGATCGGCGAGAGGATTAAAGTCACGCCCATGATCAGCACTGACCCACACAGTATTTACCATTTTGGATATCCACTATTTTCATCCTTACCAGATCTAACGACTGAAGTCAATTCTTTCAATGATTTGAACAAAAATATACTTTTTTACTAAAAACAGACTGCGCACATTACTTAAACTAGTCACACACTACACATCTGGACATAAATGAACCTGATTCGCGATGGGCTGAACCATTGGAAGAAGCAGCTTAACAAAACGACTTAAGGCCAGTGAAATTTTATTCTATTAAGCAGCTGATTGACGTGATGGTATTTCCGAAAGAAATACGCTGAATGAACTCGAAGCTACGTAAAACATTTTATTTCGTCTATGCTGAATTACTGCATATATTAGCTACGAAATTGGCATTCTCTAGCGACACCTTTTTTAAAATAAATGAAGGTCACAGCAAGGTTACGTAAATTTCGCGAGTTTCTCCGCGTTGCAACGGCTACGGTCAATAGTAATTCCGATTATGTAATATTTTTCCGTTTCACCTGTACATTGTATGTTTTCTTGTGTGACAAAAACACTGATTTATATTAAAAAAGACAGACTGCTGTTTCGCACTAAATGTATTGTTTTTTGTGTATGAGTCCAATTGATTCTACTAACGGGCAGATGTGAGTCTATTAAGTGCCGCGATTTTAACACAGCAGGTATAGTGAATTATTTCGTCCAGCCATTTTGGTTCTACTAAACGTAATTTTGGTTCTACTAAACGTAATTTTGGTTCTACTAAACGTAATTTTGGTTCTACTAAACGTAATTTTGGTTCTACTAAACGTAATTTTGGTTCTACTAAACGTAATTTTGGTTCTACTAAACGTAATTTTGGTTCTACTAAACGTAATTTTGGTTCTACTAAACGTAATTTTGGTTCTACTAAACGTAATTTTGGTTCTACTAAACGTAATTTTGGTTCTACTAAACGTAATTTTGGTTCTACTAAACGTAATTTTGGTTCTACTAAACGTAATTTTGGTTCTACTAAACGTAATTTTGGTTCTACTAAACGTAATTTTCTGTTATCCGCAATTCAGTTACCACCACGCTTCCTAAATTCCCACCGGGAGTGGCGAGAGGAACAGTCACAACCCCAAGGCCAACGGGCCACACATTCCACGCGGCGAGTTTCTATCCGCCATCGTAAATCATTGCATTTTGTCCGGTGACGCGATGACACAAAATGGACGCTATACTAAATCACGACGTCTTTATCGAAGAGCCGCTTTCTCAGGAATGTTCGTTCGCGAGTTGGCACCCCACAGTCACGATCCTACTCTTCCACCTCGTTGTGTCGTGATGCGGTTCGATTGTATACGTTTCCGTTCACGCATCCGATGAAAAGAACGCCCCGTGCCGCGCCACCAGCGGCCCAGATTCAGGGGCCCGCTGGTGGGACTGACTCTCAAATGTCGTCTGCTCGCCGATGACGTCGATTCCTTTATTAGGGCCGCGCTATTAATGCGCGCGCGTTAAAAGCACATCAGTTCCCGGGTTGACAAGACTGGCGCCGTATCGATAATCATTTAGGTCGTTCAAACGCAAGGTAGGTGTTTTTAAATCTAATTCGTACTTATTTGGTTTGCCAACTATCTTTGCTTTGTATAGTTCAGTGTACTATCGACTAGCCGTAGTTAGATTTCTTATCGATAGTATTGCATCGTCATATCGACCATTGCAACGCATCGATAGTTCAATGTATTGCTGCATCCGTAGTTTTAATTATAATTCGTACCTTTCTACTTACTAACCCACTCCCTGTGCCTTCAGACAAACAAGACAGAGAACGTATTTGCCCCTTCGCTGTCCTTACAAAACTTGCGTAGATTCTTGGGATTGCGTGATTTTTTTCCAATTAAAACACTTTTTAGGGATCTTCTAGTAATAATTCACTAACATAATTCACTAACGCCCAGCTTGAAATCGTATCCAATTTCACACTTACTAACCAGTTTTTGGTAAGTGCAACAGCGTGTAATATGGTATCAGTGAATATATTCCTCACAACGAGGCGAGTCTTGCTGTTTGAACTTATCAACTACGATACGTTTACTCACTTCGTTCTCGCTTTTGCGGGTTTTTTTTAACGAACGTTCCCGCTTTTTATTTCTTTCTTACTTGTTCATTTTGTAGGTAAAATCTAAATATTTGTTGAGCACAAGGCCGTTCTGAGCATATGCTATTTCTACCGTTTCAAGTGATTTCACATTGTGTCGCGCATGCGTTTACCGCGAACGAGAACGGCAAATCAAAATGGCGATGTAATGTAACACTCGTTTAATAGGGTGCCAAAGGTTCTTCCTAGTCGCAGTTTCTGCAGGAAATCTAATTGACACGTTCGCTCTTGCCTGATGTTTACTTTGGTAACATAAGCTGTGTTCACACAGAGACATTCAGCCTTAGAAACGTGAGACCGCGGTCTAAAGGTAAGACGGATCAAATTTGTCTGAACACGCTCTGAGCCTGCAATTTTAAGCAGGTCTAAGGTTTAGCAGGCGTAACATCTTTTGTCTGAACAACCCACGTTTAAAACGGATAGGTTATCCGTTTAGGCTAACCGCCTTAAGTCTGTGTCAACATAGCATTAGTGAAAGCTGTCTGAGTGTTCTTGTACTTAAAACACTGATGACGTACTCACTTGGTTACATTCGTTGATCGCACGCACTGCGGGTGTAGAGGGGGCAAATGTGCCGTGTAGTGCTACCCCCGTGTGTCGCCCCCTTCTTTTTTAAACATGAGTAAAAAAATCGACAGCGACACTAGACATGTTTGCATAAATCAATCACTGTTTTTACGGGGTTCCCTGCAGTCACGGTCTTGTCTAATAGTCTCACCTCTCGCAGTGGAAGAGATGTTTTTTTTAAAGTTATCGCTGTCGAGATCGTCCACACTCTCTCCCCCCCAAAAAAAAATCAGTCATGTTTTAGGGGTTTCCTATGACCAAGCAGCCCAAGGTAACCCGCATCAATAACATTAATTAACTCACCAGGTAATAACATTAATTTATGTGTATTGTATGTATACAATGATACAGGTTGTCATAATATTTTTACCGTTGCCATAACTTGTACGCACGCACGCACGCACGCACGCACGCACGCACGCACGCACGCACGCACGCACGCACGCACACACACACACACACACACACACTACACACACACACACTTGGGCCACACATGGACCAAGGATGAAATGATAAGACAACCTGTATTCTTTTCACAAAGACAAATTACTCGGCGAGTTCATCACAATCGTACGTAACTAAGCAACAGGGTAACGCCATGGTTGTCTACGACTTGTTACGTCATAGCATCTATGCACTTAAGATATTTAAAATAGTTTTCGACAAAAACGGACGACATCGTGTTTCTAGTTAAATTTTCAGTGCACAATTCTATCTACAATTGTATATAATTGAAACTGGGAGATTTCTTGATAAACATTAGGAGTTTACCAAACGAAATGCAGATGTGGAGAATCAAACGTCCGTTATGGCAGTGGTGATATTATCAACATTATACAGACGCTAGGTGGTGTGTTCCTGTTATCGCAAAATCTATCTGTCTACTCAATTGGCAGATAACCCCAAATGTCAGCAAACACAACTATAACACTCGGAGAACAACTGAACTACAAAATTCCAGAACTAAACATGAACTTGCAAAAAAAATTCTTAATTACAACTTGCCACATGTTATAAATAATATATCTGATTTAGTTATAGACATGATAGTGACTATTATAGACATGATAGTGACTCACAGTTTTAGAGGCTTTTCAAGTTATGCCAAACGCTACATACTACAAAAATATAACGTCACATGCACTATGCTAAATTGCTACATATACCAAATAATTTAAATAAATTACGAATGAGTGTAACACAGGTCATGCAAGTACAATTCAACTTTTCAATGTGTATACTTGCACACATGCTTACACGCGTACCGGCGAACACAACACACAAAACACACAAACACAACACATCGTCACACACTTAAATTAATTATACGTAAGAGACGTACAAAAAACAGACTTTTGACATAATAATTTTTTTATAGTTTTTATATATTTTTAATTTTTATAAAATGTAGTTATTTTTAATTTGGGTGGCCCCAACGATAGCGACCAGTTTTGGTCTTAGTAAGATTCTCCCGCCCCACAGCAAAATGTTTTTTGTTTTTTGCATAATGTATTGCTTTGTTGTTTATTTATTAATTGTTATTGTATATTGTACAGCTTAATATTTGTATGTATCATGTATATCTGTATAATTTATGTTGCCTCTCAATGTAATTTATCTATGTTTTTCTGCTGTCGGGACAAATACAGTTATCCTTATCCTATCCTATTCTATCCTCATCCTATCATCATTGGCAGTCCAACGGAACGACGATGACATCTGCCATGTTTCGATCGTGTGTCCTGAAATGATTTTGGAACCCGAATGTTGACCTGCATATCTAGGTGCAGTGAGCCAGGAAGTTCCGGGAAGAAGTTAGGCTTACTCTTGGTTCCTTTCCTTCTCCTTTCTCATCAGCCGTTCCTCCGCCCCATTCAGGAGGCCGTCTGTCTCAGAGCAGGCCGTTGTCTGATGAGTTCTCCGGCACAAAAGTGGACGGTCGGCGGACAGGTCCTCCCAGTTACTGACGTTGATGGGAGCTTTTTTCAGGTAGTTCTTCATCGTGTCGTTAGTATCATACTCAACTGGCAATGACACTGTAATAACAAAGATCGTCTTTGCCTTGTCTTGGCGCATAACTCCTGATGGTGTTTCTTTACTGTCGTTTTACTTTCGAACTCGTCAAAGTTAATGCTTGTTTTCTTTCATGCTCTATTCTGTGCGAACTTTGACACCGAATAATAGGTGTGACACCTGTAGTCGTGGGAAGTTCTGTGGCCGCCAAGAGCAGGCATTTCGCCCTTTTTGTAGTCTCCATTTTGCACAGCGTGTACAATTACTTAAACACTGTTAAATATGCGATACGGCGACCTTCGTGAGAACGAACGACGACGACGACGACGACGACGACGACGACGACGACGACGACGACGACGACGACGACGACGACGACGACGACGACGACGACGACGACGACGACGACGACGACGACGACGACGACGACGACGACGACGACGACGACGACGACGACGACGACGACGACGACGACGACGACGACGACGACGACGACGACGACGACGACGACGACGACGACGACAACAATAACAGTAATAACAGTAATAACAGTAACGACAGTAATAACAATACTAAAAATAACAACAATTATAAAAAAAATAACACCAACAATAATAACAATAATATAATTATTATTATTATAGACTTACTCACATTAAAAAGCATACAAATTATGTTAAAACAATGGATTCAATTAAGCTAAGTAAAATGTGAGATTCCGCTTATTAAAAAAGGCAGTGAGTAAGATGTTTATCATCAACCAGTTAATCACAAGTCCAATTACTGTTCGCGATATTGAGCGTTACTGTGTTAATGTTAACTAAACGCGTTGTGCAGACAACTCGTTTTGAAAGCATGCATTACAATATCTTAGTGCTGCGGTAAGAGCAATGTCCCAATCTCAGTAGCAATGTCCCAACCTCAGTAGCAATGTCCCAACCTCAGTAGCAATGTCCCAATCTCAGTAGCAATGTCCCAACCTCAGTAGCAATGTCCCAACCTCAGTAGCAATGTCCCAATCTCAGTAGCAATGTCCCAACCTCAGTAGCAATGTCACAATCTCAGTAGCAATATCCCAATCTCAGTAGCAATGTCCCAACCTCAGTAGCAATGTCCCAACCTAAGTAGCAATGTACCAACTTCAGTAGCAATGTCCCAACTTCATTAGCAATGTCCCAACCTCAGTAGCAATGTGCCATAAACCAATCGTTCAGTAAACCAGAGTCGTAAATCACGGTACATTCCTTTAAAGACATTTGTCAGATGTTCTCAAGCGTGTTTGCACACACCTGCTTTCAACAACAGCGGCTATGGCTGTTTAACATGCAACAAAGTTTATGCGGTAATCTCTGATTTCTCAATTCCCGTCAAGATTTATATTGAATCATAATACACTCGTGACTCGGTATTACTTACACTCATTATGTTGCAACTTTTCCTTCGACTTTACGACGTATTTGATTTCTGCTGTTAGGACACGCATCAAGGACGTGACAAGCGGTGGAGCAAGTAGGGCTTCAACCCTAGCAATAATGTTTGGGGTGGGCAGTTGACATTTAAATTCAGCCTTCTGACGAAAAGTTTGACAGCTAACCACCGCTAATATCTCCTCAGCCCGACCAATGCTTCAGAGCGTGCTTCCACCCTGTGTGTGTTTCCGGCAGGTCGACATGTGTTCACCTGGCGGGAAATACGATCACGAGGCGCAGTGACGTAGTGGTTAGAACGTCGATCAAGACGACCAGGGTTCGAATTATCTTGCGCCGTTTCGAAGCTTGCGCAATTTCGTTCATTCCGTATTGCCTCAGTTCAGTCGGCTGTATAAATGAGTATCAGTCGTTGTGAACCTATCACAGCGTGGCTGAATTCTTCCCAGCGAAGTCGAATTGGTATTGGACAGTACATGTATGCCCAGGGGGTGAAGTGTATAATTGGTATTGGACAGTACATGTATGCCGGGGGGTGAAGTGTATAATTGGTATTGGACAGTACATGTATGCCCGGGGGTGAAGTGTATAATTGGTATTGGACAGTACATGTATGCCCGGGGGTGAAGTGTATAATTGGTATTGGACAGTACATGTATGCCAGGGGGTGAAGTGTATAATTGGTATTGGACAGTACATGTATGCCCGGGGGTGAAGTGTATAATTGGTATTGGACAGTACATGTATGCCCGGGGGTGAAGTGTATAATTGGTATTGGACAGTACATGTATGCCCGGGGGGTGAAGTGTATAATTGGTATTGGACAGTACATGTATGCCCGGGGGTGAAGTGTATAATTGGTATTGGACAGTACATGTATGCCCGGGGGTGAAGTGTATAATTGGTATTGGACAGTACATGTATGCCCGGGGGGTGAAGTGTATAATTGGTATTGGACAGTACATGTATGCCCGGGGGGTGAAGTGTATAATTGGTATTGGACAGTACATGTATGCCCGGGGGGTGAAGTGTATAATTGGTATTGGACAGTACATGTATGCCCGGGGGGTGAAGTGTATAATTGGTATTGGACAGTACATGTATGCCCGGGGGTGAAGTGTATAATTGGTATTGGACAGTACATGAATGCCCGGGGGTGAAGTGTATAATTGGTATTGGACAGTACATGTATGCCGGGGGTGAAGTGTATAATTGGTATTGGACAGTACATGTATGCCCGGGGGTGAAGTGTATAATTGGTATTGGACAGTACATGTATGCCCGGGGTGAAGTGTATAATTGGTATTGGACAGTACATGTATGCCCGGGGGTGAAGTGTATAATTGGTATTGGACAGTACATGTATGCCCGGGGGTGAAGTGTATAATTGGTATTGGACAGTACATGTATGCCCGGGGGTGAAGTGTATAATTGGTATTGGACAGTACATGTATGCCCGGGGGGTGAAGTGTATAATTGGTATTGGACAGTACATGTATGCCCGGGGGGTGAAGTGTATAATTGGTATTGGACAGTACATGTATGCCCGGGGGGTGAAGTGTATAATTGGTATTGGACAGTACATGTATGCCCGGGGGTGAAGTGTATAATTGGCATTGGACAGTACATGTATGCCCGGGGGTGAAGTGTATAATTGGTATTGGACAGTACATGTATGCCGGGGGTGAAGTGTATAATTGGTATTGGACAGTACATGTATGCCCGGGGGTGAAGTGTATAATTGGTATTGGACAGTACATGTATGCCGGGGGTGAAGTGTATAATTGGTATTGGACAGTACATGTATGCCGGGGGTGAAGTGTATAATTGGTATTGGACAGTACATGTATGCCGGGGGTGAAGTGTATAATTGGTATTGGACAGTACATGTATGCCGGGGGTGAAGTGTATAATTGGTATTGGACAGTACATGTTTGCCGGGGGTGAAGTGTATAATTGGTATTGGACAGTACATGTATGCCGGGGGTGAAGTGTATAATTGGTATTGGACAGTACATGTATGCCGGGGGTGAAGTGTATAATTGGTATTGGACAGTACATGTATGCCCGGGGGTGAAGTGTATAATTGGTATTGGACAGTACATGTATGCCCGGGGGTGAAGTGTA
>OY759268.1:6165700-6168200 GCA_963662155.1 Lamellibrachia columna | reverse complement strand
TATGAGAAAATGACCGAAGTACTTTCAGCATTCACTGGCAGCGACATATGACAAAATGACCGAAGTACTTTCAGCATTCACTGGCAGCGACATATGACAAAATGACCGAAGTACTTTCAGCATTCACTGGCAGCGACATATGACAAAATGACCGAAGTACTTTCAGCATTCACTGGCAGCGACATATGACAAAATGACCGAAGTACTTTCAGCATTCACTGGCAGCGACATATGACAAAATGACCGAAGTACTTTCAGCATTCACTGGCAGCGACATATGACAAAATGACCGAAGTACTTTCAGCATTCACTGGCAGCGACATATGACAAAATGACCGAAGTACTTTCAGCATTCACTGGCAGCGACATATGACAAAATTACCGAAGTACTTTCAGCATTCACTGGAAGCGACATATGACAAAATTACCGAAGTACTTTCAGCATTCACTGGCAGCGACATATGACAAACATAAAGCTCTATAGCGGAACAAATAAGCCTACAGACCGGATGAGGCGACAGGCGGCCGAGAGAGGCGCTGCTACAGAGGCTGATGAACGGATGAACCAGAGCGTGCAGCAGTAAGCAACATACATCCACAAATCAAACCCAGGTCGGGTCGAGAGTCAAAATCAAAGAGAGACCTGGTGTCATACCCCCTCTTTAGGTGTCATGCCCCCTCTTTAGGTGTTATACCCCCCTGTCTAGGTGAAGTCCAAATTTTTTCCTAAATTGCAGCCCTTCGGATGTTCTGGATCAGATCTGAAATCCAAACGCTTGTTATTGGCATTCACATCAACAGTAATTTGTCCTTCGTGAAATGACATTCTTGCAATTCTTACAATGATTAATTGTAACATTATTTTGGATATCTTGATGACACGCGGAATTTTTTTTGTAAAAACGGCTTGTTGATAAATATATGCTAAATAGTTTGACTAATATGTTTTGCATCAATCAATTAATAGTAAGGGTAATACGTTGCGGAACGATGAATGAAAGGAACCGTGATAATTAACTAATTTTACGACAACATAATTTACGGAACATCAGTACACTTTACGTCAGTAACAAGCATGGAATGTATGTGTGATGCTGTCAGATTGAGCAGTGCCAGGTGCTTCACCGGACTCTGCAATACATACTTTTCAATGCCATCACACGTCAGTAACAAGCATGGAATGTATGTGTGATGCTGTCAGATTGAGCAGTGCCAGGTGCTTCACCGGACTCTGCAATACATACTTTTCAATGCCATCACACGTCAGTAACAAGCATGGAATGTATGTGTGATGCTGTCAGATTGAGCAGTGCCAGGTGCTTCACCGGACTCTGCAATACATACTTTTCAATGCCATCACACGTCAGTAACAAGCATGGAATGTATGTGTGATGCTGTCAGATTGAGCAGTGCCAGGTGCTCCACCGGACTCTGCAATACATACTTTTCAATGCCATCACACGTCAGTAACAAGCATGGAATGTATGTGTGATGCTGTCAGATTGAGCAGTGCCAGGTGCTTCACCGGACTCTGCAATACATACTTTTCAATGCCATCACACGTCAGTAACAAGCATGGAATGTATGTGTGATGCTGTCAGATTGAGCAGTGCCAGGTGCTTCACCGGACTCTGCAATACATACTTTTCAATGCCATCACACGTCAGTAACAAGCATGGAATGTATGTGTGATGCTGTCAGATTGAGCAGTGCCAGGTGCTTCACCGGACTCTGCAATACATACTTTTCAATGCCATCACACGTCAGTAACAAGCATGGAATGTATGTGTGATGCTGTCAGATTGAGCAGTGCCAGGTGCTCCACCGGACTCTGCAATACATACTTTTCAATGCCATCACACGTCAGTAACAAGCATGGAATGTATGTGTGATGCTGTCAGATTGAGCAGTGCCAGGTGCTTCACCGGACTCTGCAATACATACTTTTCAATGCCATCACACGTCAGTAACAAGCATGGAATGTATGTGTGATGCTGTCAGATTGAGCAGTGCCAGGTGCTTCACCGGACTCTGCAATACATACTTTTCAATGCCATCACACGTCAGTAACAAGCATGGAATGTATGTGTGATGCTGTCAGATTGAGCAGTGCCAGGTGCTTCACCGGACTCTGCAATACATACTTTTCAATGCCAACACACGTCAGTAACAAGCATGGAATGTATGTGTGATGCTGTCAGATTGAGCAGTGCCAGGTGCTTCACCGGACTCTGCAATACATACTTTTCAATGCCATCACACGTCAGTAACAAGCATGGAATGTATGTGTGATGCTGTCAGATTGAGCAGTGCCAGGTGCTTCACCGGACTCTGCAATACATACTTTTCAATGCCATCACACGTCAGTAACAAGCATGGAATGTATGTGTGATGCTGTCAGATTGAGCAGTGCCAGGTGCTTCACCGGACTCTGCAATACATACTTTTCAATGCCATCACACGTCAGTAACAAGCATGGAATGTATGTGTGATGCTGTCA
>OY759268.1:6115700-6160700 GCA_963662155.1 Lamellibrachia columna | reverse complement strand
CCTTGGTAAAGCCCCGATGATAGCCTATTGTCCCGATGTCGCAATAAGGCTAATTGCAAAGCAATACGAATATGATCAATTCATAATAGTTTAATAATTAACAATTCTATGCTATCTGAAACGTCCATGCGCGTTATAATCAGGTTGTCACCGACCTTCGACACTTTGAATTGACACAGACTTGCGTGTTTATATTTTGTCTCTCTCAAGTTTGGAAGAAAACTACTTCAGTATATGTCGCAGACACACATATTTCAATCGTGAAGAGGTTTATAAAGTTAGGTAGATAATAATGAGGTAACGATATTCTTCTAATCACAACTATTGAGATTTACTTACACAACGTTTCTTCACCAAGACTGGCGGTGTCCCGACCGTAACGTTGAGTACGTCAGTCTTAAAAGTTGCGATTCGCAGAAAATAGCTTATTTTATGTTTTGACCTGTTTTTAGGTTTGGATGACAAGTTTCTCTGGCGTCGAAGTGAAGGTGTTCCAGCCGCGAGCGAAGTTATCCAAGTTACGTCGGGGCCTCCTGTACTTCCACGGCGGTGGCTGGGCCGTCGGCAGCGCTGGTACGGCCTACTTCACGTCGTTATCTACATCACCATCGCCAGATACGGCATGATTATTTTCAGCATCATCACTTCGGGCCAGCGCAGTTTAATTCTGTTAAGCGGCTGATTCCCTTAAGCGGCTGATTCCCTTAAGCGGCACACTTCGATACAACGGGGATGATTCCTTTCCAACCAATATGTTTGATTCGGCTGATTCTGTTGTCCGTTATTCTGTTAAACTGAGTCCATTGCGCTGAGTCAGAAGTAACGTACGCTATGTGTTGTTGATGCAATCATCGCGTACCGTAATCGTAAACAGAAGTAACGTACGCTATGTGTTGTTGATGCAATCATCGCGTACCGTAATCGTAAACAGAAGTAACGTACTTGTTGATGCAATCATCGCGTACCGTAATCGTAAACAGCGCCAATGTTAGAATTACTGTTAATCTGCAGCGCTTTCCGTCCGTGCAGTATTTGTTATCAGCAGAACATATAACGTCGACATTAATAAATATCGATACCTTACTTACGTCAGTATAACGTTTTTATTGGATAAACGTCATAATATTTGATTTAATAACAGTAAATTGTAAATTGATTTTTAAATGAACGTGTCTGAAATAGAAATGCAAATATATGCCATAAACATGTGTAGCGTCTGATGTGAACTGTGGTTTGGCCGACAGATGCCATGCACGCAGTCACGTACGAACTCGCCAAATCTGCTAACATGGTCGTCGTGTCAGTCAAGTGAGTATACTACGACTAAACACGAGTGTCGTAGGTCAATGCCTGCAATATATAATCTGTTCGCAACAATGATCATAACTACGACTATGATTACAACTACGACTATGATCACAATAATAATATAAACAACAATAATAATAAGTTGTACTTTTATTATTACCACCACCACCACCCACCACCACCACCCACCACTACCACCACCACCCACCACCACCACCCACCACTACCACCACCACCCACCACCACCAACCACCACCACCACCACCACCCACCACCACCACCCACCACCCACCACTACCACCACCACCCACCACCACCACCCACCACTACCACCACCACCCACCACCACCACCCACCACTACCACCACCACCAACCACCACCAACCACCACCAACCACCACCACCACCACCACCACCACCACCACCACCACCATCCACCACTAACACCACCACCAACCACCACTGCCAGGGGATGGCATGATTGACTGGATAGAACAATGGCTGACTGACAGAAGACAGCGTGTTGTAGTAGATGGGGAGGTTTCAAATTGGAAAACAGTTTTGAGTGGGGTACTACAAGGATCAGTATTAGGACCTTTATTATATCAATGACTTGGACGATAATGTAACAAATAACGTACCGAAATTTGCGGATGACACAAAAGCGTTTAGAAAGGTTAACAATGATGGCGAAAAACAGCGTTTGCAAAACGATCTAGACAAATGTGTTAAATGGTCTAAGAAATGACAGATGTTGTTAAATTTTGGTAAATGTAAATGTCTACATACAGAAAAGGACTTAGGGGTTATAATAAGTGCTGATATGAAAGTTTTATAGCAGTGTAGTATTGCAGTTTCAAAGGGAAATCAAATTATTGGGTTGATTAGGAGAAATATACTTGTAAAAAGCTAATTATACATCTGTATAACGCAATAGTCAGGCTGCATTTAGAGTATTGTATACAAACTTGGAAACTATATAGATATAAATATAGGATATAGATATACACTTGAAATAATACAGAGGAGAGCAACTAAAATTATTCCTGAACTGAGAGACCTTAGTTATGAAGAACGACTGAAAGAATGTGGCTTGATAACCCTACAGGCAAGGCGGTTAAGAGGAGATCAAATTGAAGTTTTAAGATATTGAATGGATATGAAAATATTGATCGAAATAGTTTTTCTCACTCACGAAAGATAATAAAACTGTAGGACAAGAGGTAACATTAGTAAAGGATCAGTGTATATTGGACATCAGGAAGCACTCGTTCTCACAGAGGACAATAAATGAATGGAAAAAATTATCTACAGATTGTGTAACTGCTAGCAGCGTGAATATGTTTAAAAACAAGGTTGACATATATATATCTCAGGAGGGCGGATTAGACGTAGATGAAACATTTTGGATTCTCGATAAGCCAATGGCTTCCTTGTCCACTTGCCATCTGGGCCTTTGCCTGGGATGGCAATCTTGTTAAATCTTGTTAAATCTTGTTAAATGTTACCACCAGTGTTTATATGTAACACTTTTCGTCCGCGCAGTACTTAACATTATCATTGACATGGTAATGTCGTCGACATCAAATGTCACGCCGTGCTAACACCCATCAACGTCGGGCTAACACCCATCAACGTCGTACTAACACCCATTAACGTTGTACTAACACCCATCAACGTCGGGCTAACACCCATCAACGTCGTACTAACACCCATTAACGTTGTACTAACACCCATCAACGTCGTGCTGATTGTCGTTATCGTCGTACTAACAACTACTACTTCCCTCACGTTGCAGTTACCGGTTGGCGCCTGAACACGTGTTTCCGACGCAGGTGAACGACTGTGTAAAGGCGACTAAGTACTTCATGCGGTACGCGAGACGTTTCGGCGTCAATTGCAACCGAATCGTCGTCGCAGGTAAAATACTTTGTACCGTGGCCAACCGATGGTATTTTATCCGCGGATGGACAGTTATCGGATTCAGGACCAAGTCATACATATGAGTTTAGAAACACACATCAATATTGCTTGAGCATTGCGTATTCAGATTTGTACCCAATTGCACATATGTTATCAAATTATTTCTTTAAGTACGACATGTTAAATGTATTACTTAAGCAACTGAAGACCTAAGTGTGCAGTCCCTATGGAATTCAGTATCAATATGTCATTCATCACAACTTCACAGATACAGTGGCCTCGCCAATGTATTACTTAAGCAACTGAAGACCTAAGTGTGCAGTCCCTATGGAATTCAGTATCAATATGTCATTCATCACAACTTCACAGATACAGTGGCCTCGCCAATGTAATGACATTTCCCTGTGAACCTGCAGTATTTGATCAACACCAACGGTTGATTTTGATGTGCATTTAATCGACGGCACCAATGCATATGCATTCCGACTGAACAGTCAATATATTATTATATATAATAAATTGTATGTATAGCTAGACATTATGATTCGTCTACACCTTTTCAAGTCTCCTTCACCGGGAAATCTCGAAATACATTGTAATATGTATTTTTCGGCAATCAGTCGCACTAAATAAACACCCGAGTCGAGAGTACAAAAGCCCTGTGGGTTTTCCAACAATGTATCTTGTCATGCCGACAGTGTTGCCACCTCGCGAAAGCTAATGTTTTTTTGTTCTTTATATCCAGAATATTCACCATTTCGATTTAAATAATATACTCTTCGAACTCTCAATGTCAACCTACACTCATTTAGACGTTCTTCGTAACTAATTGTCACTGGCAGCATACCAAGTGACCATGTTTACCGCACAGTTCCACAAAACAGTTAGGAGGACAAACTCTGCTCTGCTACCTTCTCAAATTTGTGTCCATATACTGTCACTAAGCTTACAACTGCAACGAAGGGGAGTAGTCTACTCCAAAGAGAACGTCTTGGAACATTAAAACAAGACAAAATTGCTCGAAAACGTAAAAAATCGATGGAAAATATTACAAAGAAATGACAACCAATTGATGATTTGATCAGAGGAGCAAGTGCATACATCAACATTTGTGGAGACAATCTCTCTTTGATGCATAACTGGGACATCGTGTGTGGTAATAAGTCATAACTGTGAACCCGATGACACAATCACTTACTTTTATTTCACATAACTTTGAAAGCCGTTCCGCCATCGACCGGAAGCACCGTTCCTTCTGACGCTGGTGCTTCTTTTTCTCGCATCAGGAGACAGCTCAGGTGCGAACCTGGCGGCCGTCGTTGCCTTACAGCTGCGCGACACCTACCGGCGAGGTCCGAAACTGAAGATGCAGGTGATTCTGTACGCGCCACTGCAGACGATTGACTTCAACACGCCGTCCTACCAGGAGAACGTGTGTGACCCGTCCCTCGACCAGGCCTATATGCTGTCTTTCTGGCTCTGGTGAGTACTTCTGTGATGAGCAAGGCTAGTTAGTCTTTATCAAATCAAATCAGATCAAAAGCATTTAATCAAACAAATCAAGCAAACAAATGATTAAGCAAAGTGCATCGAATAGAATAAAACTGAAAGGTTTGAAAGGAGTAACATTGACGTAAGAATACTTATAATATCATGCTATTCCGTTGTCTACAATATTAAATAAGTAGCTGACTTCGTCCTATTAAGTACTGAAATTGTACAGAAAAGTAAATCATATAATTAGTGCATTATGTGTATGCACATACACATACATATAAGCACATATATGCATACGTACACATACATGCATATACTTACATACATATACATACATATTCATCCTTCACTCTGCTTGCTGTAACTTTCTAACAACGTTTTCCTATAATATGCTTTAAAATGGTTCAACGATGTAATATTATTTATGCTGGCATTCAAAGAATGCTACAGTTTAGTGCCATATATAATCAGTTACACAGCCCTTCTAGTAGTCGATGCATAGTTTCTAAAAAATAGTTTTGCCTTCTTGTGCAGTATTTCTTCGTATGCATTACAAATAATTTTTGGGTATTTGACGGCAATTCGTGTATGTGCATTATACATAAACAGCACTGTTCTAAGCTGCACCAAGTCGGTAAACTTTAACATGCGAGATTTGCGAGACAGTGGCGTCCTATGGTCACAACGTTGTGCATAAGCCGAATCACCTTTTTTTCCTTTTTATAGCCCATATCTTTTCACAATCTTTATCTATTGTGTTTTTTAAATGTTAGTTAGTCGATATAAGACAAACATGTATTGATTTCTGACTAAAGAATCGCTGCCTATTTAACTTCACGCAATGCTGTTTATATGATGTCTTAATATGACCTCTGAAATGGTTTCAATTCATATTAAAAAACTTATCATAGTTTACATTCTCATTCCAAGTGAGTAACTTAAATGTCTCAATAAAATCTTTCTTCTAATTTGTATAGCTGTAATCATGTTTGTCTTCCTTACACGGACCATCGTTAAATCTATAAACGAATTAAGTTGTTTTACGTTACACTTTGTCAAACGTTAACATATATTTTGCACAATATGGGGACCACACTTGTAAAAAACATACTTATGGCTCTGGTGGGTGGTTATATCCTCGTATGGCTGGTGGGTGGTTATATCCTCTTATGGCTGGTGGGTGGATATATACTTTTATGGCTGATGGGTGGTTATATCCTCTTATGCGTGGTGGGTGGATATATACTTTTATGGCTGGTGGGTGGTTATATCCTATTATGGCTGGTGGGTGGATATATACTTTTATGGCTGATGGGTGGTTATATCCTCTTATGGCTGGTGGGTGGATATATACTTTTATGGCTGGTGGGTGGTTATATCCTCTTATGGCTGGTGAGTGGTTATATCCTCTTATGGCTGGTGGGTGGTTATATCCTCTTATGGCTGGTGGGTGGTTATATCCTGGTGGGTGGTTATATACTTTTATGGCTGATGGGTGGTTATATCCTCTTATGCCTGGTGGGTGGATATATACTTTTATGGCTGATGGGTGGTTATATCCTCTTATGCCTGGTGGGTGGATATATACTTTTATGGCTGGTGGGTGGTTATATCCTATTATGGTTGGTGGGTGGATATATACTTGTATGGCTGGTGGGTGGTTATATCCTGGAGGGTGGTTATATATTTTATGGCTGGTGGGTGGTTATATCCTCTTATGGCTGATGGGTGGTTATATACTCTTATGGCTGGTGGGTGGTTATATACTTTTATGGCAGGTGGGTGGATATATACTTTTATGGCTGGTGGGTGGTTATATCCTCTTATGGCTGGTGGGTGGATATATACTTTTATGGCTGGTGGGTGGTTATATACTCTTATGGCTGGTGGGTGGACATATACTCTTATGGCTGGTGGGTGGTTATATCCTCTTATGGCTGGTGGGTGGATATATACTTTTATGGCTGGTGGGTGGTTATATCCTCTTATGGCTGGTGGGTGGATATATACTCTTATGGCTGGTGGGTGGATATATACTTTTATGGCTGATGGGTGGTTATATCCTCTTATGGCTGGTGGGTGGTTATATCCTCTTATGGCTGGTGGGTGGTTATATCCTGGTGGGTGGTTATATACTTTTATGGCTGATGGGTGGTTATATCCTCTTATGCCTGGTGGGTGGATATATACTTTTATGGCTGATGGGTGGTTATATCCTCTTATGCCTGGTGGGTGGATATATACTTTTTATGGCTGGTGGGTGGTTATATCCTATTATGGCTGGTGGGTGGATATATACTTTTATGGCTGGTGGGTGGTTATATCCTCTTATGGCTGGTGGGTGGATATATACTTTTATGGCTGATGGGTGGTTATATCCTCTTATGCCTGGTGGGTGGATATATACTTTTATGGCTGGTGGGTGGTTATATCCTCTTATGGCTGGTGGGTGGATATATACTTTTATGGCTGGTGGGTGGTTATATCCTCTTATGGCTGGTGAGTGGTTATATCCTCTTATGGCTGGTGGGTGGTTATATCCTCTTATGGCTGGTGGGTGGTTATATCCTGGAGGGTGGTTATATACTTTTATGGCTGGTGGGTGGTTATATCCTCTTATGGCTGATGGGTGGTTATATACTCTTATGGCTGGTGGGTGGTTATATACTTTTATGGCAGGTGGGTGGATATATACTTTTATGGCTGGTGGGTGGTTATATCCTCTTATGGCTGGTGGGTGGATATATACTTTTATGGCTGGTGGGTGGTTATATACTCTTATGGCTGGTGGGTGGACATATACTCTTATGGCTGGTGGGTGGTTATATCCTCTTATGGCTGGTGGGTGGATATATACTTTTATGGCTGGTGGGTGGTTATATCCTCTTATGGCTGGTGGGTGGATATATACTCTTATGGCTGGTGGGTGGATATATACTTTTATGGCTGATGGGTGGTTATATCCTCTTATGCCTGGTGGGTGGATATATACTTTTATGGCTGGTGGGTGGTTATATCCTCTTATGGCTGGTGGGTGGATATATACTTTTATGGCAGGTGGGTGGTTATATCCTCTTATGGCTGGTGAGTGGTTATATCCTCTTATGGCTGGTGGGTGGTTATATCCTCTTATGGCTGGTGGGTGGTTATATCCTGGTGGGTGGTTATATACTTTTATGGCTGGTGGGTGGTTATATCCTCTTATGGCTGATGGGTGGTTATATACTCTTATGGCTGGTGGGTGGTTATATACTTTTATGGCAGGTGGGTGGATATATACTTTTATGGCTGGTGGGTGGTTATATCCTCTTATGGCTGGTGGGTGGATATATACTTTTATGGCTGGTGGGTGGTTATATACTCTTATGGCTGGTGGGTGGATATATACTCTTATGGCTGGTGGGTGGTTATATCCTCTTATGGCTGGTGGGTGGATATATACTTTTATGGCTGGTGGGTGGTTATATACTCTTATGGCTGGTGGGTGGATATATACTCTTATGGCTGGTGGGTGGTTATATCCTGTTATGGCTGGTGGGTGGATATATACTTTTATGGCTGGTGGGTGGTTATATACTCTTATGGCTGGTGGGTGTTTATAGATTATTGTGGCTCTAGGTGCTTGTATACACTTTTGGCAATGGCGGGTGTGTATATGCTCTGCCTCTGCCTGGCGGGTCGCTATACGCACATTCTTATAGCCCGAGCGGCTGGTTATACACTCTTATGGTCCTGGTGGGTCGCTATTATGGTTCTGGTGCACGCACGCGCGCACACACTACCACAGACACACCCGCACGCACGCATGCACACACGTGCGCACGCACACACGATTTATATACTCATACCCGCACACCTTATATACTGATCTGCTTTCAGGTACGCCTTCGGTGTGAACGGAACCACGGCCTTCAATATCCGCGACTTCGCCAGAAACCACCACACGACGTCGAAAGTGAAAGCCAAGTACGCTCGCTACGTCAACTGGAAGCTGATTCCGGGCAGGTTATGCAATCCTGCGCAGAAGCTGCGGGCCAACCGCTTCCAGTATGGTAGCTCGACGTTATGGGCGCGGGTCAAGCGCGTGTTCACGAATCCATACTTCTCACCCCTTCTAACGAAGACGACGCGAGGGCTGCCTCGGGCCTACATCATGGCGATGGAACAAGACATTTTGCGTGACGACAACATCATGTATGCCAGGCGGCTACAAGCTGGCCGAGTGAAGGTGAAGCTGACCTTGTGCAAGGGCGTGCATGGACTCTTCAGTAACATGGCCATGGCGTACACGAGACGCGAGCTCGCAAACATTGCCAAGTATATTGTCGACTATGTCTGACGTCACCATCGACATCATGTGAGACATATATCGTGGGCATATCTGCGACCGACTTTCTTGCACCACACCAACAACATGTCTCAATTTCCATGACTACGTAAAACAATATTTTAAACGACTGTCGTGTGAAAAAAACATTAAAACATATATAACATATATATATATATATATATATATATATATATATATATATATATATATATATATATATATATATATATATATATATATATATATATATATATATATATATATATATATATATATATATATAACATAAGGCAACTCGTGTAGAAAAATATATTTATTCGTCATATATGTTATAACAATTTCGATCTGGACAACGAAGAACTCTTCAAATACCAGACGAAAGACGTAAAATACTACAGCACATTTTAAAGTATTTTTGCTGAGAATTAATAACAAAGACGTTTGACCCTTTTGTAAACAATCGTAAATTTTCCAGATATACGTATATTTTTTCTTAGGTCCGGTATTCAAGGGTACAATTATAGATGTTTCCTTGCATGGTCGCTAGGTGTTATTGTACACATCTATCCGGATGATGGACTATCGTGGCGCCATCTAGTTATAACAACGGTGCTGACTATGTTCGGTAAAATCATCATTTGCGTTGTTCTGGGTTAGTTAAGGTTAGGGTTAGTTAAGGTTAGGATTAGTTAGGGTTAGGGTTAGTTAGGGTTTCACGCTGTGGCTTTTTTTTATAGAAAACGATTCAAGCAAGACAAAGCTAAACAACATTGCTAAAAAGACGTGTGCAAAATTGCTTTGCACCTGTTGTACATAGGGCGCCTCGTTTCTCACAATCACTAATCACTACTTAAACAGTTACACTGGCTTCCGGCTTCCTGTGTCGAATCAGATTTAAATTGTCCACTCTTACATATCGTGCTCTGTCAATACAGCAGCCACCCTACTTGGCTAGTCTTCTGTCTATACAGCAGCCACCCTACTTGGCTAGTCTTCTGTCTATACAGCAGCCACCCTACTTGGCTAGTCTTCTGTCTATACAGCAGCCACCCTACTTGGCTAGTCTTCTGTCTATACAGCAGCCACCCTACTTGGCTAGTCTTCTGTCTATACAGCAGCCACCCTACTTGGCTAGTCTTCTGTCTATACAGCAGCCACCCTACTTGGCTAGTCTTCTGTCTATACAGCAGCCATCCTACTTGGCTAGTCTTCTGTCTATACAGCAGCCACCCTACTTGGCTAGTCTTCTGTCTATACAACAGCCACCCTACTTGGCTAGTCTTCTGTCTATACAGCAGCCACCCTACTTGGCTAGTCTTCTGTCTATACAGCAGCCACCCTACTTGGCTAGTCTTCTGTCTATACAGCAGCCACCCTACTTGGCTAGTCTTCTGTCTATACAGCAGTCACCCTACTTGGCTAGTCTTCTGTCTATACAGCAGCCACCCTACTTGGCTAGTCTTCTGTCTATACAGCAGTCACCCTACTTGGCTAGTCGTCTGCATCTTTCAACTATCTGAGAACATCTAACAACGATTCATTCGAAAAACTAAGCTTAGCTTGGACAAACCTGCTTTTTCTGTAACTGCGCCAAAATTTGCAATGAACTCCCCATCACTTTAAAATCATCTGAAAGTATAGCTACCTTCTGCATGAAAACTCAAGATATATATATTTTTTATTTCCACCCTGAATCCTCAGTGTTTCCTCGCTATGATTGCAACTTTTGATGGTTCCTGGTCGTGATATCATGCTTAAGAATTCTCGATTGTTACGCCTATGAAAGCGCAACAAACCAGCACCCACGTCCTCGGGCTCCTAAGTATGTTGGTGTTTTGGAAGTACAGAGGTATTGTTAAATATTCCTTTTTATTGACAGAATATTTCGACGTTGTTGATATTGTCAATTTCATTGAGTGGTGCGCCGCTACAAGGGTGCACTGAGTGGTGCGCCGCTACAAGGGTGCATTGAGTGGTGCGCCGCTACAAGGGTGCACTGAGTGGTGCGCCGCTACAAGGGTGCACTGAGTGGTGCGCCGATTCAAGGGTGCATTGAGTGGTGCGCCGCTACAAGGTGCATTGAGTGGTGCGCCGCTACAAGGGTGCACTGAGTGGTGCGCCGCTACAAGGGTGCATTGAGTGGTGCACCGCTACAAGGGTGCATTGAGTGGTGCGCCGCTACAAGGGTGCATTGAGTGGTGCGCCGCTACAAGGGTGCATTGAGTGGTGCGCCGCTACAAGGGTGCATTGAGTGGTGCGCCGCTACAAGGGTGCACTGAGTGGTGCGCCGCTTCAAGGGTGCATTGAGTGGTGCGCCGATTCAAGGGTGCATTGAGTGGTGCGCCGCTACAAATGTGCATTGAGTGGTTCGCCGCTACAAGGGTGCATTGAGTGGTGCGCCGCTACAAGGGTGCATTGAGTGGTTCGCCGCTACAAGGGTGCATTAAGTGGTGCGCCGCTACAAGGGTGCATTGAGTGGTTTGCCGCTACAAGGGTGCATTGAGTGGTGCGCCGCTACAAGGGTACATTGAGTGGTGCGCCGCTACAAGGGTGCATTGAGTGGTTCGCCGCTACAAGGGTGCATTGAGTGGTGCGCCGCTTCAAGGGTGCATTGAGTGGTTCGCCGCTACAAGGGTGCATTGAGTGGTGCGCCGCTACAAGGGTGCATTGAGTGGTGCGCCGCTACAAGGGTGCATTGAGTGGTTCGCCGCTACAAGGGTGCATTGAGTGGTGCGCCGATTCAAGGGTGCATTGTGTGGTGCGCCGATTCAAGGTGCAATGAGTCGTTCGCCGCTACAAGGGTGCACTGAGTGGTGCGCCGATTCAAGGGTGCATTGAGTGGTGCGCCGCTACAAGGGTGCATTGAGTGGTTCGCCGCTACAAGGGTACATTGAATTGAAATTTGAATAGAAATACGAATAAAACAATGTCGCTGTGTTTTCTTGTTTTTCTTCTTTCGTGAATGTCAGTAGAAACGGTTCTGAAGTGTTGGTGATATCGCTGCACGGAACGGGTGGCAACGAATAGTTGAATTGGAATCGATTTGCACTGAAACAAATACCTAGAAGAGTTGTTAGGTTACTTGCTGACTCACCATGTGGCGCTACTGTTTTGATTCGTCCGCCATTATTGTATGAATGTTGGACCTAATTATGAAATATGAGTTGAATATGTATTTGTGATGGAAACTATGTTATTACAAACCAATGTTCTGTAGCACCCTGTCAATAATTGCAATTAGTTTTGTCTGACCGACCGTACGGTGATACTGTAATGAGTTCGCGTTGACCAAGTAAATATGAAAAACATTATGTTTTTTGATGGAAATAAATGTGCTGAGACCATTGTAAACTTTCATATAAAACACGTGTGCACATTGCACAAAACACAAGACGTACGTCAATGGAAGGTTAATTCAAAAACACAAGACGTACGTCAATGGAAGGTTAATTCAAAAACACAAGACGTACGTCAATGGAAGGTTAATTCAAAAACACAAGACGTACGTCAATGGAAGGTTAATTCAAAAACACAAGACGTACGTCAATGGAAGGTTAATTCAAAAACACAAGACGTACGTCAATGGAAGGTTAATTCAAAAACACAAGACGTACGTCAATGGAAGGTTAATTCAAACGCAAGGTGCAAACACATTCGCGCATTAAATCTTCCAGTAGGCCAGTACAACATTAGGATGATCGGGGGGGGGGCAGAAAGTGGGCGGTTGGACTAAAAAATGGATGGAAGGTGGGAGACCCCACAAACAGGTGGGAGGATAGATGGGAGGTTTTCCCACAAAACAGATGGAGTTAGACGGGAGGTTGTCCCCCAAACAGATGGATTTAGATGGGAGGTTGCCCCCCAAACAGATGGAGTTAGACGGGAGGTTGCCCTACAAATAGATGGAGGTAGAAGGGAGTTTCACACCCCTCCACCCCCACTATTCTGATCACTGGCTCAAAACTACTGACGTCAGCAGTTCATCTAACATATCGTTTACGGTAAGAGGCGTTCTAGGCTAATACGTCAATATGGGGCAAATATGACTGGGTGGAATAAACTGCCCTGATAGAACAGTAGAACAAGAAAGTCAACCGACGGGTCTAAGAAGAGATATATCATTATTTTGTTTTACCATAGGCGACCATGTTAACGTACTTTATGTCACACCTTGTTGCCTGTCATGTCACTGATCTGACATGTCATGTCACTGACCTGCTGTAGGGTTTTCATCGAACCCTATAATTTTCGTGTGCGAGAAAATTAACACGGGATGCTCCCTGTCAGAAGTCAGAAGACTTAGAATGATGAACCGATGTGACGTCATCCAAATAGTTAGTCCGCGTAAACAGACATTAAGGAGAACCAAAATAGTTGGTGCGGGAAACACAACAACAACACAACAACAACACAACAACAACACAACAACAACACAACACAGCCGAGTTTTAAATCTAGTCGCACTCAGAAAACCGAATATTTAAGAAATCTGATCATCAACACAATTTACCTCTTGGTGAAACTACATACTTACACAAGGCCACTCAGGTGCACAAGGCCACTCAGTTGCACAAGACCACTCAGTTGCACAACGCCACTCAGTTGAACAAGGCCACCCAGTTGCACAAGGCCACTCAGTTGCACAAGACCACTCAGTTGCACAACGCCACTCAGTTGAACAAGGCCACCCAGTTGCACAAGGCCACTCAGTTGCACAAGACCACTGAGTTGCACAAGGCCACTCAGTTGCACAACGCCACTCAGTTGAACAAGGCCACCCAGTTGCACAAGGCCACTCAGTTGTACAAGGCCACTCAGGTGCACAAGGCCATTCATTTGCACAAGGCCACTCAGTTGCACAAGGCCACTCAGTTGCACAAGGCCACTCAGTTGTAAAAGGCCACTCAGTTGCACAAGGCCACTCAGTTGTAAAAGGCCACTCAGTTGCACAAGGCCACTCAGTTGTAAAAGGCCACTCAGTTGCACAAGGCCACTCCGAGTTGTTTTCCCTCTGCTTCCACAGTCCTTCTCCCTGTTGATGTTGGTCTTCCTCTTTTCCTTTTACCTCCATGTACCAGGTTAGTGCTATTGTTGTGTTGTTACTTCATCTTCTAAGTGTGCGGCCATCTCCATCTCCGTCTCCGTCTCCGTCTCCGTCTCCGTCTCCGTCTCCGTCTCCGTCTCCGTCTCCGTCTCCGTCTCCGTCTCCGTCTCCGTCTCCGTCTCCGTCTCCGTCTCCGTCTCCAAGCGGATATGTAAGTCTTCATTCGATATCTCCATTGGTCCGTGTGTCTTAGATATTCTTCGTAGGCGTGTTCTTTGAAAACAAAATTCTCATAACATTTCTTAAAACATAATACCTGTCGGTCATACAGGTAGGTGTCATAATACCTGTCGGTCATACAGGTAGGTGTCATAATACCTGTCGGTTGCACGGTGTGAAAAAAATTAGAAAGTGATAACGATTTTATTACATATTGTTTGTGATACAATAATTTGTAATTAAACGTTTTCATCTTGCAGTTTCGAAGTTTTATGTTTTGTAACATTGAGCCATGTACAAAAAAATAGTACGTGCATTATAGTTTATACATCATGTTGAAATATATTGAACAAACGAAAACTCATTCGAACGTAGTTGCCGTCTAGTTGGTGGCTAATTTTGGACATACATGTCACTCGCTGTGGAAAGACGAGTGACATGTAGTAACCATGAACTACTCCTGGCATTGGTTTTGTCACCAAAGTGGCCTTCCAAGAATGTGTCAATAACATTCTACTGTACACGTCAGAAGCATGGGCTGTCACAGCGTCTTAGAAGATCGGATCGATGGACGCTACATCCAGTGTCTGCGGCGCGTACTTAATGTCAGATGAAATATGTCAGATGTCAACTGTGCGGTGACCTACGACCTTTGTTGACTGAAGTAATAAGGAGACGACTGCAACTGTCTAGTCACTGGACGAGGGAAGTCGACGAACCAGTCCCCAAGCTTGTGTTTAGGAAACCTCCGAGAGGTACATCTGGGCGTGGGAGGAACGCCGTGAGGTACCCGGATGTGCTTGCCACAGATGTAGACATTGAGCCCACTGAGGCCTCGCCACACAGTGTACAAGACAGTGTGGGGCGAACACGCAGTTAGTTGCTGCTTTCACTCCGTCCAAGGAAGACCAGTTTATAATGATGATGACTCCTGGCATTCGCAAAGATGAAAGACTTTCGATACATTGACATTATACCATTCTTGTGACAAATGCCACGTGCTATGCGCATGTTTTGTGTGGCCAACGCAACTTAGCGCATGCAGCAGGTTTTTGTGAGTTTCAAATCACACTGATTTGTACAATTAAGGTGTATGCATTTAGAAACAAAAATGGGATGTAATTTGAGGGGAACGACATGCTGGCAATGTAACGAATGGCTCTTCAAGGACGACATGCTGGCAATGTAACGAGCGGGGCCTCAAGGACGACACGCTGGCAGTCTATCGACTGGGACATCAAGGACGACATGCTGGCAACGTTACGAGTGGGACCTCAGAGACGACATGCAGGCAATGAAACGAGTGGGACCTCAGGGACAACATCCTGGCAACGTATCGAGTGGGACCTCACAGACAACATGCTGGCAACGTATCGAATGGGACCTCAGAGACGACATGCTGGCAACGTATCGAATGGGACCTTATGGACTACATGCTGGCAACGTATCGAGTGGGACTTCATGGGTCAAAGCCACGTGTCACACTCAACGCCCACCGTTAGCTTATCCCCAGTCTGATTACTAACGCCCATTAATTATTCCACGTAGCACTCAATCAAAGTGAAACCTATTAGTGTGGACGTCTCACCTAGGAGGTTGAAGGCATGCGACATAAATTGGTCAGCCTGTCTCGTTTGGCTGGCCCGGATTTTGCTAATATGCGTCCGCCTTCACGTGGACAATATATTTTTTTCACGATTCAACCTAGAGAGGAACATCGCGTTTAGAAACCAGGATTCTTTGGGCGAATCTCGCAACTGTTTCGCTTTAGACGTTTGTGCTACGTTTGGGGAAATATCGATATATTTCGAGCAACATACTTAAGGTTTTACGTTATGTCGCTCTCTTAAAAATACGTTGATTACAGGACAAGAACGTGTAAACGTATAACCAGGCACACAGGCGAACACACGTGTGTACGCACGCATGGAATACAGTATATATTATTATACACATTATATTTATATTTTAGCACTCAATCAATCGATCAAAAATATGTATAAAACACTTGACATCATCATATAGCCAGAATACTTTGGCATTATGTAATTAACTAACAAGTCGGAGAAAATTGAAGTTTCATGCCTACCGCTACCCCTACATTGCTACCCCCTACATTGTATGCATTCTAATACAAGATTTAACAAGATTTAACAAGATTGCCATCCCAAACAACAAGTTCCAGATGGCAAGTGGCCAAGGAAGCCATTGGCTTATCGAGAATCCAACAATTTTATCATCTATGTGTAGCCCGCTCTTATCATATAATCTGTCAATTCTATTTTTAAACATATTCACACTACTAGCATTAACACAATTATTTGGCAGTTTATTCCATTTATTTATCACCCTCTGTGAGAAAGAGTACTTTCTCATGTCCAACCTACACTGTTCATTAACTAATGCTGCTTTGTGTCCTCTGGTTCTACTGCCTTCTTTAAGTTTGAAGAACATATTCCTATCAACATCCTCATAACCGTTCACTATTTTAAACACTTCTATTTGTTCTCCTCTTAGTCGCCTGGTCTCTAGTGTTGTCAAACCACATTGTAATAAGCGACTTTCGTAACTAATACCATTCCTTTCCTCTTGCCGGTATCGTGTTTGACACCAAACACACGACGTGACTACAACCTGGCAAAAAGGCGGTTGTTTGGTAAACCGGGAACGACGCGTTAGACACGTGGCCACTACGGATTGTTTCCACCATATAAATAATGGTTTGTCTCATGTTTAATGTGTCTCGCAAATATTTGTTTGTATAGTTGTAATAATGTTGGCTAATCGAATTTACCATAGCAGAAATATTTGTTAAGTAGCAAAGGACTTCTCCGATCGTAACCTTGCTATCTATTATGTTTGTATAGAACCCAGTGTGTTGACAGATGTTTGTCATGGTCGTTCAGTGTGTTGACAGATGTTTGTCATGGTCGTTCAGTGTGTTGACAGATGTTTGTCCTAGTCGTTCAGTGTGTTGACATATGTTTGTCATGGTCGTTCAGTGTGTTGACAGATGTTTGTCATGGTTGTTCAGTGTGTTGACAGATGTTTGTCATGGTCGTTCAGTGTGTTGACAGATGTTTGTCATGGTCGTTCAGTGTGTTGACAGATGTTTGTCCTAGTCGTTCAGTGTGTTGACATATGTTTGTCATGGTCGTTCAGTGTGTTGACAGATGTTTGTCATGGTTGTTCAGTGTGTTGACAGATGTTTGTCATGGTCGTTCAGTGTGTTGACAGATGTTTGTCATGGTCGTTCAGTGTGTTGACAGATGTTTGTCCTAGTCGTTCAGTGTGTTGACATATGTTTGTCATGGTCGTTCAGTGTGTTGACAGATGTTTGTCATGGTTGTTCAGTGTGTTGACAGATGTTTGTCATGGTCGTTCAGTGTGTTGACAGATGTTTGTCATGGTCGTTCAGTGTGTTGACAGATGTTTGTCCTAGTCGTTCAGTGTGTTGACATATGTTTGTCATGGTCGTTCAGTGTGTTGACAGATGTTTGTCATGGTTGTTCAGTGTGTTGACAGATGTTTGTCATGGTCGTTCAGTGTGTTGACAGATGTTTGTCATGGTCGTTCAGTGTGTTGACAGATGTTTGTCCTAGTCGTTCAGTGTGTTGACATATGTTTGTCATGGTCGTTCAGTGTGTTGACAGATGTTTGTCATGGTTGTTCAGTGTGTTGACAGATGTTTGTCATGGTCGTTCAGTGTGTTGACAGATGTTTGTCATGGTCGTTCAGTGTGTTGACAGATGTTTGTCATGGTCGTTCAGTGTGTTGACAGATGTTTGTCATGGTCGTTCAGTGTGTTGACAGATGTTTGTCATGGTCGTTCAGTGTGTTGACAGATGTTTGTCATGGTCGTTCAGTGTGTTGACAGATGTTTGTCATGGTCGTTCAGTGTGTTGACAGATGTTTGTCCTAGTCGTTCAGTGTGTTGACAGATGTTTGTCATGGTCGTTCAGTGTGTTGACAGATGTTTGTCATGGTCGTTCAGTGTGTTGACAGATGTTTGTCATGGTCGTTCAGTGTGTTGACAGATGTTTGTCCTAGTCGTTCAGTGTGTTGACATATGTTTGTCATGGTCGTTCAGTGTGTTGACAGATGTTTGTCATGGTTGTTCAGTGTGTTGACAGATGTTTGTCATGGTCGTTCAGTGTGTTGACAGATGTTTGTCATGGTCGTTCAGTGTGTTGACAGATGTTTGTCATGGTCGTTCAGTGTGTTGACAGATGTTTGTCCTAGTCGTTCAGTGTGTTGACATATGTTTGTCATGGTCGTTCAGTGTGTTGACAGATGTTTGTCATGGTTGTTCAGTGTGTTGACAGATGTTTGTCATGGTCGTTCAGTGTGTTGACAGATGTTTGTCATGGTCGTTCAGTGTGTTGACAGATGTTTGTCATGGTCGTTCAGTGTGTTGACAGATGTTTGTCCTAGTCGTTCAGTGTGTTGACATATGTTTGTCATGGTCGTTCAGTGTGTTGACAGATGTTTGTCATGGTTGTTCAGTGTGTTGACAGATGTTTGTCATGGTCGTTCAGTGTGTTGACAGATGTTTGTCATGGTCGTTCAGTGTGTTGACAGATGTTTGTCATGGTCGTTCAGTGTGTTGACAGATGTTTGTCCTAGTCGTTCAGTGTGTTGACATATGTTTGTCATGGTCGTTCAGTGTGTTGACAGATGTTTGTCATGGTTGTTCAGTGTGTTGACAGATGTTTGTCATGGTCGTTCAGTGTGTTGACAGATGTTTGTCATGGTCGTTCAGTGTGTTGACAGATGTTTGTCATGGTCGTTCAGTGTGTTGACAGATGTTTGTCATGGTCGTTCAGTGTGTTGACAGATGTTTGTCATGGTTGTTCAGTGTGTTGACAGATGTTTGTCATGGTTGTTCAGTGTGTTGACAGATGTTTGTCCTAGTCGTTCAGTGTGTTGACAGATGTTTGTCATGGTCGTTCAGTGTGTTGACAGATGTTTGTCATGGTCGTTCAGTGTGTTGACATATGTTTGTCATGGTTGTTCAGTGTGTTGACAGATGTTTGTCATGGTCGTTCAGTGTGTTGACAGATGTTTGTCATGGTCGTTCAGTGTGCTGACAGAAGTTTGTCGTGGTCGTTCAGTGTTTTGACAGAAGTTTGTCGTGGTCGTTCAGTGTGTTGACAGAAGTTTGTCCTGGTCGTTCAGTGAGTTGACAGAAGTTTGTCCTGGTCGTTCAGTGTGTTGACAGATGTTTGTCATGGTCGTTCAGTGTGCTGACAGAAGTTTGTCCTGGTCGTTCAGTGTGTTGACAGAAGTTTGTCCTGGTCGTTCAGTGTGTTGACAGAAGTTTGTCATGGTTGTTCAGTGTGTTGACAGATGTTTGTCATGGTTGTTCAGTGTGTTGACAGATGTTTGTCATGGTTGTTCAGTGTGTTGACAGATGTTTGTCATGGTTGTTCAGTGTGTTGACAGATGTTTGTCATGGTTTTTCAGTGTGTTGACAGATGTTTGTAATGGTTGTTCAGTGTGTTGACAGATGTTTGTCATGGTTGTTCAGTGTGTTGACAGAAGTTTGTCATGGTTGTTCAGTGTGTTGACAGATGTTTGTCATGGTTGTTCAGTGTGTTGAGAGATGTTTGTCATGGTTGTTCAGTGTGTTGACAGATGTTTGTCATGGTTGTTCAGTAATTTTTGCACAGGGAGTAGAAAAGTTAACACCTGTGTAATTTATTTTATAATTATTACTAAAATACTTTTATAATTAAATGTATTATTTCCTAAAGTCCATACACGTGGCTCAGAGTGTGAATCATACTGCTTTTTAAAACCATGCGTTGTTCGTGCAGCCTTGCGACCATGTTCGTGTTATTGTGTATGTACTTGTGTTTGTAACATTCAAATGCAATGAAATACTTCACTAGCTTGCATTAGCGAAAACTGGACGTGTTATATTGATTATCTTCACATAACTAAAGCCAATAGCAAGATATTTTATCGAAATTTAACGTGTTCTGAAGACGGTGGTAACGTGAAGTTTCAACGTTACATTTTCACGTTGTGACCACATAATTGCGACCATACACATTCGTGCGGCCTCCACGTAAACATTCAACGTTGTCGCAACGACACCGCGGCAACTAGGTGAAAGTGCCTGCTTTGATAGCACCAGCATGTCAGTGGAATGATGATAGCGGCTAGTAAAACGTTTTTAAATTTTGGATGGTCACGTTTTCTTACAATCATGCTAAACGGTAACAGGACCACCAATGGGAAAGTCAACTGTAGGTTGAACCCTGAGTGGAACAGCTGATTCCAAACAGGTGATGTCGGCAGCACCAAGAACAACCTGGTTAACGTGACAACTCACTCACTCACTCACTCACTCACTCACTCACTCACTCACTCACTCACTCACTCACTCACTCACTCACTCACTCACTCACTCACTCACTCACTCACTCACTCACTCACTCACTCACTCACTCACTCACTCACTCACTCACTCACTCGCCGCGCCACCAGAGACAGCGCTTCATCAGCGTGTGTGGGGGGAGGGGTGCGATGGGACGGCCCGGGGGGGGGGGCGGTGCGATGGGACGGCCCGGGGGGGAGGCGTGCAATGGGCGGCCCTCCAATGGTGGCAGGTGTGCGACGGGCAGGGCAGGACTGGTGCGTTTGTGACCCTCTGTGACCATCATTTGCACGCAGTCAACCATTTTGTCCCTCTCCCTACGCCTCTGCAACGTATATCGCTACTATAAGACGTTTACCCTCTTGGATGCATAAAGGAATTCATTATTTCAGACTGTTAAAAAAATAAAGAAAACCGTTAGTTAGCCAACCGTCAGTCGAAACACTTAGAAAATGCCTTCTCCCCTTGCCGGTGTGAAACAACACTCACCCAAACCAGCGCTTCACTACCCACTGCCTCGCACCATTACTCTAGTCACTTTTTATATGCAGCCACTAGTCTTGAGATGTATTGGACAAAGAAGATACAATCACGTCCGATGTATACTCGAAATCTCAACGTGGTGATTTGTGCAAGAAATGTTTGGTCTGAGACCAAAACCTGCTAATAAAATGATATATAACAATGTACAGTGTATCATTTTGCCAATTAAATTTTTTATTTCCAAATAAAAACAGTAACAAACAACATACATACATTTAAAGTAATTTATAAATTTTAAAGTGGAAAGGGAGAACGCAGGGGAGAGCTACACATCAAGTACTCTCCAGAATATCAATGTGTACACATTCAAAGCAAACATTAATTGATAAAATGTTGTTAGTAAATAACGGATATGCTTGCAAACTAAATACTGATGCCCATGAACATATTTATGGTTCGAAATATTCCGTGTTGTGTGATCATTTAATTATTAAGGATCTGGTACTCTCCAAGAACAAACATTTTATAGATAAACATACATGCATTATACATAAACACAATGTAAAGAAATAGAACGAAATAACACAAGGACACTTAAAGGTAACCTTCACCCTCTTAGTAAAGGTACCCTTCACCCCTGGCAGACCTGTTCATTCCAACGCCATCTCGACTTCTCTGGGAAGCATTCTGCGCGAAGACTATTCGTTCATATATCCACCTCTGTCTGTAGCCAGGTATTCATTTATACAGCTGAGTGAACTGTGGCAACGTGGAATGAACGAAATTGCCAAAGCTTCGAAACGACAGCAAGTGGAGTCGAACCCGGGTTATATCGACTGAGAGCCCGCCGTTCTAACCGCTACGCTGTCGCGTCCCACTCAGTGGTCGTTTCTACCTAAACGCTACACCTACATTACGTTTCTACCTAAACGCTACACCTACATTACGATTTCGACACAAGCCTATTAAACAAACATAGCGCATTATATTTGGCCTGATGTGCATAACGGAATACAGACACCGGTTACGTGTTACGTGATATCATCCATGTTACGTGATATCACCCATACACAGTTTATACAGTCGTACAAACGAAGTTCAATTGGCACAGAGTTACAGACTTACAACGTACGAGTCTAACACAGAGGAGCCTAGTCACTTTATTTAGGACATCTTCTTGTTTACAAATGTGTGTCCGTCTGCAGCTTCTCCTTCGTTTTAGATAATCCCCTTCGTTTTAGATAATCCCCTTCGTTTTAGATAATCCCCTTCGTTTTAGATAATCCCCTTCGTTTTAGATAATCCCCTTCGTTTTTTAAACAATTCCACTAGAATGGTCACATAATACATAAAATGGCTGACATGTGTCATTATGTTTCAAACATCAACGTATTGTGGGCGTGGATCCGTCCTCTCGCAATACCATTCTTCGTTAATTTAATACCCATCAGGAGAAGCTCATTCGTCCTCATTCTATAACTTGGCACCTCTGATAACAACAGCTACGCCGGCTATGGTTAAACACACTACGTAGCTATGCTACGGATCCCGACTGGGGCTAACTCCCCGAACTAACAGTTTGCAGAACGGGGATGTTCAAGAAGTGCTAACTTTTTACCGACGAAAATGTAACGAAGGAACATTAACGGTAGACACCTGGAAACACACACTGCTGTAGAACTATTCTAACTCTGAGTTATCGTAATGTAATACATCACGGTCACGAACTGTTGTGATGTCCGTTTATGATTTGATTTGACTAATACACAATACATTGTAACACGTGCGCTAGGTATTTGATTGTACTAATACACAATACATTGTAACACGTGCGCTAGGTATTTGATTGTACTAATACACAATACATTGTAACACGTGCGCTAGGTATTTGATTGTACTAATACACAATACATTGTAACACGTGCGCTAGGTATTTGATTGTACTAATACATAATACATTGTAACACGTGCGCTAGGTATTTGATTGTACTAATACACAATACATTGTAACACGTGCGCTAGGTATTTGATTGTACTAATACACAATACATTGTAACACGTGCGCTAGGTATTTGATTGTACTAATACACAATACATTGTAACACGTGCGCTAGGTATTTGATTGTACTAATACATAATACATTGTAACACGTGCACTAGGTATTTGATTGTACTAATACACAATACATTGTAACACGTGCGCTAGGTATTTGCAGTTACCGCAATATGGAGAACAAATAAAACATTACTGAAATCACACACTACACACTCTGATAACATATCTCCATAACTGTAAATTGGCAGTGTTTCGAACGAAAAAACGTAGCTATGTTACTTAGCTTGGTTACTTAGCTCTGTTACTTAGTTTGGTTACGTATATAAAGCGGCATAAGCACTTCATTTGAGGAGCAACTATTGAATAGGCAGCTCTCATGTAATTAAGCTATACAGACCGCCGTCCAGTGTATCTTGCCGATGGGTTTAATGTAAAGGAACTATTTAATGTTCGGTAACATATTACTTTTATTACTAGCTACAAAGTAATCTTATTGGGCTCAGTACAATAGCGTCTCGTTTATCCGTTCATCGACAATCCGCTTTTCAGTAACCCGTATTTTTTTTTAATAGGAAGGACATCTCAATACACTATAAATAGCTTCATTAATCCGTTTTTATTATTCCGTTTCCTCGCACCGTTTTATTAAACCAACTGGTTAGAAGATGATAAGTAGGTAAGAAACAACTTTCTGGATACGTTACACGTATATTAGGATTTTTGTAACATGGGCGATAGTAGGGTTTTTTTGTAACATGGGCGATAGTAGGGGGTTTCACTAATCTACATGATTCGTGAATCCAGCCAAAACCACCGGGAACTAAGGTGTGAGGATAAACGAGACTTGGCTAACAGGCTACAGGTTGTTCCAGATTATACGATTGCGCGCAGTGCTGTCGTACCAGGTCAAGAAACAAGCAGCCCTGGGGTTGCCCGCTCTGGCGCACTGGCACGTGCACGTGGTCACCTCGACGTTGCTGACGACGTAGCGCGCGGCCGGCGACAGTTTCTGACAGAGAGACTTGCTTCGGCCACACACGGTCATTACCAGGATGTAGTCGTTCATGCCGCGCTTAGCAAGGCGCAGCTCTGGAAGAAGGAAACGGAACAGTGAGGAGTATTCTTGACTACATTTGTTGCAAGATATAACAAGATTAAACAAGATTAAACAAGATATAACAATATTCAACAAGACTAAACACTATTCATCAAGATTCATTAAGATTGCCATCCAAAGCAAAAAAGCAGATGGAAAGTGAATAAGGCAGTCATTGGTTTATCGATAGTGCAACGATTATTCATGTACATGTAACCAGCCCTTCTGAGAAATTGTTTTGAATACATTCATGCTGCTAGCATTTATACAATTAATATATCATTTTCCATTAATGTATCGTCGTCTTTGAGAACGAACACTTTCTGGTATCTAATTTACATTGCTCCTTCGCGAGCATTTTTCGTGTCCTCTAGTTCGTATCTGGACATTAACCTATATATATATATATATATATATATATATATATATATATATATATATATATATATATATATATATATATATATATATATATATATTCATTGCCACTCCAGTTTTGCCGATGCTGTTGCTATTCGTAGGATGATACACTTATTAATTTGAAATATGAAATAATTATTGTGTTGCAGGAAGGCATATGAAGTAATTGAAATATGAAATACGAATACACCAACCAGTGGTATAATTGACGGTAACCAGAGAGTGGTGTACATTCGTTGAAACAGGTATTACGTTTGCACTGGACAGATTAAACTGCAATATTTGTAATAATGCTGCAAGATTGCATAAGCTGCTTTTTGGTTTTCTTGATAAGACATTACTTCGTCATTGACACTTTGAAGATATGTATCTATGATATTTCCAGGTAGTATGACCTTTCTGGTGATTCTATATTAGGATCAATTCCACGATGTGTACTTTTTTGAACATGTGTTCGGTCCTATATTTTTCGAAGACAAAAAGGAAAAGAATAATTGTTAAAATCTAAATGTTAAATGGTAAGAAATACATTGATATGAATAATTACTTGAAACTAACAAAAAATTAACATACTAAAGGTCAAGACATAGCCTTGTTAAAAAGAATATATTCCTTCTCACAGGGGACAACACACTAATGGAACAATGTGTTTGTTGGTCGTGGTAATGCTAACCACGTATGCCTAAGAAAACATTAATGCATATTTAACACAAGGATCTAAAAATTCAGATAGGAATAATGAGTTTAGATGGCAACCTAGTTAAAACTCCATCTTCAACTGATTTACCCTATCGCAAATCCGGTTCGTTGATGTCCAAAGGAAAAAAGGTAAAAAACGAATTATACCTCTGTATAAAGCAATATTTAGACCTCATTTAGAATACTGTATTAAAACGTGGAGGCAAATCTTGTTAAATAAATATGTAGTGTGTGAATAGTTTATGTAACATACGCAGTCGATTAAAAAAATGCCTATTTATGTTCAAACCATCGAAAAAAATTTTACTTTAGTCGTTAGATCTGGGTTTAAATCTGGTTTTAAATAGTAAATATCGAAAATGGTAAACTACGCGCGGTACAATGCCGATCATGGGCGTGACTTCCATCCTCTCGCCGATCACATGACAACGTTACGACGAAATTTCACCAACGACGAAATTTGTTAGCTTTCAACGTTTCCATGTTTACTTCACTTAATGTTTGACCAACCATTAAGTAATTTAATTGTTTGTCTGGTGATTTCACAAAGACTACATACAAAAGTGGCACACTCGAGCTAGCATGTTGCAATGGATGCTAGGTAGGTTTGATTTTTCGCAAGATTAATTTGAAATGAACTAACGAAAATGTCGAATTCAGGAGGCACCTTTAAATGTTGCCAAATAATACCATTGACGAAACATTAACGACAGTGTATTCCCCATAATAGAATCGCGGATAACATATTCAACCGTTTAGTAGAATCAGATTACTCTGATCAGAAGTGATTATATTAATCTGAGTCCACTGTAATGACAAATAATGAAAAATAGTAATAATAATAAAATATTTTATTTGATATGGCGCCATATCCAGTATATATGGCATGGCGCCTCACAGCATATAAAACACCATAACATGGTCCAAAATTGCTAAGTAAACAAACGAAAAACCGGGCGACTTACGCTGGAGTGAACGTATTCGGTCATCAGTCGGGTCAACGTACTCATACGTTTCTTTGATTGGAGCCAACGGAGCGAGATTGCCTGGTTCTGTATCGCGAGTCTTCATCATAGCGTCAGGACTTTGCAAGTACATAGCAGGCGGATTGACAAATGCGATCATTCCCAATGGGAATCCAAGCAGGAGCATCACACGGAAAGTTGAAGACATGTCCTGGTTTCTACGACGAGCAGACACAGCGGTTGAACTGAAAAGTCGGTCTCGGCCAGGGGTGAACGAAACGAGTGGTGCTGGTGTCGTTGAGCTGCAGCTATAAAGCGCATTTTCGTAACCCGCCCACGAACACGCGACACTGGATTGGTCAAATGTCAATCTGTGCATTATTGATGATTGGTAGGTGTCGAAACTGGACCTTTCCGTGTCACGCTGCTGTCAATCAAGATGACGCGCCCAGCTTCCTACGTTACGTCAGGAGATTACTCCGATATAGCTAGTCCTTTCCTCGGTACCCATGGACGTGGAACACGTCATTTAATGTCCTGATTATTAAAACCGAGCGCTGCCAGTGATATTCATTAATCGAAACGTGCATGCAAATGTCATGTTGTCATTTCATATTTTCCTGTTGTCCAAATAAACAATGACAGCGATATTATATATCTGATACAGGAGTAGGGTGCACGCGCAGCACTACGCGAAGTATTCTTTTGCGGGTAATCTAGTCAAAGATCACAAGTCAATCAATTATGTCGAGGTCAGAGGCTCGCTCTTTGTTATTGGAGGCGAGGGGATAGTCTTCTGGGACAATCAGCTGATAAGGGCACTTGAGACGACGTGTTACCGCAAGTCTCGTCACATACCCCGGATAACACGTCAAACCAAGGCATCAGTATTGAGCGAAAAACATATACAGCAAAAACTTATAAATACGTTTGCCACAATAAGATACATTGTGGACTGAAAAAGACAATACCGTGGAGAATATTGGCAGGGGAACCAGAAGACAGCCGTGACAAAGACGGAATAAGGACATCCCATGTGTCTTCGGAATAGTCGCCTGTCACCTGCGGGCAGCGCCATCCTAAAATGCTAGGCAAATCGAAGAGGAATGCCCAATTTGTGTCACATTAATTCCTTCAATGTATCGTCTACATTACGACCCATACCGTTGGACCAATCGATCACCACCGACGCCCGTTGCCTGATGGATCATCCATGCTAAACTGCTACGTGAAAAGAAAGGGAATTAATTGCATTTGACAAAAAAAGAAGCGAAATAGATTATTGCGTCTATGCTGTCTGCATCTGATATTCATTATGCGATTTATTATACCTGACGTAAATCGAATTGGAATATATGTTTAGCCCCACTCTAATTGACACTCGTGTCGTGCGGTCAGTGGTCAGCGCACGCACTTTACACGGATGAGTTCTCGGTTCATGACCAGGTCTCGGTTCATGACCCTGACCAGGTCTCGGTTCATGACCCTGACCAGGTCTCGGTTCATGATCCGGACCAGGTCTCGATTCATGACCCGGACCAGGTCTCGATTCATGACCCGGACCAGGTCTCGATTCATGACCCGGACCAGGTCTCGATTCATGACCCGGACCAGGTCTCGGTTCATGACCCTGACCAGGTCTCGGTTTATGACCCGGACCAGGTCTGGAATATAAAAACCTGCCTCTCAACATTTGGTATCCCTCGTGGATCTGATGATCACGGCGATGTCACCTATGATCTGATGATCACGGCGATGTCACCTATAATCTGATGATCACGGTGATGTCACCTATGATCTGATGATCACGGTGATGTCACCTATGATCTGATGATCACGGTGATGTCACCTATGATCTGATGATCACGGCGATGTCACCTATGATCTGATGATCAGTCGTTCACGTGAGTAGGTGCGATATACGGATCTATGGCCAGATACTGCCTACTGGTAAATTATATTGAAGAAACATTCCATTATTAGCTTTGTATATGGAATTGCATACGAAAAAAAAATTTTTAGTCATAAATATTTTCTAATTACTTTAAATTTCTGCAGAATTATTATATGGAGGTGTATACGTTGACAACATTGAGGCTGACGTTGCAATTATTGTTGAGATGTGGCAATTCAAAATAAGGAAATTTAAAATAAATTGACTATTTTACTCGCTATTTTCCCTCAAATTCACAAGATTATTTCCAGCATCTAAAACATGAAGCAAATGTTCAGAACAATGATCTGGAGGTTTTGTTTTTCATTTGATACTCGACCGGTATATCGCCCATCATGACGTAATGATGATGACGTCTTCATCTCACGTCATGACAAAGGTCGACTAACTTAGATCGTCACTACCTTCTGAGCAGTTTTGACTGGACCATCATCTTTTATGTTCACCATCAATGCCTGTCTACGTGACTCTTGGCCTACCCTGCCTCTTTCACCCTCAACCACTCCCTCAGATATTTCCCGTTGTCTGTCCACGTGACTCTTTGCATTCCCTATCTCTTTCACCCTCAACAACTCCCTCAAATATTTCCTGTTGTCTGTCCACGTGACTCTTGGCCTTCCCTGCCTCTTTCACCCTCAACAACTCCCTCAAATATTTCCTGTTGTCTGTCCACGTGACTCTTGGCCTTCCCTGTCTCTTTCACCCTGAACCACTCCCTCAGATATTTCCTGTTGTCTGTCCACGTGACTCTTGGTCTTCCCTGTCTCTTTCACCCTGAACCACTCCCTCAGATATTCCCCGTTGTCTGTCCACGTGACTCTTTGCATTCCCTGCCTTTTTCACCCTCAACCACTCCCTCAGATATTTCCCGTTGTCTGTCCACGTGACTCTGCATTCCCTGCCTCTTTCACCCTCAACCACTCCCTCAGATATTCCCCGTTGTCTGTCCACGTGACTCTTGGCCTTCCCTGTCTCTTTCACCCTCAACCACTCCCTCAGATATTTCCCGTTGTTTGTCCACGTGACCCTTGGCCTTCCCCTGCCTGTTTCACCCTCAACCACTACCTCAGATATTTCCCGTTGAATTCTTTCTTGTCTGATGACGTGACCAAACAATTGTGGTTTGTGTGTTTTATTTTATTGAAGAGTTTGTTTTGATCACATTCCCCATTAAAACGTCTATATACGTGACACGCACAGTCCAGCTTTTATGTAATAGTATCTCGAATTGTTCTGGTCTCTTGGCTTCTTGTGAACATTGTTCGAGCTTCAACATCGTGCATCGATGTAGATCATATGTAACATAATAAAATCTTACACCACTTCTTTCGGGCCCGTCTACCACTTCAGATGTCAGAACACGTCAAGACTTCATATTGTAGAATGTCAATATCTAAGAACTACGATGTTGCCGGGGTCAAACCAGGTACACTATATTTCAGAGAAATCAATCCGTCTGGACTCGCATGACGACAATGTTCTACTGGTGGTCCGTATTTGGCGTGCGCGCTGACATTGGAAAGTATGCTCTATCCAACACGGAGGTGCGGTGCTGTTTGTCATATGGAACGCGTGTGCGATTTAGTCGGAACTACTTATTTACGCCATGATGCGGACGTTCGCTACGAGTTGCACGTTTGATGACAACTGTTGTATATTCACAGACACTACATATAACATACACGTGGTTCTTAGGGGTGGCACATAACTGATCTTTATTTGCAAACGCATGTATTACTACTCACGTAGTTCGCCACTGAACATGTATCACTACATATGTAGTCCACGACATAGACATGCATATTTAACAACGACGATTTACGTTTTATAGCGGTCATTAAAAAATGTCGATTTTTTTTGGAAGAAATCACTAAGTGGATAGACGTGGGATCGCCAGTAGATATTATCTACTTAGATTTTCAGAAAGCTTTTGACAAAGTGCCACATCAAAGATTACTACTTAAATTAAAAGTCCATGGTATCGGGGATAGCATAACTGAATGGATAGAACAATGGCTGACTGACAGAAGACAACGAGTTGTAGTAGATGGAGAAGTTTCAAATTGGAAATCGGTTTTGAGTGGGGTACCTCAAGGATCAGTATTAGGACCTATATTATATCAATGACTTGGACGACAGTATAACAAGTAACGTACTGAAATTTGCGGATGACACAAAACTGTTTAGAAAGGTTAATACTGATGGTGATAAACAACATTTACAAAACGATCTAGACAGGTTAGTGAAATGGTCTGAGAAATGGCAGATGCTGTTCAATTTTGGGAAATGTAAATGCCTACATACAGGACATAGGAACTTGAATGTAAACTATAAAATGGGAGATACTGTTCTGGGTACTACTGTAAAAGAAAAGGACTTAGGAGTTACAATAAGCGCTGATATGAAAGTTTCAGAGCAGTGTGGTATTGCAGCTTCAAAGGGTAATAAAATTCTTGGATTGATTAGAAGAAACATAACATACAAGGGAAAAAAGTTAATTATACCTCTTTATAAAGCAATAGTTAGACCTCATTTAGAATACTGTATTCAAGCATGGAGACCATATCGTAAGAAGGATATAGATACGCTTGAACGCATACAAAGGAGAGCAACTAAAATGATTCCAGAACTTAGAGACCTTAGTTATGAAGAACGCCTGAAAGAATGTGGTTTAACAACTCTAGAGACAAGGAGGTTAAGAGGAGATCAGATTGAAGTTTTTAAGATATTGAATGGGTATGAAAATATTGATAGAAATATGTTTTTCTCACTCAAGAAGGATAGCAGAACTAGAGGACATGAGGTAAAATTAGTAAAGGATCAATGTAGATTGGACATCAGGAAGCACTCGTTCTCACAGAGGACAATAAATGAATGGAACAAATTGTCTACAGATTGTGTAACTGCTAGCAGCGTGAATATGTTTAAAAACAAGGTTGACACATATCTCAGGAGGGCGGGTTATAAGTAGATGAACATTGTTGGACTCTCGATAAGCCAATGGCTTCCTTGTCCATTTGCCATCTGGGCCTTGGGCTTGGATGGCAAATCTTGTTAAATCTTGTTAAAATGACTGATGAACATTTCAATTGTTATGAAACCGAATGATAATCTGCGACAACAGAGAATATAATATCTAAGACCATTAGGCATGTGAAATAAACATAAAATGTTAAAATGGGATCTTCCCCCTTGTAATCGTTCTCGGCGACTGGCGGAGTAGCACATGTAATCTGACGTGGCCTGCGGCCAATTATTTGTACTACTGGGTTTGTTCAAGCTGGATGCAGTTCGCAAATATACAATTTCATATGAGTATTGTGAAGTCCTACCACCGTTAAGCAAATAGCTGATCTCCCGGCATTCTGAAATTCTTCGTCTCAGGTTGAACACTGCATTGGTGATGTACCAGGAATCAACAATCTCGTGACGTCATTACTTGGCATTCCAACCGACACAAACATGTTGACGTCGTTCCTACTTGAGGGAGATGTCATTCACGTCTTGTCAACATTGGTATTCCCACACACGCCGTTCCAATCAAGGTCCCACAAAGACACCACATTCACGTCTTGTCAACATTGGTATTCCCACACACGCCGTTCCAATCAAGGCCCCACAAAGACACAACATTCCCGTCATGGCTGTGTTTGGTATTCTTACCCACGTAAACACGTCCGCCGTGTCGCCGTTCCTACACTGGACCCCACCAGGAGAAGTAGCCGCATTACGAATGTCCGTTGATCTATGGTGTTGATCACACTGCACATATGCGTTTAATCCACTGAGGATTACGCCAACTATAAATGAGGACACTTTTTATGAACGTGATTTTATTTATTTTTTATTATTATTATGAATCTTAGAACTATATTATTCTGTATTTATTTATGTTAATACATAATGTTAAGTAAGTAAGTGTGTGTGTGTGTGTGTGTGTGTGTGTGTGTGTGTGTGTGTGTGTGTGTGTGTGTGTGTGTGTGTGTGTGTGTGTGTGTGTGTGTGTCTGTCTGTGTGTGTGTGTGTGTGTGTGTGTGTGTGTGTGTGTGTGTGTGTGTGTCTGTGTGTGTGTGTGTGTGTGTGTGTGTGTGTGTGTTGGGGGGGGGGGTGTGCAATGTATTCCCATAAACATAAAATGTTAATTTGTGACAACTGGTTGGGCTATCTTTTGGGATGTATTAACTGTATTTAACAATTAGACTTTTCTATTTTCTTTTTTGTCTATATAGGACCGAACACATGTTCAAAAAAGTGCACGTCGTGGGTTTGATCCTAATATAGTCAGAATCGCAAGAAAGGTCATACTACCTGGAAATATCATAGATTAATATGTTGAAAGTGTCAATGACCAAGTAATGTCTTATTAAGAAAACCAAAAAGCAGCTTATGCAATCTTGCAGCATTATTACAAATATTGCAGTTTAATCTGTGCAGTGCAAACGTAACACCTGTTTTATATATATATATATATATATATATATATATATATATATATATATATATATATATATATATTTATATATATATATATATATATATATATATATATATATATATATATATATATATATATATATATATATATATATAAAACAGGTGTTACGTTTGCACTGGACAGATTAAACTGCAATATTGTAATAATGCTGCAAGATTGCATAAAACATTGCTTTTTGGTTTTCTTAATAAGTCATTATTTGGTCATCAAAATCGAAATGTTAAATGGTAAGAAATACATTGATATGAATAAATACTTGAAACTAACAAAAAGTTAACATATTAAAGGTCAAGACATAGCCTTTTTAAAAAGAATATATTCTTTCTCGCGGGGGACAACACACTAATGGAACAATGTGTTTGTTGGTCGTGGTAATGCTAACCACATTGGTATGCCTAAGAAAACATTAATGCAAATTTAACACAAGGATATAGAAATTAAAATTGGAATAATGAGTTTAGATGGCAACCTTGGTAAAACTCCATCTTCTACTGATTTACCCTAACACAAATCCGTTTCGTTGATGGCCAAAGAATATATATATATATATATATATATATATATATATATATATATATATATATATATATATATATATATATATATATATATATATATATACCAAAATATTATCGGAGTTGAAATGAATTTCGCAGCGCACCACCCGTCGCCTAGTCTCTATGTTGATCCCCAGTTTCGGCTTACCTCCGAGGAAAATAATCAACTGCTCTAGAAGTTTTCTTTAATCGTCCTTAGGTTGCTGAGTTCACAACTATTCTCGAACAAACAGTAACAATTCTGGCCGTAATTCGTAAACAGAGTTTGCCGTCGCATTATATAGTCAAGTGCTGTGCTTAACCTATTCTGGTCAGTGCAGCCCCATTGCTCTTAACATCTCACGAAGATGAGTATTTCATTGTCATTGGACCATAACAGACAAACAGAGAAAGCAGGACGGGACGTGTGTGTGTGTGTGTGTGTGTGTGTGTGTGTGTGTGTGTGTGTGTGTGTGTGTGTGTGTGTGTGTGTGTGTGTGTGTGTGTGTGTGTGTGTGTGTGTGTGTGTGTTGGGGGGGTGCAATGTATTCCCATAAACATGAAATGCTAATTTGTGACAACTGGTCGGTGTATCTTTTAGGATGTATTAACTTACAAAACATTTTGTCAAACCAATACATATTTAGATAACATTTAACTATATTACAATTGGGCGTTTTGTTATTTGACACAACTGATACTACTCCTTGTCATTTGGAGAACTTTGACTTCTCTTTGTGGGTGCCGGTATTGGTTTCCTTTCAAAACACTACCCCAACCTGTAAGATCGCGAGTGCCTATGTTGTCAAACAAAACTACAGTAAGATAACATTTTAACCCATTAAGCAAGTTCACTTTTTTCTACTGTGATACCCGTTGTGAAACTGCAATTTTTCCAATATAAGTCTGAATTTAACTTAAAATATGATATAGTTTAACTGTTCTCATGATAGCTTTCTTGTCAGGGTCTTAGTGAAAGTCGTCCCGATGAATAAAACAACACCATGCCATTTATTTTCGCACACACGTCCACGCACACGCACGCGCACGCGCACGCGCACGCGCACGCACACGCACACGCACACGCACATGCACACGCATACGGACACACAATTTTATTATTACGCATCTCTTGCTAAAATTTAATCACGTATGTTTAGAGGTTGATACATACATAATTTTGTAAATAGACATTTGTGTAATTTATTCTATGTTAATACTAGCATTATATCTTCCTTTTAGTGAAATGCATGTATTGATCACATCAGTTAAATTAAATTAAGTTTTCAATGCACAACACGTGCGTCAACCGATCCACCAAAAAGTCACTGCAAATATTTTCCTCGGTGTCGCGAATGCAGATCTGCTACTGGCTGACGTCACGAAAGCGTTGTTACCATGTTTCCGTGGCGTCTACGCCGCACGCGCGGAACCTTTTCTCTTGAACAGCCTGGTGCGTAACGCCGGTGGCGATTCCAATTAGAAATCTATTGGAAGAATTTAATAATATTGACTGCGCTATCGAGCAAACACGATTCTGCTCTTTGTTGTCGAGACATCGTCGTTCGTCTGATGATACTTTCGTCAACACCTCCTCGGGGTTTCTCCTGTCCGTTGGTCGGCTTGCACGGCGACACTCCTGTTCTTGGTAAGGAATGATGTTGTTGTTCGCCTCTTCATTCCAGATTTCCGGGGTGATGCTGACACCGATATCGGTCGTCGATCTTCTTTTCCTTCTACTTCGTCTTTGATACAGTTTCAATGCCGTTTTCACCGTCCGTATCCACTCTCCCTATCCATCGCTCTCGTTCTCCACAGCTCTCCCACCTCCACAAATCTCTCACCCAGTTATTTTCGCAAAAAAAAGCACTTCCTCCTGTTGTTTTTCCGTCTGATCACCTCCACTACTGCAATGAACAAAAGTGGGCTTAGGACACTTCCATATCTCAGGCCGACCTTCCCACCGAATTCCTCCGACCTTCCCAGTCCGCACGCTACTCTACCTTTTGTCTGTTTATATGTACCTTCGACCATCCTCACCTCCGCCTCTGGGACACCCATCCGCCTCGACGTGACCGTGAACATCTCTCCATGAACTGTCTCATTGAACATCCCATGTTCCTCTTCTGAAACCTTGTCGTTATTCCGTCATTGCACACTCCACTGTCTTCCTTATCCTTTCGTCCAGAATTCTCTCTTACACGTTCGTGATCATCTCCCTTTCTTTTCCATACAACGACTATCAACTCCAGGAACATAGAAAGAGGCGAGTGGACGTCGACTCCTGGGATGAGATACTGCCAGACTGAGTGGAAGCCTGGGATGAGATACTGCCAGACTGAGTGGAAGCCTGGGATGAGATACTGCCAGACTGAGTGGAAGCCTGGGATGAGATGCTGCCAGACTGCCCCAAAAGTAAGCGTATTAAATAATATATAGATATGTTAACTTTGAGGGTTATCTTTCAGTATCTCCGCCCGGGCTCCGACGTCCGGTCGCCTCTTTCTTTGTTCCTTCGCCTTCTTGGACCAGTCGCTTCTGATCTATCCATTGGACTATCACTAATCACTAATAAATTTACTTATGACGTGCAAACCCCATTTTCCTATGGACTCTTTGTGTATTACTCAGGGGTGGATCTAGACTTGTTTGTATGGGGGTCTTAGTCAGTCGTAGTCATATGTCGTTCTAATTACGAACGGGGGGGGGGGGCGACACATGTAATTCTACTTACATAAGGTTTAACATTAGCCGGCTGGTAATACTTCAGTCTTAACACTGACACTAGTTCCGATGTAGGCCTATATATGTTGTCAAGGGGGTCCCCCAACCTCCCCCCTGGATCCGATGCTGTTACTTATTTGGTTAGTCTCGCTCGTCGTCGTCAACTGGCCAAGGCGAGAGTCTCGCTCGCCGTCGTCAACTGGCCAAGGCGAGAGTCTCGCTCGCCGTCGTCAACTGGCCGAGGCGAGAGTCTCGCTCGCCGTCGTCAACTGGCCGAGGCGAGAGTCTCGCCCGGAACACATGGTTTGTCTCTTACCAAGAGGGCATATAACAAATAAAATTGAAACACGTACCACGCAAACGTTGAGGCTTGAACGTGCTACACTCCTTTGATCAAAACAGTTATAGACATGTTTCCAATCTCAGCTTTATTTCCAAAATACTAGAAAAAGTCGTAGCAACATCAGATCAAATTTGTTATCTAATGTGTCACAATCAGCTTACAAACAGTTTCATTCTACAGAAACTGCTCTCTTAAAAGTACACAAACTTAAACATTGACAAAGGAAAAGTAACAGCACTTACCTTGCTGGATCTGTCTGTCGCCTTTGATACCATAGATCACAACATTCTTATTACGCGCTTATCATTGTGGTATGGCATATCTGGCACTGCAATGAGCTGGTTTTTATCACACTTAACTGGTAGACACCAAACTATAAAGATAGCAAACTGTTTTTCGGCCGCACTCCCCACTTTGTGTTGTGTCCCCCAGGGTTCTGTTCTCGGGCCTTTGCTGTTCACTATCTACACTACGCCACTCAGCTCTGTTATCCAAAGTCATAACTTGGATCTCCACCTTTACGCAGATGACACACATATCTACATTTCTTTGGCTAACCCAGATACAAATCGCTCCCCAAACCAGCTCAGCGATTGTCTCCACGAAATCTTCCACTGGATGACTGAAGACAAATTATATTTAAATGCAGACAAAACTGAATTTCGCATCATTGGTACTCAAAAGCAGCGTAACAAACTTTATGATTTTTTTCCCGACTCGTATACTGAGTCAAAATATTACACCAGCAGCCTCGGCACGAAATATGGGAGTCATCTTTGATAATAACTTCATATTTCTATGCTCTCTCCTGCAAGACAACCCAGACAGCAATTTACTTTCTGTTCCCAGAAACGCAGGAACTCGAGCTTTCTCGGTTGCCGCACCAACTCTGTGGAATTCTCTGACCGCCAGCGTTAAATCAGCAGGAAATATAGTTTCATTTAATTTTTTTAATATTATCTATCCTCATTTGGTTGTTGGCATGTCCATCCACCTGTTGACGACTTTTCGCATTGTACGATAATGCTTAATCCTTTGGTTTTGTTTCGCCACTGAGTTGGATTTTCCGAGGATATTGGAGCCAAAACAATTCATTTTATTATTATTATTATAAACTGGGTGCATAAATAATTTCCGTCACAATGGAACCTACAGTTTGACTCAATGTGATGATATGTGCGACAAACGGTGGCGCCACGCCACAGACCTGGATAACTGCGCCTAAAATGTGGTCTGTGGCCAACAGAAGCCGCAGTGGGCGCCCCCTGGAGAGTGGCTCAACACTCAATTCGTCTACTGTTTCCATCTTTGTCGGGAGGTAGAAAAGCTTAATTTCGTAAATAACTGTAAGTCACTATCTTTGTGGTTTTTTTATGATTAAATGTTTTCGAGCACTTTAAAAGAAAGTTAATATACATGTACTACTACATTAGATCTTTCGTTCGATCGCAACGTACCAACATTTCTAAATCAGTCAACGGGGTGGGTCGAAATTGAGGGGTATCAGCTTTGGGTGCGTTAAAAAAAAAACGAGGTGTTTCATTTGTGGAAATGACACCCTGCGTGAAATTCGTTAATGTTGCGTACAGCATGGGTGTTGATGTTGCGTACAGCATGGGTGTTGATGTTGCGTACAGCATGGGTGTTGATGTTGCGTACAGCATGGGTGTTGATGGAGGATAACATTCATGTGTTGTGAATTCTTTAAGAAGATCATAGGACACATACTCCAAAAATCCTACAAAACGTTATTAAGCCGGCCTATTGGAAAATCAAATGTAATTTCACCCTTGTTGGTTCATGGACGTGTAGGCTAGTTACGTTAAATTGATGGTCTTTACTTGTGAAGTATTCCAGAAAAATAGGTATGTTGATATTGCGAGTGGTCGTCCATTGCCTTAGTTTAGTACGTGGCAGACTGGACAGTTGTTCAGGGCCTCCAATAAATATTTTTATGGGGCCTCCCCTTCGGTTTGGAGATAAAAACAGTTTCATGAATAAAATGTTGTGCCATTAAGTGGTAGCGTGAGAATTTACAAACTAACTGATGAATAAACTAGGTGTTTTACGTGCTCAATTTCAATCGATATCTTAAACATATTTTGCACCGACTTGCTCAACGGAATCGCGGTTATTTGCCGACCCCCGCCTCAGTCCTTGACCTTAGTCATGCATACGCTGTGTAGTTCTTTCGAGGTCGCTAGGTGGCAGAATTTGAGTTGCGCTCAATGCTACAGAACATGATGACGTTTTTTATAGGTGTGTTGCGTCATTGCCATTCGTCGCCGGATATTTTGTGCTGTGAATATTCTTGTAAATTATTCGTTTAGCAAACAATTATGTCTGTTTTTACTAAGTAGAAGAATTAAGTATGATATTTATTTTCATGTTGGCATTTCCACTGGAAAATATTTTATTTAAAGGCGCATCTTCAATTCGATTTTTTTGCTCGTCTAATATCAGACTCATTTCGCGAAAAACCAAACCTACCTAGTAACCACTACAACATGCTAGATCGTTAGTGCACATTAAAACAATATTTTGGGTAAAATTATTGGACAAACAAGAAGTTTAGTTTTGAACTGGCCAGTTCGTAATTCGGTCATTTGACCTGGCTAGCCCCAGGTGCATCCTAGTCACGTGATCCTAGTCACGTGATCGCCGAGAGGATCGCCGTAAACAATTGGAACCTTCGTCGTATGTCTTGCCTAAAATCTGATATTACGCGATTATGATCCGTCATGGATCGTCTACGCCGACACACGACACCCAGTCAGCTAAAAAAGAGCGAAACTTGCCAGACAGAAACAGTTGCCGAACACGAAGGTGTATTTGGGAAAATTGTGTGTATGTCTATGGAGCGAAACAAGAGAAAACTACGCAGAGAAATCTGGAACTTGGCGAGACTTTCGATGCATTTCTGACGGATTTAAAGAACCTGATCTCTTCATGCAAATACCAGCCTGATGAAAGAGACAACATACTGTGAGATCAAACCGTGATGAACATTACATCAAATACGGTACGTGAGAAATTGCTATCAAAAGCGATAGACATGTATTCTGTGGACTGGGCTGTCTAAACGGGGAACATCACATCCAACTGAGAGGTGTTGCTAAACCGGTTGTTCACTCAGCACGACGTGTTCCGTTAAATTGCAAAGCCAGTTTAAAGCACAGCTGAAAGAAATGGAAGGAAATCAGCTGATAACCGACAGAATGGGTAAATCCATTGGTAACAGTGATGAAGTCAGATCAGTCATTGGTGATATGTGTGTATGCAGAATCGCTCAATGCCGCTATAAAGCTAGGACACTTTGCTATACCGACAGCTGAGGAGATATTTGCAAAGCTGCACAACTCAAGGTATTTCAGTACACTCGACGTAGCATCAGGCTTCATGCAAATCGCATTGGACGAGGAGAGTTCGTGTCTGACGACATTCGCCACACCTTTCGGAAGGTACCGATACCGCAGACTTCCATATGGAATAAGTTCTGCCCCAGAAGTCTTCCACAAGAGAATCGCTGACATGTATGACGATATTGAAGGTACTGAGACCTTCATCGATGACATCTTGATTCATGCACCGACAGAAGAACATGATGAACGCTTACGCAGGGTTCTAGACCGATGTCTAGAGGTAGGCCTGAAGCTGAACAGAGCAAAATGCAATATCACGTGCACTGAAGTCAAGTATCTTGGTCACATCATATCGGCAGAAGGACTGCAACCTGACCCAACGAAAGTGGACGCGATACAGAACATGCTAACACCAAAGTGTAAAGAGGACGTTAGACGTATCCTGGGCATGGTTACGTACTTGGCAAAGTTTTGCCCGAATTTGTCACAAGAATCAGCTGTTCTTCGTGACCTGACACGCAAAGATATTGACTGGTTCTGGGACTCAAACCAAGACACATGTTTGTTGGAGATTAAACATCTGGTGACATCAGCAGCAGTTTTGGGACTGTATGATCCAACCAAGCCAGTGACGGTATCTGTTAAAGCTTCACAGAGATGCTTGGGGGCAGTGACGCTGCAGAATGAACGACCAGTTGAGTTCGCGTCGAGTGCACTCACCGAAACACAACAACGCTATGCATAAATAAAAAAATTAATAATTAATTAAACAAATTCCTTGTGGCATCTGCTGCGAATCTGTAAAGTTTGAAACACTTTTCCGATCGATTTTATGATGCACAACAATTGCACAACATCCTTTCATTACGTTCCCAAATCAGCATGCGATGCATTGCTTAGAGGGAGCGGTGACGTAGGGGTGAGTGCGTCGGACACTCAGCAGAGAGAACCCGGGTTCGAATCCTCTTGGTCTTGCTGCCGTTTCGAAATTTTACAATTCTATTTACCCCACGTTTCCACAGTTCACTCAGCTGTATAAATGAATGCCTGGCTACGAACAAAGAAAAAGTGTAAACCGCTTTGAGCAGCCCCAAGGATTGGATGCCTCGCTATGTAAGTACATTTACCTTATTGTGTGGAAAGCTACATCATATTTGCAAATACAATGGCACCCGTGTGCCACGTGACCTATGCAGGGACTAGGTCCAATTGACTCCCGACACCCTCCTGGTAACCACGGTAGAAATTATTGCTGCTGACGTCAAAACGCAATCGTGACCTGGCGCCACCTTGCGAGTAATACGGAACTGATTAAATTGTCGCAAGAAATAATTATGAATGAACAAATTGCGTTCATATGGGACAAGCGTATTTCAGCAGCAGTGTCGCCACCTATGTTATATGAAGTTAGTTAGCTTTGTTATGTCTGCTACTGTCTTCAAGTTAATTGACAAACTTGACTACCTAAAGATTGAAATTGATATTAATTCACATTGACGCTTGGCTATGTTTAAAAACTGTTTTTGCAATTTGTCTTAAAAGGTCAAACCAGTATTATTGGCATTTCTGCATTTCTTTAGCATTTCTGGTGCGTCTTGTAATGGGTGGGGATGGTCTGAACACATAAAAAGCACTTCACGTTTTTGGACTTTCAGAACTTATGACGATGGCTTTCAGTCACTTCTGTTTTATTGCTGCACACAGAGACAAGTCTGCGGAAATACAGGATAAGAGCGCGTGCGGGTTCTTGGCCGGTTGTGTCGTGCGGGTTCTTGGCCGGTTGTGTCGTGCGCGTTCTTGGCCGGTTGTGTCGTGCGCGTTCTTGGCCGGTTGTGTCGTTCGGGTTCTTGGCCGGTTGTGTCGTGCGGGTTCTTGGCCGGTTGTGTCGTGCGGGTTCTTGGCCGGTTGTGTCGTGCGCGTTCTTGGCCGGTTGTGTCGTGCGCGTTCTTGGCCGGTTGTGTCGTGCGGGTTCTTGGCCGGTTGTGTCGTGCGGGTTCTTGTCCGGTTGTGTCGTGCGGGTTCTTGGCCGGTTGTGTCGTGCGGGTTCTTGGCCGGTTGTGTCGTGCGGGTTCTTGGCCGGTTGTGTCGTGCGGGTTCTTGTCCGGTTGTGTCGTGTGGGTTCTTGGCCGGTTGTGTCGTGCGGGTTCTTGGCCGGTTGTGTCGTGCGGGTTCTTGGCCGGTTGTGTCGTGCGCGTTCTTGGCCGGTTGTGTCGTGCGGGTTCTTGGCCGGTTGTGTCGTGCGGGTTCTTGGCCGGTTGTGTCGTGCGCGTTCTTGGCCGGTTGTGTCGTGCGGGTTCTTGTCCGGTTGTGTCGTGCGCGTTCTTGTCCGGTTGTGTCGTGCGCGTTCTTGGCCGGTTGTGTCGTGCGCGTTCTTGTCCGGTTGTGTCGTGCGCGTTCTTGTCCGGTTGTGTCGTGCGGGTTCTTGGCCGGTTGTGTCGCGCGGGTTCTTGGCCGGTTGTGTTGTGCGGATTCTTATCCTACGTATAGACCAGCGGCGTAAACTTGACAACAACATTTTGCAAGAACAGCTTGAATTTCCCTGTTTATGCCAATCGAATTTACCTAGTGTTATTTAGTATCCACAAAAGCATCATAGCATTTACTGATGTCAGCGTTGCGACGCAATTTAGTGGCACTTTGATGGCGCTAGCCGGTGTGTAACATATCGAAATAGGTTGTGCGTGCACCAATCGGTAGCGTGCTCTGACTCGACATTTCTCTGGTTGTTCTGTGGTCCAGCCAATGGCCACCAGAAATATAAATCGTAACAGTATGCGTCCCTGTCTCGCATCTTTTCATCAACTTTGTTTGTGGTCTTCCAATCATCTAGAACTGTGCAGGTCACTCACTTGTGTGTCGTCCACGGCATACTAATCAAATTGTTTGTGGTCTTCCAATCATCTAGAACTGTGCAGGTCTCTCACTTGTGTGTCGTCCAAGGTATACTAATCAAATTGGTCACACAAACGGTGCTGGAAAAATACACTTTCACACAGTCAATATCTTACTGACAACTGACGCGTCATAAAACTCCATGGGAACAACGTGCCCACGCAACTCATGAGTAGGATGTGAAATCGAGTCATAATAATAATAATTATTATTATGACACGATAATAATAATAATAATAATAATAATAACTATTATTATTATATAACACTGATATTCGCGCTGTTTCGCTGATGTTGTATACGCATTTTGACCGTACTTCGACCCATGACTGATAGCCAAACGTGTTCTTTCCTTTTTGTGTGTATAATACTTGATGCTAGGCATGGTTTTGTTTTTATTCTAACTATCTAGATAGTGAAGTTGTTTTTATTCTAACTATCTAGATAGTGAAGTTGTTTTTACTCTAACTATCTAGATAGTGAAGTTGTTTCTATTCTAACTATCTAGATAGTGAAGTTGTTTCTATTCTAACTATCTAGATAGTGAAGTTGTTTTTATTCTAACTATCTAGATAGTGAAGTTGTTTCTATTCTAACTATCTAGATAGTGAAGTTGTTTTTACTCTAACTATCTAGATAGTGAAGTTGTTTTTATTCTAACTATCTAGATAGTGAAGTTGTTTCTATTCTAACTATCTAGATAGTGAAGTTGTTTTTATTCTAACTATCTAGATAGTGAAGTTGTTTTTATTCTAACTATCTAGATAGTGAAGTTGTTTCTATTCTAACTATCTAGATAGTGAAGTTGTTTTTATTCTAACTATCTAGATAGTGAAGTTGTAACGACATCAACATCCAGTCCTCCGTATTTTCGTGTAAAACATGTTGCGGACTGGAGACGCCGATAACTTGAAAGCTACGTGTCAACCTTTACAAAGACACTTACCGTGCAATAGGTGCCGCACTACAACCAACACAGTTATTGAACGCACACAAATCAATAGTGTGAAAGGTAATAAGCTCGCATATAATAATCTACACAGTGGTACATTTGAAGTCGATGAAAGTCGCATCGCATGATATATGTCCCATGACCTGTCTCATAAGGTGTTAATGGCAATCTGGTGACACATAAACAAGTGAGATATGCATATGAAATCGTTGTGGACGAATATATTAACCTTGTTAGGATAATTTATGCTTTGACCTTCCGATCTTTACGAGTGTTTTATTCCAGACAAAGTAATCGAGGTTCCACGATATTGTATTTTACGGGGCATGGTGATACTACGTTATGTCTGCCCAAGGTTCATGCATTTTGAATGAACAACAAACATCAAGGATGGACGCCTGATTTTGTTTGTGACGTTTCTACTGCACAGAAACCGAATGACAAAACCGTAGATAGTCCAGGAGACTCAAAACCAATTTTCAAAATTGAGGTATCATTGGCTTCGTATTATAATTCTATGTCAGAATATGTACAGTTATTGGAAAATAATTAATACAAAATATAACTCAAATTCAGGTTTTCTTAGTTTTTTTTACATGCACAAGCTTCTGTGCATGGCATGTTGTTGTTGGTTGTACATGTGTAGTCGGCTCAGTGACATGTTGTTGTTGGTTGTACAGGTGTAGTCGGCTCAGTGACATGTTGTTGGTTGTACAGGTGTAGTCGGCTCAGTGACATGTTGTTGTTGGTTGTACGTGTGTAGTCGGCTCAGTGACATGTTGTTGTTGGTTGTACAGGTGTAGTCGGCTCAGTGACATGTTGTTGTTGGTTGTACTGGTGTAGTCGGCTCGGTGACATGTTGTTGTTGGTTGTATAGGTGTAGTCGGCTCAGTGACATGTTGTTGTTGGTTGTACAGGTGTAGTCGGCTCGGTGACATGTTGTTGTTGGTTGTACAGGTGTAGTCGGCTCGGTGACATGTTGATATATTACAGTGACAGACAGTCAGCTCCGGAAGACCCCGTGGTGCTGGATCTTTGGTCATTAGAACATGCTGCAGGGCGCCATCCCGAACTTTCCAGTCATGTATAGCTGCTGGTGATAGACTCTTTGTAGGTTCCAGTGCTTTCTTCCATACATAGACCTCGTAGTTTCCTCGCTTCACTTGTTGCTGTAAGCTGTCGGGGGTGAGGTCATTACTTCGCACACGCACACACATGCGCGCGCACGAACGCACGCATGCACGCACGCACTCATATGTAGATGTTTAGTATAACGGGATCGATCAAGTGGAGAACGAGTTCGTCGCCAAATTCTTG
>OY759268.1:5955700-6105700 GCA_963662155.1 Lamellibrachia columna | reverse complement strand
TGGTAGTCGCTGTGTTTGTATGTGGTAGTCACTGTGTTTGTATGTGGTAGTCGCTGTGTTTGTATGTGGTAGTCGCTGTGTTTGTATGTGGTAGTCGCTGTGTTTGTATGTGGTAGTCGCTGTGTTTGTATGTGGTAGTCACTGTGTTTGTATGTGGTAGTCGCTGTGTTTGTATGTGGTAGTCACTGTGTTTGTATGTGGTAGTCGCTGTGTTTTTATGTGGTAGTCATTGTGTTTGTATGTGGTAGTCGCTGTGTTTGTATGTGGTAGTCACTGTGTTTGTATGTGGTAGTCGCTGTGTTTGTATGTGGTAGTCGCTGTGTTTGTATGTGGTAGTCACTGTGTTTGTATGTGGTAGTCGCTGTGTTTGTATGTGGTAGTCGCTGTGTTTGTATGTGGTAGTCGCTGTGTTTGTATGTGGTAGTCATTGTGTTTGTATGTGGTAGTTGCTGTGTTTGTATGTGGTAGTTGCTGTGTTTGTATGTGGTAGTCGCTGTGTTTGTATGTGGTAGTCGCTGTGTTTGTATGTGGTAGTCACTGTGTTTGTATGTGGTAGTCGCTGTGTTTGTATGTGGTAGTCGCTGTGTTTGTATGTGGTAGTCGCTGTGTTTGTATGTGGTAGTTGCTGTGTTTGTATGTGGTAGTCACTGTGTTTGTATGTGGTAGTCGCTGTGTTTGTATGTGGTAGTCACTGTGTTTGTATGTGGTAGTCGCTGTGTTTTTATGTGGTAGTCATTGTGTTTGTATGTGGTAGTCGCTGTGTTTGTATGTGGTAGTCACTGTGTTTGTATGTGGTAGTCGCTGTGTTTGTATGTGGTAGTCATTGTGTTTGTATGTGGTAGTCGCTGTGTTTTTATGTGGTAGTCACTGTGTTTGTATGTGGTAGTCGCTGTGTTTGTATGTGGTAGTCACTGTGTTTGTATGTGGTAGTCGCTGTGTTTGTATGTGGTAGTCATTGTGTTTGTATGTGGTAGTCGCTGTGTTTTTATGTGGTAGTCGCTGTGTTTGTATGTGGTAGTCGCTGTGTTTATATGTGGTAGTTGCTGTGTTTGTATGTGGTAGTCGCTGTGTTTGTATGTGGTAGTCGCTGTGTTTGTATGTAGTAGTCGCTGTGTTTGTATGTGGTAGTCGCTGTGTTTGTATGTGGTAGTCGCTGTGTTTGTATGTGGTAGTCGCTGATGCGGATATGCGACTGCATTTGATTGTTTGATGTGCATAAAACAGTCAACCATTGTCAATTGTTACAGAAAAGAATAAAGAACATACAGTACACGTCTTGCTACCTTGTAATGCGTGCTCTACGTATCGCGTACGTAAATTCTCAGAAAGATGTTCAGAACAATAAACAGTTGTGTTTTCGAGCGCGATACATTTTCTATCACTTAGTCATATAAAAAGTAACACAAATCACCAGTCTTACGTCCGGAGGATGTATAAATAAACATATTCAATGCGTACGCGACGCCGGATGTTGCGCCGCAAGGTCAACTATTTTCATATTATGAATACATTTGCTCTTGATATGTTGCTGAAACCACTCAGTTCCAACAGTTTATGTTGCGTTGATGCTCAGCGAAATGTACAACAATCTAAAAATACGTTAATACAGTTTATATGTAATTAACGCTCATGAAAAAAACTATCCATTGAGAGATCGAATAGTTTAGTTAGGCTTAATAATGGGTAACCACATATTTGTCAATTAACAATGACGCATTTGTATGAACTGTGGTATTTTGTAGCACCGTTGAGGAAGTTAAAGGCGTGAAACCTAGGAAGACGACAAACTGTCAGTTATTACAAAATCGACCGCAAAGCATAACGGTCATTACGTATTGTTCACTTGTTTCGTGGGAATAAACATTTCCCCGCGGCAATGCTCACGCGCCGTGGCGTGTAACGTTTCCGCAGCAATTGAATATTTGCGATAACGCTACTGCCTGATAGTGGAGATGCCATTGTATACACATCGGCTGTCACTCTACCAACACAATCATAACTGCTTGAGCGGCAATAACACATATTAAACACTTTGTGAAGCGAATGCGTCTTATCTGTTCGATCAGTCCGGGCGTCCGTACGTATTGGTGGGCGAAACAACGAGACTAGTGATAAATGTAGGCGTTTTATGACACCACAACGACAGCGAATGTGTCTCTCCGTTTGTCGTTACGTTGTTCAGGTAAATGTCCTGATAACATAATGTATGTGAATTCGGGTGGTGGATAGTAGAACGGGTCATGTTACTGGCGAGGTGGTTAAATGGCTGGGTCAACTTGCCGATTTGGCTGGCATCTTGCGATGGGGAAAGAAGTCGGACGTACCTTGTTTCAGTTGACACACTAATCGACGTAAATCCATTCTACAAAGTGGGTTTGTCATAGAAATGAAATACCCGACATAGGGAATAAATGTGTACCTTACTGTGGTCTCAAAAAGGGGTATCCTCTATATCTAACAATATCATAACACAGTACAGTAAATTGCAATCAATATGCTTTTATTGCGCTAAGTTCTTCGGGAAACACAATTTCTGCAGCGCACCAAAACAGAAGGTCTAGGTAATTACTAGTTGGTTAGCAGTGCCAGTTGTAGACAGTTGGATCAGTACACTGAGGGGATAACAAGTTTAAAATTGCTTCCTCGACTGATTTAGCCTATCGGAAATTCCGGTTCATTTGTGTCCAAATATGTAGTGTGTGAATAGTTTATGTAACATCCGCAGTCGAATTAATAAAAAATGTCTATTTAAAAAAAAATCATCGAAACAATTGACTTTAGCCCGTAGATCTGGTAAGGACAAAATAGCGGATATCCAAAATAGCAAACACTGTGTGGGTCAATGCCGATCATGGGCGTGACTTCCATCCTCTCGCCGATCACATGGCAAAGTTACGAAATTTCATCAAGGAATAAAATAATGATTTTTCAGCAATTATATTTTCACTTCAGTTAATGCTTTAACAAGCATTAACTAATTTAATAGTTTGTCTGATGATTTCACAAAAAAACTACATATAAAAGTAGCACAAACGAGCTGGCATGTTGTAGTGGATACTAGGTAGGTTTAGTTTTTTGCTCAATTAATTTGAAATGAGACAAGCAAAAAATTCGAATTAATTAAACACCTTTAAACAGGTGGGCTTCTAGTTGATGGCGAAATGTTACTATATTTCAAGCATAGTTAACGCTAATAGGGATTGGGTTCAACAGGGTTCGTGCAGCAAAGGAGATGTTTGCTTCAACACTGGGAACGGGAAGTGGATTAGAACTAGATGTAGGAAGCTGTCTGGCCTGTCTTGCAAGAGGGAGCAGTGCGTGTGAATATGCTGGTTGTTTCAATGAAAGTGCTCCATAGGTAACTGTACAGATCTTAACAATAACGCGACATTGGACATGGAGCCAATGCAATGATTTAAGGAGTGGAATTGAGTGAGATAAACGACCAGTCAATTACGTTAGTCAAACAATTTTGTGCACGTTGCAGTTTCAAAATGTACTTCAAAGCAATATTGTGAAAAGGGGAATTGCAATAGTCAAGTCTACTGCTAACAAGAGAAGTTGTACCAATTCACCTAACTCGACAATACTCCATACACATTATATATGACTAGAAACATTATATGTGAACAGACACATTATATATGACTAGACACATTATATTTGACTGATACAGAGGATTAGTCTGTGGTGGAAGACAATATGTACTGTTACTCCCAAGCCCTTTTCTTTTATGGTAGTACCCAGAACAGTATCTCCCATTTTTTAGTTTACATCCATGTTCCCGTGTCCTGTATGTAGGCATTTACATTTCCCAAAATTTAGTGACATCTGCCATTTTGCAGACCATTTAACTAATTTCACTATATTGTTTTGTAAATGTTGTTTATCACCATCATTGTTAACCTTTCTAAGCACTTTTGTGTCACACGCAAATTTCAATTCATTGCTTGCTATATTATCGTCCAAGTCATTGATATGTATTAAGAATAATAAAGGTCCTAATACTGATTCAGGGGCGCGGTAGTCGGCCTTTCAGTCTAAAGAACCCAGGTTCGAATCCTCTTGCTGCCGTTTCGACAATTTCGGTCACCCCACGTTGCCACAGTTCACTCAGCTGTATAAATGAGTACCCGGCTACTGCCAAGAGGTGACATGTAAAACGTTTTGAACAACTACAGCACGCTGTCTTCTGTCAGCCAGCCATTTTTCTATCCAGTCGATTATGCCATCCCCGATACATACATTATATGTGACTAATACAGATATGTCAGCTTTGGTAGAAAATAGGTATGCACCCATACATCCACATGATTTATTTTACTTTACGAACTTCCTGTCGCTATCGTCCAATTTAAATGCTTCTAATATTTTAAACGTATATTTATATTTACCAAGGTGTTTACCAAAAAATGAAATTTCCATGTCAGTTAACTGGTAATTCAAGTTTATAATGAATCAGTACGTTATGTGTGTGCGATGTGCTCCTCTTAACTGCTAACCCAGTTAGGCATTGACATAACTGGAGAAAACAAGTTACAGTCTGGAAGCATTTAAGAGGTACATTCAGACACTTTATTATCCAAGACATTAGATGCAAACAAATATGAACTATATATGTCATTATTTTTATTTTCATCAGCATGTTGAGGTAAGGCAGACTTTTTGAAGAAAGGATCAACAAACACGATGCGATGTGCGTAATCGTATTACCTCCGCGTCATATTACGTCAGACGTAGACATTGCTCAGTCCACGTCATATGTCTTCTGACGTACACATTGCTATGGTAATGCTGCCATCAACAAATTAATTGTGCCTATTTTATACAGACAGACGAATGCAAAGAATTACCCCGATGCAAGACATCGTTGGTGCCGTTTTAATGTGAGTACCTCTTCAGCTTTATGACTTTACAACGAATATATGACGTATGCTCTTAACTATTCCGCCGTTCTTGTCCTTTAAGAACAGGGAACTTGAACAGCTTGCTGTGTAAACACAACCTAACGAACATGCGTTGAATCGTTAACATACACTCGCGAACCCCCATAAACTCCAACATACGCGGCACAGTTTTGGCTAGCCAAATAGTTTGAGTGCATGCATACATCCCATGCACATGAGCTGCCTGGGGAAACGGTTAAAAATCAAGCGGTTGAACAAAATCATCCCAGATGTTGAGGTGCTCACCCAGCAGGCATGCCGGGCATCCACGTCATGCCGAGACAGTCACAGTTGAGCTAATTGGCCACCTGACCACAACACACGTCTAGCAATGAGGACATTCTTCACTACATTCCTCCCTTTGACCGGAACGGTCGTAAGCGTGCCGTCGAGGACATTTCCACGGAGAGTCTAAGTTAAGCCAGTCTAGTTCGTCTTCGGCTGTGCGTAGAAGGGCCGTCAGGCTTAGATTGGTCCATTCCTTTATGCTGTCTAGATAGTGTATTCCTCTGGCGCCGTCGTCTTTGAGACAGAGCTGCGCCGAATGACGTGGCCAATCCAATAGAGCTTGCGTCGTCGTTTCCAGTGAATGAGTCCACTTGCTGTCTCACATAATCGTCACTTTTGTCATCGGTGTAAGCGATGAAGACGAGTCTCATGAAATATTTCATTTCAAATGATTGTAATCGGATTTCAGCTTCTGCTGCTAAATTCCAGCTTACGTATACGTAGAGGATGATGGACGGAATACCACGTAGAGGATGATGGACGGAATACCACGTAGAGAATGATGGACGGAATACCACGTAGAGGATGATGGACGGAATACCACGTAGAGGATGATGGACGGAATACCACGTAGAGGAGGATGGACGGAATACCACGTAGAGGATGATGGGCGGAATACCACGTAGAGGATGATGGACGGAATACCACGTAGAGGAGGATGGACGGAATACCACGTAGAGGAGGATGGACGGAATACCACGTAGAGGAGGATGGACGGAATACCACGTAGAGGAGGATGGACGGAGTGCCACATAGAGGAGGGTGGATGGAGTGCCCCGTAGAGGAGTATGGACGGAGTGCAACGTAGATGACGATGGATGGATTGCCACGTAGAGGAGGATAGATGGAGTGCCACGTAGACGACGATGGATGGAGTGCCACGTAGAGGAGGATAGATGGAGTGCCACGTAGAGGAGGATGGGTGGAGTGCCACGTAGAGGAGAATGGATGGAGTGCCACGTAGAGGAGTATGGATGGAGTGCCACGTAGAGGATGGACAGAGTGCCACGTAGAGGAGGATGGGCAGAGTGCCACGTAGAGGAGGATGGATGGAGTGCCACGTAGAGGAGAATGGACAGAGTGCCACGTAGAGGAGGATGGACAGATTGCCACGTAGAGGAGAATGGACGGAGTACCACGTAGAGGAGGTTGGACAGAGTGTCACGTAGAGGAACATGGATGGAGTGCCACGTAGAGGAGGATGGACATAGTGTCACGTAGAGGAGGATGGACAAAGTATCACGTAGATGAGGATGGATGGGGTGCCACGTAGAGGAGGATGGACATAGTGTCACGAAGAGGAGGAAGGAAAGAGTGTCACGTAGAGGAGGATGGTTGGAGTGCCACGTAGAGGAGGATGGACAGAGTGCCACGTAGAGGAGGATGGACAGAGTGTCACGTATAGGAGGATGGATGGAGTGCCACGTAGAGGAGGATGGACAGAGTGTCACGTAGATGAGGATGGATGTGGTGCCACGTAGAGGAGGATGTACATAGTGTCACGTAGAGGAAGATGGATGGAGTGCCACGTAGAGGAGGATGGACAGAGTGCCACGTAGAGGAGGATGGACAGAGTGTCACGTAGAGGAGGATGGACAGAGTGCCACGTAGAGGAGGATGGATGGAGTGCCGCGTAGAGGAGGATGGATGAAGTGCCACATAGAGGAGGATGGATGAAGTGCCACGTAGAGGAGGATGGACAGAGTGCCACGTAGATGAGGATGAACGGAGTGCCACGTAGAGGAAGATGGACAGAGTGCCAAGTAGAGGAGGATGGATGGAGTGCCACGTAGAGGAGGATGGATGGAGTGCCACGTAGAGGAGGATGGAGAGAGTGCCACGTAGAGGATGGACAGTGTGCCACGTAGTGGAGGATGGGCTGAGTGCCACGTAGAGGAGGATGGATGGAGTGCCACGTAGAGGAGAATGGACAGAGTGCCACGTAGAGGAGGATGGACAGAGTGCCACGTAGAGGAGGATGGACGGAGTGCCACGTAGAGGAGGACGGATGGAGTGCCACGTAGAGGAGGATGGACAGAGTGTCACGCAGAGGAGGATGGATGGAGTGCCACGTAGAGGAGAATGGACAGAGTGCCACGTAGAGGAGGATGGACAGAGTGCCACGTAGAGGAGGATGGACGGAGTGCCACGTAGAGGAGGACGGATGGAGTGCCACGTAGAGGAGGATGGACAGAGTGTCACGCAGAGGAGGATGGATGGAGTGCCACGTAGAGGAGGATGGACAGAGTGTCACGTAGAGGAGGATGGATGGAGTGCCACGTAAAGGAGGATGGATGGGGTGCCACGTAGAGGAGGATGGACACAGTGTCACGTATAGGAGGATGGATGGAGTGCCACGTAGAGGAGGATGGAAAGAGTGTCACGTAGAGGAGGATGGACAAAGTATCACGTAGATGAGGATGGATGGGGTGCCACGTAGAGGAGGATGGACATAGTGTCACATAGAGGAGGATGGACATAATGTCACGTAGAGGAGGATAGACAGAGTGCCACGTAGAGGAGAATGGACAGAGTGCCACGTAGAGGAGGACGGATGGAGTGCCACGTAGAGGAGGATGGACAGAGTGTCACGTATAGGAGGATGGATGGAGTGCCACGTAGAGGAGGATGGAAAGAGTGTCACGTAGAGGAGGATGGACAAAGTATCACATAGATGGGGATGGATGGGGTGCCACGTAGAGGAGGATGGACAGTGTCACGTAGAGGAGGATGGACATAGTGTCACGTAGAGGAGGATGGACAGAGTGTCACGTAGAGGAGCATGGACAGAGTGCCACGTAGAGCTTAAGCTTGATTGGGAAGTTGATGTATTTGCTTTTCCAGATGATGTTTAGTCTTGACATAGCAGAGGTGGCTACAGCGATACTCGTTTTGATATATTTAGTTGCGGTAAAATCTTTGCAAAAGGACATTGTACGGTGTGTTAAGCAACGGGACACGTTCTCGCGGAGTCGATTGTTTCTCAACAAACTATTATCTCAGTAGAGCAAATCTCGGCATGACCGCTACGACCCGACGCAAAGCAAGTAGACGTGTTGCTCCCAGGTCCGTTGAAATAAAAACGAACAGCGAGATATCGAGCATGAGTTATCGATTGAGTGACCTTTCCTAAATCTGGATTAGGTTTTGGCCGAATGAGTGTCCGGTTTCTGGGCGGTCGGTATTTACCGTTGATTCATGTGTCAACTCGGTCATAGGTGTTGCTTGGCGCATAAGTCATTGTCGACGTGTCGTGCGCAACTAGACGGTTGACGGACCGCCAAGCGGGAATAAGTAAATAATAGTGGTCAGTAAATCCGTGATTAATGGTAAGCATAACTTCTGGGATGTTAAAGGTGCCTCTTCAATTCGATTTTTTTGCGCGTCACATTTCAAATTAATTTTGCGAAATTTTAAACCTACCTAGTATCCACTACGACATGCTAGTGCAACTTTTGTATGTAGCTTTTGTATGTGAAATCATCAGACATACTATTAAAGTATTTAATTCTGCTTGCAGAATTTATTGAAGTGAAAATAAAAACGCTGAAAACTCAGTTTCACCCTTTGTGTAATTTCATAACTTTGTCATGTGATCGGCGAGAGGATGGAAGTCACGCCCATGATCAGCATTGACCCACACAGTGTTTGCTATTTTGGATATCCGCTATTTTGCCCTTACCAGATCCAACGGCTAAAGTCAATTGTTTCGATGATTTTAACAAAAATAGGCATTTTTTATTAATTCGACTGCGGATGTTACATTAACTATTCACACACTACATATTTGGATACCATTGAACCGGATTTGCGATAGGCTAAATCAGTTGAGGAACCAGTTTTAAATTTGTTTATCCCCTCAGCATGCTGATCCAACTGTCTACAACTGGCACTGCTAACCGCCCATGATCAGCAATGAACCCATAAAGTGTTTACTGTTTTGGATATCCACTACATTGAGCCTTACCAGATCTAATGACTAAAGTAAGTTTTTTCGATGTTTTGAATAAAAATAGGCTCTTTTGATTTAAACCGACTGCGGATATTACTATTCACACACTACATATTAGGACATATCTGGCAACAATAGTAAGCGACCTATATAAGTAAATTTGTAATACTTGTTTTGTCCTCGTTGTTGTTGGTAATATTGTTAAAACGTCGGCAGGAAAATAGATCACAAATGTCCCGGCGTGTCATGTAATTCATGCTGTGCGACATGCGTGTTACCGCTTCATGCTGTTCTATTCAAAGAAGCACTGCACCACCACACAGTGTGTTAAACCCATGTAGTGAGTCAGCGGCGACACTACTGCCCTGTCCGCGCCTCTCACGGACTCGACCGGGAAGCTGCTCCGGTGCCGTGAGCAATAACCAGCTAAGGAAGATAGAGACGACCAATGTGTGTCGTAAGAGGTGACACATTTACCCCATGTGTGACATATGTTATCCCTGGCACCAGATAAAAAAGGGACCAACGGTTTTATCGCCTCTTGACACAGACAAAGTTAGGTGAACCAAATTGCCCAAGCTTCGAAAAGGCGGCAGGTGGAATCGAACCATCATCGACAGTCGAGCACTCCAACCGCTAGAACACCGCTTCACACATTGCAGTGTAAATGACATCTGCTATCCAAACATATTGTGTTGTGCTATATTAGCTGAACACATATTCGGGTTAATGATCTAATCAAAGTCACGTCACGAATAGTGTTTCCTGTTATTTTACTCGAAATGTGAAACACAAATGATGTTTCGAAAGCACGCATGTGTCACCACCATCTGCGGTGTATCACCATAATAAACTCATTAAGGACAACCGTCATTGATAAAGGAACTAATTTGTATTCACACTGTTAGTTGCACGTTTTTTGTTGCTCCTTTGTTTGTTCAAAACACACTATCAGGAAATGAGTTTCGTAGAAAACGAATGCAATCAAGTGCTTTGCATTATTATATGGCGACTGCACAAATATATCAAAGAAGTCATCACTTTCCGATACAGCTTCAGGCGGAAATGCATGGTTTGTGTCATACCGGGCAGCAGATAAACCAAAACTAGCTTTGCTAATGCAATGTGCATTACATAATATTGCAGATAGGAATGTGTGCGTCAATTCACATGCACAAGTGTGCTTTTAAAATGTAAAATAGCATTCATAATCCTGCTAAATTAAGCCGAAGCCTACATGATCCATTACATTTGTCATGTTTTGCATATAAATGCAACATCCGTACTGTGTGGTGTGTTTTTTTTTATGTGTGTGTGTGTGTGTGCGTGCGTGCGTGCGTGAGTGCGTGCGTGCGTGCGTGCGTGCGTGCGTGCGTGCGTGCGTGCGTGCGTGCGTGCGTGTGTGTGTGTTAAACTTAATTATTTAGCATATAATGTTGTATAGGTAGTAATGCACAGAACTGAGTTTCTATTTGTTGTGGCAAACAAGTTGATATCCAATAAGATGGAGGGAATGTGCTAGGAGATAAATCAGTACTTATGAGGAAGTCTAAGGATATTGTGGCCGCAAACAATTAGCAGTGAAGCACTACGCGAAAGACCAAATCAAGAACTATTTGAATATCAAATTATAGAAAGAGGAAGTGGAGCTGGATAGACCATACTCTCAGTAGGTGGAGCTGGATAGACCATACTCTCAGGAAGTGGAGCTGGATAGACCATACTCTCAGGAAGTGGAGCTGGATAGACTATATTCTCAGGAGGTGGAGCTGGATAGACCATACTCTCAGGAAGTGGAGCTGGATAGACCATACTCTCAGGAAGTGGAGCTGGATAGACCATATTCTCAGGAGGTGGAGCTGGATAGACCATACTCTCAGGAAGTGGAGCTGGATAGACCATACTCTCAGGAGGTGGAGCTGGATAGACCATACTCTCAGGAGGTGGAGCTGGATAGACCATACTCTCAGGAAGTGGAGCTGGATAGACCATACTTTCAGGAAGTGGAGCTGGATAGACCATACTCTCAGGAGGTGGAGCTGGATATACCATACTCTCAGGAAGTGGAGCTGGATAGACCATACTCTCATGAAGTGGAGCTGGATAGACCATACTCTCAGGAAGTGGAGCTGGATAGACCATACTATAAGGAGGTGGATCTGGATAGACCATACTCTCAGGAGGTGGAACTGGATAGACCATACTCTCAGGAGGTGGAGCTGGATAGACCATACTCTCAGGAAGTGGAGCTGGATAGACCATACTCTCAGGAAGTGGAGCTGGATAGACCATACTCTCAGGAAGTGGAGCTGGATAGACCATACTCTCAGGAGGTGGAGCTCGATAGACCATACTCTCAGGAGGTGGAACTGGATAGACCATACTCTCAGGAGGTGGAACTGGATAGACCATACTCTCAGGAGGTGGAGCTGGATAGACCATACTCTCAGGAAGTGGAACTGGATAGACCATACTCTCAGGAAGTGGAGCTGGATAGACCATACTCCCAGGAGGTGGAGCTGGATAGACCATACTCTCAGGAGGTGGAACTGGATAGACCATACTCTCAGGAGGTGGAGCTGGATAGACCATACTCTCAGGAAGTGGAGCTGGATAGACCATACTCTCAGGAGGTGGAGCTGGATAGACCATACTCTCAGGAGGTGGAACTGGATAAACCATACTCTCAGGAGGTGGAATTGGATAGACCATACTCTCAGGAGGTGGAGCTGGATAGACCATACTCTCAGGAAGTGGAGCTGGATAGACCATACTCTCAGGAGGTTGAGCTGGATAGACCATACTCTCAGGAGGTGGAACTGGATAGACCATAATCTCAGGAGGTGGAGCTGGATAGACCATACTCTCAGGAAATGGAGCAAGATAGACCATACTCTCAGTAAGTAGAGCTGGGTAGACCATACTCTCAGGAAGTGGAGCTGGATAGACCATACTTTCAGTAAGTGGAGCTGGATAGACCATACTCTCAGGAAGTGGAGCTGGATAGACCATACTCTCAGGAAGTGGAGCTGGATAGACCATACTCTCAGTAAGTGGAGCTGGATAGACCATACTCTCAGGAGGTGGAGCTGGATAGACCATACTCTCAGGAGGTGGAGCTGGATAGACCTTACGCTCAGGAAATGGAGCTGGATAGATCATACTCTCAGGAAGTGGAGCTGGATAGACCATAATCTCAGGAAGTGGAGCTGGATAGACCATACTCTCAGGAAGTGGAGCTAGATAGACCATACTCTCAGTAAGTAGAGCTGGGTAGACTATACTCTCAGGAAGTGGAGCTGGATAGACCATACTCTCAGTAAGTGGAGCTGGATTGACCATACTCTCAGGGAGTGGAGCTGGATAGACCATACTCTCAGGAAGTGGAGCTGGATAGACCATACTCTCAGTAAGTGGAGCTGGATAGACCATACTCTCAGTAAGTGGAGCTGGATAGGCCATACTCTCAGTAAGTGAAGCTGTATAGACCATACTCTTAGTAAGTGGAGCTGGATAGACCGTACTCTCAGGAATCCAACACGACACATAACAAGACAGACGCTCACACGGAACGATCAGGGCAACGGGAATAGGGAGGGTCGAGGAACGCATGACGCAGAGAAGTAGAAACACAGTAGAAGGCGAATGCAGGATGTAAAAGAAAAAACACGAAGCCCAAAGCCGTGTCCGGTGGAATGGAGTCATTAATGGCCTATGTTCCGCAGGCAGCAAAAAGGCCAAGTAAGTCACTTAAGAGAGATATCAAAAGGGGAACAGACGAGAACGGACAGAATTGCATAACTCGTCGAGATGGCGGAACCGATTAAGGGATGTTGTCCTCACCCCAGAAGGGGCCAAGTGGGAAGAAGAAGAATGTCAAGTTAGCGATAATTCTATTCTTTTTCACATATCCAAAAGGTTTAATTTCCTGTAAAAATGTTCGCCATTCCACAAACAACATGGGTTCATCAGTACGAATGACGTAGGATGACGTCATTCTACCACGATGTCATACGCACTGAAGAAGCCGTATTTTTAAAATGACGAAAGTCTTTACAGGTAATGAAAACGTTTGGATGTGTGAAAGCATGTTACTATCATGAAAATGAACAATCCTAAGAAATGTTCAATTCGGTTCCCACGAATCCTTGAATTTCACATCCACGAGATATAATAATCATACGATACATTTGATCGTAATAAATCCGATTCAGCGTGTTTAGAGGCAGCGTATCTATGTAGTAAAATGGCAGCGTATTTGTGACAGAATCATATAGTCCACACGGCTGCTATCGCTTCAAGAGATTGATAGTATTTGAGTATAATCGAGACAACATTTGAGTATAATCGAGACAACATTTGAGTATAATCGAGACAACACCCAAGAACGTTGTGAATGAATTGGCGTCAGCCGAGAAGTGAGAATACTTTCTCCACGAGCTATATCAGGCATGAAGACTCTACTGAAATACGTTCTCCACGAGCTATATCAGGCATGAAGACTCTACTGAAATACGTTCTCCACGAGCTATATCAGGCATGAAGACTCTACTGAAATACGTTCTCCACGAGCTATATCAGGCATGAAGACTCTACTGAAATACGTTCTCCACGAGCTATATCAGGCATGAAGACTCTACTGAAATAGTGATTGCTTAGAGATTGTTCACACGCGACGCCCTCACTGACCAAGTTAAATAATATCATTCGATATTGTTAACATTTTAGCTAAATTTTTACCGCGACTTAATAAAATACATAAAATCACTACTTTTACCATTTTTGTTATGCGTGGTTGACAGATTATGCTTTATATAATATGAGCATGACTGATTATGTACAGTATTTTGCTAATTTTGCGGGTGACGCAGCTGTTACTATGTCAGATATTTCATACATTTGCACGACATCCCCGACCTGTTTGGCTTTTGGGGTCTAATAGATTCCAAACAACCTTTAAAGGTTAAGGTTTCATTACTTTGATTTCACAGTAGTCACCTACCTTCAGAGAGGTAAATTAGTGTCTAAGAAGATTTCAATGGACATGGTGACCATAACAAATTAGTAATGAAGCACTACGGTAAAGAACAAATCAGGTGCCAATTGAACAACACATTAGAAGGAAGAAGTGAAGTTGAATAGGTAATACTCGCAGGAAACCCACACGGCAGATCACAAGAGAAGCGATCACATTTAACATTCAGGACAAGAGGAAAGGCGAGGCTGAAATGAGAGATGATGAAAGAGAGATGAGAAACATTTGGCATCGAGAAGTGGAAGCGGAGATGGCAAAAGCAACATATAAATGAACACGCAGCCCAAAGCCGTGTCTGTTGGAGAGGAGTCGTTAAGTTCCCATGCTCAGACATGGTAAAAGTACGCTCTTATATAGTGCGATAACCAGTCGTTGGGACTATACTCCTCACCACCTGTTCATTCCAAAGCCATTTCGACTATTCTTGGAAGCATTCAGCCACGCTGCAATTACTGCACGAACACTACTCATTCAGATATCCATCTCTGAATGTGGTCAGGTACTCATTTATACAGCTGAGTGAACTGAGGCAACGTGGGATGCATGAAATTGTCAAAGCTTCGAAACGGCAACAAGAGAATTCGAACCCGGGTTATCTCTATAGAAAGCCCGTCGTTCTAAACGCTACGCTACGCTACGCTACCCCGCCACACACGAATGAAATGAAAAGGCTTAAGCCAGGCAAGTCGGTTAAGAGTGATGTCGAAAGGGTGGGGGTGAACAGTCGCGAGTAGGCGGCGCCGACTCAGAATCATCGGCTCGTACGTCCGCCGACACATTGCGGGGCCTCGCGTGAGGTGAGGTGCAGAAATGGCGGAACGTGCGAGTTCAACGAGGCGACAAAGACGACCAGGTGCTTATGTACGGCCAGATACACGGGTCCGGAGTGCGAGGCGAAAGGTGTAGAGCAGAAGGTGCAGATTGTCATTAGTGTGGGCGGAGTGCTGCTGAATGCGACGTTGGCCACGGCCGGATTCTTGTTTTATCGCCTACGAAAGGCGGGGGAAAAGGCGGCGACGACGGAGGCGGCTAAACGAGAAAGCTCGTTGGCCGAGCAGGTGCGACTCGAGGCGGAATGAATAAGCGTGTTTAGCTACTTTGGATGGTGAACTGCGAGCGGCGAACAATGTCTTTGTCACATACAAACGGTGTTGATCTCGAAGAGAGGCGGAAGGCAAGAAACTATGTTGGGCGGTTATTTTGTTTTAAATTGTTTCTTTGTTCCTTCTATAGCGAATATATGTATATATATATATATATATATATATATATATATATATATATATATATATATATATATATATATATATATATATATATATATATATAAATATGTATATATATATATATATCTCGGCAGCAAAATTCGCGTACCTAGCGCAGGTCACCGAATTACACGACGAAGAAACACTGCTGATGTTGTTTCTGCTGCTTATGATGCTACTGCTGCTGTTGATCCTGTTGTGCTGCTGCTGCGCGCGTGCGCGTGCGCGCGCGCACACACACACACACACAAACATACACACGCACGCACGCACGCACGCACGCACGCACGCACGCACGCACACTGTGGCACTTTCTACGTGTGTATATGCATATATGACACCACATAACTCACACACACGCACACGCACACGCACACGCACACAATGTCTCCCACAGGCGCGCACACACACACACACACACACACACACACACACACACACACACACCCACCCCCCCCCCCCCCACACACACACACACACACACACACACACACACACACACACACAACACACACACACACACACACACACACACACACACACACACACACACACACACACACGCACACACGCACACACAGAGCGATAGTGCGGCCGCGCGCTTGAGCTAGTCAGTGATGTAGTGGCTGAATGATAGATGAAGTAAATAAATGAAAGAATGAAGCCAGGCTGATGAACTAACGAGTGGAGAACAGTTGCGTAGACAGTCGGATTGATTTCTAAAATCATCATGTGGGAAATAAAAAACAAAATTGGTATTGACCGACGCAGTCCTAGCTGTACCACGTTTTAGATTCTGCTATCGCTCTTCGTAGGAACCCGGCTGACAACATTAGAAAATGGCCCCACTGAAGGCGATCTGGGTGAAGGCCTAACTGAAGGCTTGGATGAAAGCCTGGCGTGAAGGCCTAACTGAAGGCTTGGATGAAAGCCTGGCGTGAAGGCCTAACTGAAGGCTTGTATGAAAGCCTGGCGTGAAGGCCAAACTGAAGGCTTGGATGAAAGCCTGGCGTGAAGGCCTAACTGAAGGCTTGGATGAAAGCCTGGCGTGAAGGCCTAACCAAAAGCTTGCTTGAAAGCCTGGCGCACGGGCTTCCCGAAGGTCTGACTGGATTTCTAGACAGAATCCTGACTGATGTTCTTGCCTTGCAACATTATTGTATGTAGCTGAGTTAACAGATGCTAGCGGAGGGCTTTCCGGGTAACACCGAGCTTAAGGCCTAAATGGACGATTGGATGACATCCTAACTGAAGGATTATTGTATTAAGTTCTTGGATGCATCCCTGACTGAAAGCCTGACGGGTTTCCAACATACACATGTCTGAATGGTGACACGACGACACAGCCCCTTGTTTTGTAACTGATATAACTACAGCTGTTCACGTCTCGCTCGTGAAGACTAAAATCCACATTTTTGTCAGTGCCCTTTTGCATATTTTCTTACATAGCAAATTCGACCTTAATTACTGATGCGGAGGCTGATACAGGGGCGTTGATGACACATTGCGTTTTAACTTTTCATGCTATTTTTTTTTAAATTCCTGTCGTTCGATTTAAAAAAGTTACTTTCTTATATAGCGCGGTAACCAGTCATTGGGACTGTTCAAGGCGCTATATACTTATATAGCGCGGTATCCAGTCATTGGGACTGTTCAAGGCGCTATATACTTCACTCCCTTGCAGACCTGTTCGTGCTAACGTCATTTCGACTACTCTGTGAAGCATTCAGCCATTCTGCAATTATACGCGAAGACTATTCGTTCCGATAGCCCTCTCTGTAGCCAGATACTCATTTATTATCTCGCTACATATAGAGGTGGATATATGAAAGAAGAGACTTCGCGCACTAACGTAGCGTGGCTGAAAGCTTCCCAGAGAAGTCGAAATGGCCTTAGAATGAACAGGTCTGCCAGGTGGTGAAGTGTAAAGCGCTTTAAGCAGCATCAAGAACTGGATACAGCGATATATGAGAAAGAACATAGTATGTTCTGTGCATCAAGGCTTTATCTTGTTGTTAAATTTTAGATTAATGCTTGTCATTCTGATATTAATGGTCGTACAGCAGTATTTCCATGTTGCACCTGTTGCAGCCAGTCTCTCGTGCTGCTGGAGCCAGTCTCTCGTGCTACTGCAGCCAGTCTCTCGTGCTGCTGGAGCCAGTCTCTCGTGCTGCTGGAGCCAGTCTCTCGTGCTGTTGCAACCAGTCTGTCGTGCTGCTGGAGCCAGTCTCTCGTGCTGCTGCAGCCAGTCTCTCGTGCTGCTGCAGCCAGCCTCTCGTGCTGCTGCAGCCAGTCTCTCGTGCTGCTGCAGCCAGTCTCTCGTGCTGCTGGAGCCAGTCTCTCGTGCTGCTGCAGCCAGTATCTCGTGCTGCTGGAGCCAGTCTCTCGTGCTGCTGCAGCCAGTCTCTCGTGCTGCTGCAGCCAGTCTCTCGTGCTGCTTCAGCCAGTCTCTCGTGCTGCTGCAGCCAGTCTCTCGTGCTGCTGGTGTTGACTTTTACAAAGCCATTCATTGTGTCTAATTACGTAAGTCAATTCACCTTCCTGAACTCGCACACGCGACACGCCGCGTGTCTAGCTTAATCTTAACATGCTGACTCAGGATGACGTGGTGAATGCATGTATAACATGCTTGTCCGCGTTGTTGCGGCTACAGTAAATTATATTTTCGTTTCTCCAATGTTTTCCGTTTTACCTGTTATGTACCGTTTTTACCTTCGAAACAACCAATTTATTGTCAAGACGCCTTGGGGTTTTCCAGGAAAACCTGTTATTTAGCGATGCAGATAATACGTGTTTGTGTGTCTAAGTACACACACCGGGGATGTGTGTCTAAGTATACAAACCGGGGATGTGTGTTTAAGTATTCACACCGGGGATGTGTGTCTAAGTATACACACTGGAGGATGTGTGTCTAAGTAAACACACCGGGGATGTGTGTTTAAGTATACACACCGGGGATATGTGTCTAAGTATACACACCGGGGATGTGTGTCTAAGTATACACACCGGGGATGTGTGTCTAAGTATACACACCGGGGATGTGTGTCTAAGTATATACACACCGGGGATGTGTGTCTAAGTATACACACCGGGGATGTGTGTCTAAGTTTACACACAGGGGATGTGTGTCTAAGTATTCACACAGGGGGTGTGTGTCTAAGTATACACACTGGAGGATGTGTGTCTAAGTATACACACCGGGGATGTATGTTTAAGTATACACACCGTGGATGTGTGTCTAAGCATACACACCGGGGATGTGTGTCTAAGTATACACACCGGGGATGTGTGTCTAAGTATACACACTGGAGGATGTGTGTCTAAGTATACACACCGTGGATGTGTGTCTAAGTATCCACACCTAAGTATACTCCCCCTCCCTCCCTCTATCCCTCCCTCCCTCTACCCCTATACCCCTCCCTCCTTCCCCTCCTCCCTCCCTCCCTCCCTCTATCCTTCCCTACCTCCCTCTATCCCTCTCTTCATCCCCCTCCCTCCCTTCCTCTCTCATTCCTCCCTCCCTTCCTTCCTCCCTCCCTCCATCCCTCCCTCCCTCCCTCCCTCCCTGCCTCCCTCCCTACTCCCATCCCTCCCTCTACCCCTCCCTCCCTCTATCCCCACCTCCCCCTCCCTTCGACCCTCCCTTCCTCTCTGCCTTCCTCCCTCCCTCCTTCCTCCCTCCATATATCCCTCCTTCCTTCCTCTCTCCCATCCTCCCTCCCTCCCTCCCTCTATCCATCCCTCCCTCCCTCTATCCCTCCCTCTATCCCACCCTCCCTTCCTCCCTCCCTTCTTCCCTCCCTCTATCCCTCCCTCCCTTTTTCCCTCCCTCCATCCCTTCCTCCCTCCCTCTGTCCTTCCCTCCCTCCCTCTATCTCTCCCTTTCCTTTTTTAGAAGACATTTTCCACTGGTTTTGGTATCATGTTTATTACTAGGAATAATAAAACTGTTTGCCTAACCTCAACACCAGCTTTACGTCCGGCTGAGTGGTTACAAACAGACATAACTTAGAGACAATTCACACGAGTAGCTAACAATATGAGAACAACTGACGCATCCGTTTGGAAGTTTCCAGTGAACGTCGTCACCAGGCTACTGATGTCATCACAACGACAGCTGAGTTACCCAGTCCACGCTGGCTTTGCGCCTCAAGGTTTGGTTTGCAGAGCCACACCAGAGTTCATCAACTTCAATTGCATGAGATGTACAGTCATCATCGAAACTGGCGGACTATCAAGAAGTAGAAACCAACCAATATTCATAGGTAGATAGTAGCTACTGTCAATACAACGTCAGAACAAACATTATAAAATATATCAAGAAGTAGAAACCAACCAATGTTCATAGATATATAGTAGCTACTGTCAATACAACGTCAGAACAAACATTATAAAATATATGTATGTAAAGACCAATGATAAAACATATTATTCTGAGAGTCCAGAGCATTGGTCTACATACGGGCACTTAATACTATGGTTGTAGATTGCATGGAGTGACACCACCTTTGACCACCGTAATAGCGTTTATTGCGCTAACTGGAAAATTTGCCTACTGATTTTCTAAAATTTTCATTGCACGTTAAACGTCCTTTAACAGACCTCGTGTGCGAAACTCGTGAAAATTGCGTATTTCGTTTTTCGGACAAACGCACCCAAAGCAGATATACCTCAATTTCGACCCAGCCCGGAGACTAATTTTGAAATGTTGGTGCGTTCTGCAGAATAGCCAGTGTAGTGACACGGGAGCGGTCGTTGTCTTTTCATTGCAATCAAACGAAAGATATGAAGCAGTCGTTCAGAAAACACATCACACATCACACGTAGTCCTCATTTTCTCCTTATGAGTCCCTATAGGTAATGGCTGACGGATTCTAACGGTCGTATGCGGCCGTATCACTCCAGGATGATGTCGTACGGAGAGAGGTTGGTCGGTGTTCGCTACCCGCACACAATGCTCCGCCTGCGTCGAGTTCGACATAGCGAGAAACATCAGACATCAGTCAAAATCAGTCTAGTCGCGACCAGCGTAAGTCGAAAGCATTCTGTCTGACCTGGTTTGGTCAGAATTACGTCACACCGACCAACCAACATTGCCATCGCCTGCAGGCGGTGGAAGCCCTGGTCGATCAGTGATCAAGATGGCAACATAGCCATAGGAAACAAGTAGATAGTAACAAGACTTGGTCTTGCACCTCTTAATATTTTCGAAAATAAATGCTTTATGATTTTCTCTAAATAATTTACCATATAACTAACATTTATTTTATTAATGCTATTACCGTCAGCATGTGTGTATTCACTTAGCAAAATCAGTAGTGAAAGTAATTTTGTAGTTGCTGAGACGTGCTAAGATAGCAATTAGAACAAGTACAAATCCACGTTTCATTAGGTCGCAGTACTATGTCTGATGCACCGAGCAGCCAGTTGAATCACGAGCAAACACTTGACAGCGGCAATTATATAACACTCGACGTCAGTGATACGTGCGTTAGATCGCGTTACAAAATAAAAACAACGATCGTCGAACCAGGTCAAAGAACCCAAATTGTCATATCTTAATTAAGCCAATTATTCATCCGGCATAATATATCACACAGTGGTAAATACTCGGTGCATGATTCAGAAAGTCAATGGTCAAAAGGACAACATTTTCACTGAAAGACAGTCCAATTGGGAGCAACGTCGTGAAAGGGCACTTTGAATGGTCAAAAGAGCGGCATTTGTCTTGTCAGGGCAATTGACTTATCGCTTATCTTCCAGCGTTGGTGTAAATGAAGACTCCATTAAATTGTGAAAAGCTGCTACTTAGTACATGCATCCATAATAAAGCCAAGGATCCATTTCTTGCGTCACCATACACAGTTCTCCTGTGCAGTCATATAGATATCACGTGCATATGCCGTCCTATCTACCAGCTGTGGCAACATTGTTGTGAGTGTATCTTAAAAAATTATTGCGACGAATGTGGATCAGCCAAGTATCTCACTGAAACGATCCATATAGAAATATATTTGCTCAGCTTTTCAGCTGTTTTCTTCACTATCTAAAAGGCCACTAAAAAATGACATAACGCCAGATAACATAACAATGCGGACCAGTCCATTGATCGTGAGAGGGGTGTTGTTTTTGAGTGCTACGTAATTTCGGAGGGGATTCGGACCAGCTTTACGGCGCGTTACTTGGGGTGGCGAAGACTGTCAAATTTCCGAGAAAAAAGCCTGCCGTATTTTTTTGAGTGGCCTCCAATCAATTGATCTATCATGAAACAAGCCAGTTGTTTTGGCGGTTGCAACGAAAATGTAATGCATAATAAATAATACTATATTATATACAATTGTGTTCACAATCTAACACGTTATAACAGCTGAACAGCGAACCTGGAAAACAGCTTTATTATGCTCGATCTGTAGCAGTTAGAAAAGGAATAGTGGAGGTTAGATATCATAAAGTATTCACTCTCACATAAAACGGTACAATAGGTAATGGTACGTTCTTACATATCGCGGTATCTAGTCCGTAGGATCGCTCATAGCGTATTACGTTTCACTCCTGGCAGACATGTTCATTCAAACAGTCACTGTTTATATCCAGGTACTTATTTATACCGCGGAGTGAACTGAGGCAACGCGGAGTGGACGAAACTATCCGAATGGCGGCAAAATGTTCGAAGCGAAATTACCGTAAATGAATGACCCACCTGGTCCCGTAAATGTTGCTGGAGACTAAGGCGTTGTTATCATACAAACTGGAGTCAATTGCATGCCACCCCTTTCATAGCCCGCCCCTGATTCTTTTAATTTCCCCTCCTGCCTTACCATCTTAGTGCCATTTACCCAAGTTACTAGGATTTTTGTTTTTGTTGGTTAATTTCCACTGGAAACAATGTCCCGAGAGGACATGTTCAGTTATTAAAACGGCATAATATATCACACAGTGGTAAATACTCGGTGCATGGTTCAGAAAGGGCGCATCCAATGGTCAAAAGGACAACAAGTTCACTGAAAGACAGTTGCACTGGGGGCAACGTCGTGAAAGGGCACTTTGAATGGTCAAAAGAGGGTAATTTGTCTTGTCAGGGCAATTGACTTATTGCCTAGTTCCCAGCGTTGGTGTGAATGAAGACTCCATTAAATTGTGAAAAGCTGCTACTTAATACATCCATCCATAATGAACGATGCAACTATAGGTCAGTATGTCTTGCTGGAAACTGGCGGATCATGGACATGAGTGGGTTTGATGGTGTAATGAGAAACTGTCCACCCACTGTTGACCTGGTCAGATGAAAATTTCCAAATGCCACCAACGTCGTGCATTGAGGCGAATCACGAGTCAACCGTAACCCATACTCACTGTATATAGGTTATTTGTGTAACGTTGTTACACGGTAACTCCGTTACTGTCCAGCAAAACCCATGTGTGCGGCCAGTTTAAAAGGGGAACAACGGAAAAATACAAATATGAACCTAGGCGTGCGTCTCAATTTGACCCAGGAAGAGTACCACGGTTTCAGAAATTGACACACACACACACACACACACACACACACACACACACACACACACACACACACACACACACACACACACACACACACACACACACACACACACACACACACACACACACACACACACACACACACACACACACACACACACACACACACACACACACACACACACACACACACACACACACACACACACATACACACACACACACACACATATATACATATACATATATATATATATACACACATATATATATATATATATTATATAAAGAAGTTATTATTATTTAATTATTACTAACATTTATAAACCGCCATATAACTGGGACCAGTCCATTCATAGGCGCGTACAAAACATAACAAAATAATAAGTTTAAAATAGTATTAAAAAAACAAATAGAGTATTATATTAAGATTAATAAGTAAATATAATAAATAATTATAATAAATAAATAAAATACATGTAAAGAATGGTGTCCTAATTCACAGGCATTCCTCAGTGGAAGTGAGCACATCTGAATATATAGCTTTTTACTATGTTCCTAAGTTTAGACAATGAATCTGATTGTCTTATATATTCCGGCAAAACGTTCCAGACTGTCGGTCCGGACACCGAGAAAGAAGTATGTTTGCCTTCAGCCCCACGAGCTTCGTGGTCGAGTTGTCAACAGTTTCGTATGCTACGTGTTGAATCCACAAAGGCTGAACATATACAATTTAGGGACTCGTGTGAAAAATACTAGCTTACTAGGACAGAAAAGGATTCGTGATGTGGTTCCTACCTCGCAAGGATTGAGGGGAAGCAGAAGAGCTATGAACAATAGCAAGGTGTCATCTGGCTTTGAAAGTTAAGAGGAGATCCAGTATACGGTTTAAGATAATGAAATAAAATATTGATATAACTATTTTCTCAATGAAGGAAGAGAACATAATTACGGGACAGGAAGCAACGTTAGTGAAGGAACAGTGGATATTGTATATTGGAAAGTATTCGTTCTCACAGAGGACGATAACTGAATGGAACTAATGTTTTGATAATTCAAACAACGTGAATATGTTTAAAATATATACAAATATATACAAATATATGAATAGTCATAGGACTCTCGACAAACCAATGGCTTCCTTGTCAACCACTTATCTGGGTTTTGTTTTGGTTATCAATCTTGTTTAATCGTGTTCAATCTGTTCAATATAGAAATGGGCTGGGGTTTGTTCCCTCTCGAAGCACGCAGCGTGTACAAGAACAACCCGGGGACCAGCAAGGAAGGACGGGACATGATAGTTCAGAAAGGTTTACGGGATACGTAAATGTTATCACATTTTAAAATGCCAGCTGATGCCATTTTTTCTCTTCAAAATGGTGGTGTTTTATAATGTGCCCTTGTTGACCTTTTGGAAAATTTTACCACCCCTGAAAATTCCCTAAAATGCCCCATTGTCGACAAATCACAACTAATGTGTTACCCAGTGCTCGCTAAAGACAAAGTAGACGAAGAAGCCGAGGATTGGTGTCCTATCAGTTTCCATATTGTGAAAATAATAATTATTATTATTATTGGAATCCAGTCAGATAACATTGTAGGACGTTTCACAATAGAACCTCCTCACGTTTCACACTAGAACCTCCTCACGTTTCACAATAGAACCTCCTCACGTTTCACAATAGAACCTCCTCACGTTTCGGCTCTGAGGAGGCACATACGTGTAAAATTATCTGTGATGACGTCATTATTATGCCTGGTTCGTTAAAGGTTCAACGTCTGGTCGTCTTGTACAGTCATCTTATATGACTGATACCTCATAGATCATAGTATATTGACCGCGTGTTTTAACGGACCATATTTGTTTAACATAATCTGACCGTTTTATATTTAATTTGAATTATTACGGCTGGATCATCACCTTTACGGCTGGATCATCACCTTTACGGCTGGATCATCACCTTTACGTCTGGATCATCATCTTTACGGTTGGATCATCACCTTTACGGTTGGATCATCACCTTTACGGTTGGATCATCACCTTTACGGTTGGATCATCACCTTTACGGCTGGATCATCACCTTTACGGCTGGATCATCACCTTTACGGCTGGATCATCACCTTTAAATGTTGCTTGTATTTATTTCGATAGCGTTGAAATTAGTGAACACGCGATCGCATTTAGTATGATAATTTTTTGTTTTATTTCTACTCGTAGTTAAACAACAGATGTGCATCATCATAATCACAAATATTGACTAAGTGGTAATGACATCACAAAAGTAAATAAAAATGTCAAGTGTTTACTGGGAATACTCGCGTTCCGTGGGTTTTAGTGTAAAGTGGTTGAATTGGTTCAGGAAAGTCAAGCGTTTTCTTGTTATTAATTATAAATAACCTTTAAAGGATTCCATTAATCACAGCCGATATTGAAATGCCTACTTTAAATGGTAACAACTAGGTAAATATTTTGATGGAGTGATATTAATAAATAACATTGTCCCGTAGGCTACCGTGTGAGTCATTTGTTAAAGCAGAGATCGGCGTTCGCGTGACTATGTATGTCGGAAGGGTGGGTGGGTTGTGGGAGGGGTTATGTGTCTGTCGAGGGTGGGGCGGGGTGGAGGAAAATCTTCCGAACGTGATATTTCAGGGCTGGAGGTTTTTCAAGGAGTTTTAACGAATATTTTTGACGCCACGTACCGAACTTATTTGACCAGAATTACTCACGAGCTCTGGTCTGTTTTTTTTACACCCGACCCGCCTGCAAGACAATGCACATTTGTAAGTGAAGCGATTTTCAGGTTTTTGGCTTAGTTAAGTTTATCTTCATCTATAACTAATTAACCCATATTGTAAAGTCGTAAGTAAATAATGAAAAAAAGGCACCAAACTTGAAAGAATGACCGAAGGTAGAGAAGGATGGCGTCGATTGCTATCTGTCTTGTTTGTCTGACGGCACAGGGAGGGAGTCAGTAAGAGTATCTAAACAAACTTAATCAAGAAAAACATGACAATAATAAGACAAAAATGTGAAATCAAATACGATTTAATTTGTATTTATCTCCATAAAGATGGCATATTTCAGTGAAGCGTTTTCCCTATCGGTGCTTCTCTCTAGAAGCAAATTTGTTCAACCTCGCTCACGTAGGCCGGTTGTAGGAGTAATGTTAGAGCCACACCATTAATTTAACATCCACAATTCATATAATTAATCAGTTTTATTGAAGTTAAAATATGTACTGTGTGAATGCATCCGGTTTAATAAAATAGTTCCTACGTTTGTCAAAAGATTACAAATAATTTACTTTTTATCGTTAGATCGTATAACTTTTGAATGTGTTAACAGGTATATGGTATGGTATATATAGATAATACATTTGCACAAATGATCTAACATGTCGTAGTCTATGTTATACACTCGATTGTTTTACGAGATAAGTCTGAAACGGGACGAACAAACAATCGAATTGCTGGTTTAACCGGCGTCAAGGAACGCCTTGCACAGCAACATGAATGCAAGTAACACGTGACCAGGCATAACATACGGGTAAACATAACTACTAACTACGGCTTGACGTACACGTTGTTAGTTGCATCCCAAAGAGCTGCAAGGGTCGTATAGCAAACCGTCTTTTTTACATCATCCTGAATGCTAGTTCACAACTACGTACTTGACAACACCGCTTGTTGGGCAAGCATTGTTGTTAATTGACGTCACTTCGCCGCCGTTCGCCCAGCGTCGCCGCACCGCTTTACGCAAGACGTAAATCATCGCGAAATGTCGTCTGCGGCGTCCGCGTCGGCGCGCGCTGGCGCCAACCGCCGGCGGCGCTGATTGGACGCGGCGTCCTGGAGGCGGGAACGCCGTCACCGCTACTTGAGCTGGGTTCGGCCGGGGGACGATCAGACGAGGCCTGACGCGAGAACGTACGGGAGAACGGAATCACGAACACGTCGTATCCAGGTGAGTTGATGATGGCCTTTATGCCGTATCTATTTCGCGGTCGACCGCAGGGCATTTGATCGAGTGCAGGCGCTGCATGCAGCCGCCTTAGGTCGACGATTTAACCACAAATCAGGAGAGCAGCACGCGTCGCCACTGAGATTTGTGTTACGCTACCTGCTCGTCAATATAGTTGTCCTACCCGAGTATATTTGCTAGAATTATCTGCAACGTTCCACCCTAATTATGTGAACATTTTCAGTACGACATGTAGTGTAGAAAAAAATCTATCTACTATACAGAATCGTTATTATGTTGTATCTGCATTGTTACCTAGCAGGTTTTTTTCATCTAAACAACCGGCATATTTACATTCGCTACTCGCTGTTGCAAGAAAACCTAGACAGCTTCAATCATATTGTTATATAATTATCGTCTTCTCGGGGCTGAAAGAAACATTTGAACTAGGTATTTATCGGTTGCCGCACCAACTTTTGGAACTCATTCCGTGTTAGCGTAAAGGTCAGCAGGAAAAATAATAACTTTTCGCCGTCGCCAGAATACCTATCTATTTTAACCTTTCTTATCCATCTCAGAGCCTCAACGTATTTTTCCATCTGTTGACAACTTAACATTGATAACACTGCCTAATTCTTTGGTTTTGATGCGTCTCTCAGCTCGGATTCCCGAAGATTTTGGAGCAATATCAGTCAGCGTATTGTACTGAATTGCATAATTATAGAGGTATGACACACATAGTGTCGTTCTACTTCGTTAGTTGAGGAACTATTTTTATTTCTCTCTTCAAACATGTGTGCGATGCATGCTATATGATTATATATAGTAACATACCAGCCGTCTTGGCTTTTCGTGGTTCATGCTTCGAAAGACTGTGTTCTCTGCAGACTACGACTGTGTCCTCTCGACCTTTCTTAGATGTCGGTCGCGTGTCATTTGATTTTTTCAGTTGTGACACCTTCGTGAAACGCCGTTCAAAATTAAGTAAATATCAGAAAAGCCAATGTAAATATATATATATATATATATATATATATATATATATATATATATATATATATATATATATATATATATATATATATATATATATACAGGCTCGTATGTTTTACGAAATGAGTCTAAAACAAGATGAACTAAAAAATGGAATTTCGACGGCTGGTTTAACCTGCGTCAACGCTCATCTAGGGGTTGTCTTGGCACAATAGCATGATTACAAGTAACACGCGACCAGGTATGAAAACACGGGTAAAATAACTACGAAATACGGCTTGACGTACACGTATCAATACAAAGATATAGATATTAATATATGTGAGTTCTACGTTTGGGTTTCTATACAGATTATAATTAAAAATGCAATTATATAAATACTACTGTGGACATTTGCCTATATCTACAATGCCCATTTTCAAAACTGGTCTTTTTTATCATAAATGACGATCGTTTTACCCGGTCGGGCGCGCGTGAGGCTCTCGAGTTGACGTTCAAGCTGCGTAATAGTGGATATAGTGACGTAATGATGATAACTGAATTTTCTAGCCTACAAATAAGCAACGAGCTTACATAGTCTGATATAGTATCCCCTAAAGCATATTAGCGTGAACGGCTAACTTCACGAGTAGAAAAATTACAGCAACCTTGTCGAAAAAATTCGCATATTTCTTGCAATCCCCAAATTATCTGCACGCTGTTCGAATTTTTGGTGCGTGGGATGTAAACATTGTCACGTAAAGTAATGGTACTTTGGTGGCGCTAACTGGTGTGTAACATGTCGACATAGGCTGTGCGCATTCTTACTGGTCGCGCGCTCTTACCCGCACTTACCCTATACGTGTTATATACAATCATGTGTTATGGTAAACCAACAAGTTGCCATGCAGCAAATTCGTTCTTCCACGCAAATGCTCTTATTTAATATGTATCAAATACGTGTGGGTGAGTACTTTTAAAGTTTACATTTAAGCATCACGCCGGATTCGTAACCATATGTTACACATTTACCTGCATCGTTTGTATCTCCCTGGCTTAGACACGAAAAATACCAAAATCCAATGTATCATCCAACATGATGCACATTTCTCTACCATCAATGTGACAAGTGCTGCAATTTGGTAGGTTTACGTCTATTGTTGCAATAATTGAGTCGGGTGTGGTCACCTTCAGACCGTAATATCGGCTAACCATGATATATGTACACATTTCATATGCTCACACATGTGGAAGAAGAGGTGATATAAATATAAATCATGAGCTACGAATTTAATAGTTGACATATGTTGCTTCAACCATTGGCTCGGCCGCATTAGGGGATTTCACTCCTTAACCCCACCCCCCGAGGCGGGGGTCATTATATCATGCCACGGGGTATGTCAACGGGACAGCATGGATACGTGCTTATTACAATAGCAAAACGCTTAGTCTGAACTCGTGAGAATCGGCTTCTTTCTTCACCGTGAGCCACACAGACAGATGACAGCGATGTGTATTATCTGTCTCAGGACTGGCAGCACAGTATTTCTCACTTTGTTGCTAATGTGAAATTTATCTGCAGGTGGCTCGCGGTTAGATACACGACTATACCTGGGATAGTGGCGGGTTCCCCACAAGGTTACGTGCCGTGAGACGTTCTCATCTGTCACATTTTAACAAATTCATCTCATTAATTGACCAGCACTTCATTCATGCATATCTCAGCACGATACATCTAATCATATGGATCACAGCCTGTCGCCAAATAAGGTGTTTCACGCATGTGATATCATGCCAAGTGAGATGACATATGTAAGCTAATAAGTTTTACCGTAGGTGCAACCGTGCGTGGAACAAACTAATAATACTCTTAACAGAACTCCGTACGTTTGCAAACGAACTCGAGATATACCCTTATTATAAATGTTCGCTGGTTTACAGCGCATGATCAGAAAGATCTCGCAGTGCAAACTGGGATAATATATTGACTCTCGCGAGGCTAAACATTCGCGAGAGTCGCCATTTATGAAACGTGGACCGTGTGCCTTAATTGACCATAATGTACCTTAATGTACCTTAATACCAACAAGACTCGATCAAAACGCACAACGCCGCAAGGAACGTCTCACATTTGAGAACATACCTTGACATTTACGGGTTAACCATTAGTGTTGGCATCTATGGTTTTACCCAATTTGTATTAATTGAGTTTGGATTCGAAGGGGGTGTCCCCTGTAACGAGATAAGCGGCGTGGTTTGAGCGACCGCCGTCAATGTTCTACTGTAAGCAGGTGCGTGTGATCTAACGGTGGTCTTGAGCGACCGGCATCAATGTTCTACTGTAAGCAGGTGCGTGTGATCTAACGGTGGTCTTGAGGTGGTTTGAGCGACCGGCGTCAATGTTCTACTGTAAGCAGGTGCGTGTGATCTAACGGTGGTCTTGAGCGACCGGCATCAATGTTCTACTGTAAGCAGGTGCGTGTGATCTAACGGTGGTCTTGAGGTGGTTTGAGCGACCGGCGTCAATGTTCTACTGTAAGCAGGTGCGTGTGATCTAACGGTGGTCTTGAGCGACCGGCGTCAATGTTCTACTGTAAGCAGGTGCGTGTGATCTAACGGTGGTCTTGAGCGACCGGCGTCAATGTTCTATTGTAAGCAGGTGCGTGTGATCTAACGGTGGTCTTGAGGTGGTTTGAGCGACCGGCGTCAATGTTCTACTGTAAGCAGGTGCGTGTGATCTAACGGTGGTCTTGAGGTGGTTTGAGCGACCGGCGTCAATGTTCTACTGTAAGCAGGTGCGTGTGATCTAACGGTGGTCTTGAGGTGGTTTGAGCGACCGGCGTCAATGTTCTACTGTAAGCAGGTGCGTGTGATCTAACGGTGGTCTTGAGGTGGTTTGAGCGACCGGCGTCAATGTTCTACTGTAAGCAGGTGCGTGTGATCTAACGGTGGTCTTGAGGTGGTTTGAGCGACCGGCGTCAATGTTCTACTGTAAGCAGGTGCGTGTGATCTAACGGTGGTCTTGAGGTGGTTTGAGCGACCGGCGTCAATGTTCTACTGTAAGCAGGTGCGTGTGATCTAACGGTGGTCTTGAGGTGGTTTGAGCGACCGGCGTCAATGTTCTACTGTAAGCAGGTGCGTGTGATCTAACGGTGGTCTTGAGGTGGTTTGAGCGACCGGCGTCAATGTTCTATTGTAAGCAGGCGCGTGTGATCTAACGGTGGTCGTGAGGTGGTCGTGAGGTGGTCGTTAGGTGGTCTTGAGGTGGTCGTGAGGAGGTCGTGAGGTGGTCGTGAGGTGGTCGTTAGGTGGTCGTGAGGTGGTCTAGCGGTTAGAGCAATGCGGTTTTGTGTTATTTCGGTCGCCTAGGTAATTTAATAATTATTGCATGTTTGCTATTCCGAATCGCTTTACTGCGCTATATGATGTCACTATGAAACGCTTGATGTAAACAAACACATGCATCTGTGGATTTTATTGTTCGTTATAAAAATTCATAATAATTAATAAGTTGGTGTTTGACAAAAAACAAATTGTTCATTTATAATATATGGACTGATGTAGCAGAGTTCGCACATGTTACATTTCAGAGTGAAAATAATAGCACAATGCATGCACACGAGGAATAGTACCATATACTATTCAAGTGAACAGAGGAATTGTTGACTTTTTAGCACTATTATTGGCATTGCCGTAAGACTCACCGCTAACACTAGTTTAATACTTGTTTCTAGTGCAATGTTTAATAGTAAGTAACGGAAGTAATTGTCAAAAATAAAATGTGGCCTTGTTGACATGTCCGTTGTTTATAATATGTGGCCCTGTTGACATGTCCGTTGTTTATAAAATGTGGCCCTGTTGATATGTCCGTTGTTTATAATATGTGGCCCTGTTGACCTGTAAGTTGTTTATAATATTAACTTCCGCACCAACTTAATTAGTGGACTAATTAGCTAGATACATTCATTAATTACTGAAATGTTTTCTGTCATTTCGCATCTTAATAGTAACTTAACTCGTCATTGTTATATTATTATTATTATTGTTATCATAACCTGTTGATATATTTTATTTTGCGGACATCCACTTATCGGTATACATTGTGGATACCACATGTTCTTGCCCACCACACTGCATGTAATTTGTCGGTATGTTATCGGCATATGCACTAACTCAACCGATACTTCAGCGTCACCGGAAGTGCATAACTACGCGCGATCCACAAAAAAGTCCTTGCAACGTAAATTTACCACAAATCTTTGCGCGCTCTATGGACGGCAACGGCGATCAATAATAGGAAAGTTGATTCTCGAAAGGACAAACATTATTTTATTCTAACACTTGATACGTCAATTTGATATGAAAAGGACCTCAACCTATTTCAATCTTGGAAGAATATGACGCATGCGCCAGTAGCACTAGATGTAGGAATACTTCAGACGCTGCACGCTCGCTGAATGTAACTTGAAACTTGAAATATCTTTTTGAACTGTTATTGCGTTAATAGTCCTTTGTCGCGTGGACGCCACCAAACGTATATGCTACAGTCTTCCCGATGCCGTTTCGAAGCTTGAGCAATCTCGGTCACATCATTTGGTCTATGACTATTTCTTTCAGAAGAGACACTAAGAGCTGTTGGTCCCTTCTATCTGGTGTCAATGTCAGAGGAAGTAAAATATCCCACATAGTATGTAAATGTGTAACCTGTCGTGGACTCACATAGTGGCCTCTATCTCTAAAACAAAGGCTATTGCTCCCTCTTTCCTATCTATTGGCAGAGGACCGTAGCTGCATCCCGGTTGGGCGCGCGCGAGGCGGCGAGCGAGTAGTGTGTACGACAGAAATGCCGTTGACTAGCTATATAGCAGAACAGTGCTGATCTGATAGTCTTTGGAGAGGAAGTTTATAATCAAATACTTATCTTGTTAAGTACTGCGGCCCGCTTTGTTCTGGCTAATATAACAAGTAATGGGCGGCTTCTGACTGCATCAGTACGTCCTTGTCGAAGCCGTAAAACAATTACACAGCCAACCGTGGCGCAGGTGAAGCGTCTGTTTATGACTCGATACAAATGTGTCAGTGGTGTAGGTTTCCAGTAGAAGACATCAAATTATCTTCGCTCGCGATTGTATAATTATTATCCACCATGCGTCCCCACACCACCCTCAGGCGCTTGTTGGTACATCCCAAGGACAAAGTAGAGCTAGAAGAACAGGGTGAACTGGTGTACCAAATACCATGCAAGAACTGTGGTGCTGAGTACATTGGGGAGACAGGAAGACTACTAAAAACACGACTGGAGGAACACAGAAAGGATGTAGACAACACGAAATAAGAGAAATACACAAGGAGCGGGAAAAAAAATGTCTACCATCAATAAATCCGCCCTTACAGACCATGCGACAACTGAAAACCACATCATAGACTGGGAGGGAGTGAACATTGTAGACAAGGAACCCAATCGAAGAATCCGGCACATCAAGGAAGCCATCTGGATCAGAAAAACTAGAACACCCATCAACAGAGACGAGGGCAATTATGAACTGCCTCACGTGTACGATGACGTCATCAAGCGTCATCGGTACTGATGAAATCAACGTGACACGTTGATGAAAGCCTCTACCAGGTAAACTAAACACACCTTGGATATGTAAAATGCAAGTTATCTGATTTGAAAATGAACTATCCTGAAGAATGTTCAGTAATATCCAACATGCTATTTTTGAAATAAGCCTTATATTATCTACCGTGTGTATTATATACTGTACTGAGTTCAACGGGTACAGTGGAATGACCCGATGTTCAATAGGATGACGTGGATGTTCATCAACCTTTTAAACGAGAGGAACACAGCGGCTCGACCAGATAGCCACCGAGTACTTTAGGGCGGCAGCTGGTCACCCGACCCGCTGCCAGTTCGTACAACTCTGCCTGTTGCCAACTCGGTCCACTACTAACCAGTGGCGAATGTAGGATTTCGGAAAGGGGTAAGCCAGGGGGTCAAGCTTAATCACCTATTATTTTGTTACATATACATCCCACAGTAACTGCAAGTACAATGTGCCCCGATGTACAATGTGCCCCGATGTACCATGTGCCCCGATGTACAATGTGCCCCGATGCAGAACTGGAAGGTTTACGAAGTCTTACGCAATATGGATTTCACCACTGGCAGTGGGCCTAACCATAAACTTATTTTTCAATCTTCTACATTTTACTTACAATTAAGAGAATACCTAATTTGATTTACTTATATATTTATAATATTGTTACCTTAATATGTATATATTTATTGATGTGCAATATAATTATCTAGTAATGTATTATATTTATTAACTTGTTTGTACTTTTAATACTTTTTATTTACTGTGTACGCATGCAGGTTTTTAAGGCCTTTCACACGGGCAATATGCCCGTGTGAAAACCCTCCATGCCCGTCTGAAATTCAAAAGTAAAGTAAATAAATCCGTGTTAACTTGGATTGAAACGTAACTTCATTGTGTTGTGTATGTGTGCGCGGTAATGCGCCTGATAAAAAAAACATGTTTGCCCGTGGCCGTGTGAACTGTTGCACTGCCCGTGTGAACCTAAAGAAACCATGTACGCCTGTACTATTCAGCAACCATGGCTGCAAAACTATAAAGTCAACACCGTTTTCGCTGGTAGGTCATTCGTCATTCTGATGACTGAGCCATTTCCATATTGTCCTGTTCAGGATGATGCAATTGTTCTCACGTTTTATTGTTTGGTAGACTCTAGTTACGGAGATCATCTCAGGCTAGAACACTTGCATCAACCCCCTTAACATAGCAGGGGAGGCTAACGTGTCGGTTGATTTTTGATTTTTTCCTCATAACATGCTAGGAAATATTGAACTGAGCGTCGACATCACAACTAATCACCTGACATTAACGTCGTATTTCGCCAATCCATCCTTAAAAAAACAGTCCTTTTGGAAATCACCCTGACTTCTTGGAAACGCTGACGATGTTTCTATAGTAACGATCGCCTGTGCTTCAATCTTCGAACCAGCGTAAATCCATTCGCTGTGAACGTGCAACATATCGTCTGGTTACTGTGATTCCAGTACACATCAGCATTTTATCTACCTAACTAAATCATGTTCTTAAACCTGCAAATATCAGCCGTGGCATCGTTTATTGTGCCTTTGAAGCAATAACGGAAACGGCGATTAGATGTGACCTGGTGACCCCGCCACATAACGGACCAATCAAAATGACGGTAAACACCCTGCCACGTGTTTGTCAGATGGCTGGCGTAACCTTGTAAACGACAACACATTACAAATACAGATTCAAGGGCCATTGTGACGGCAAATTAAGGGGACATGTCAATATTAGAAATGGCCGTTATGTTGTGTCACCAATACGTAGAAAGCCAGTGAAAAAACGTCACATTTTAAGCATGATATTGAAATTCATTTTGTTTTATAAAAAAACTACAACATTTACGACGCTGAAATGCGGCATATGAAATGAACGTATCGTGAGCAAAATCACACGATAACATGGAACGAATGATAGAGGGGTTGTCTAAAAATGTTTGTATGACTTTTGGCTGTCATTAAAAATTCTGCTAAAATCTTTCTGGTCCTGTAGCTGCTGTATTTCTTTCATGTTAGCCAAAATAGTTCGTGGGATCATCAGTGACACTGTCATTCTTTTATATATATATATATATATATATATATATATATATATATATATATAAATATAATAAATAAATTATATATATATATATAAATATAATAAATAAATTATATACATATATATATATATATATATATATATATATATATATAATTTATTTGTTTGGAGGTTTCTCAAAATTATTTAAAATTGCATTGTGTGGGTATTTTTTTATATTAATTTTTTTTTAATCACGAAACATTACCAAATAAATGAAAAACTCTAAGTTAATAATAATAATCTGGAGTATTATGTAATACTTCAACTGCAACTTCTGACTAAATGGTTTGTTTATCTTAAAAACAGCCACCCCAGCTACCTTAAGCAGCAGGTTGAACCTGGTAAATATGTTGGTATCTTGCTGTGTCCTGCGAGCAGGCCGAGCCGAGCCTGTAGAGTTTAGCTTTCGGGAATACACCGAGGACTTCCATGGGTGTTGTAGCTTTGCAACTGGGCTCGTTGACAATAATGTGCGGACAAGTTTCCCACGCTTAACGAGGGTTAACCAGTTTTAACCCATGTTCTGAGTTGTCAGCGCTCGGCTTGTCCTAGTTGTGACACAATGCCTTTACAATAATGCCTGTAATTACCCGTCCACCCAGCTTGGGCCATAGTTACACATAAAGTCTTTCCTATTCATAGTCGCACATAAAACCCGCTGTTACTACACTTGATTATACATGTAAAATCAGTTTTATTGTTGACCACAAACGCCCTTTGCCCTTGGTAGTAATAACCCAGCTAAATTATCAACGGTATCACAACTTTGCAATGTGGTCGTGACAACGATGTAGAATGACGTTGTGTCTACGTACATTTGTAGATAGACTTCTACAAACGTTGCTACAACTTTGACACATCACGTAGTGGCATAACAATCCTACAACATTTTCAGGATGTTGCAACACCTTACTTCATACAACCACCCAACAACCTTTCCAGTATATTGTGATACAATATACTATTCGAAGCATAACCATATATATATATATATATATATATATATATATTGTATTGTGTATGATTGTTGACCAAAAGCATCAAATACATATGTTGTAACTGAATTATTTAACTATTTTGAATTATAATCAACAAACTTTCCGCAATGTTGTGTAAATGTTCTATGTTAGGTGCACATGTGTAGCTATCCGCACCCTTCTGTAAGACCGACACTGAGTGATTACTTAAATGTTCTATGTTAGGTTCACATGTGTAGCTATCCGCACCCTTCTGTACGACCGACGCTGAGTGATTACTTAACTGTTCTATGTTAGGTTCACATGTGTAGCTATCCGCACCCTTCTGTACGACCGACGCTGAGTGATTACTTAGTTTAAATAATTTTACATAACTTTTACTACTGATGCACTTTGATTGTCTATGTTGCATGTTGTAAATAATGTAATACTGTCTCGTGACCTCGGGCTATATTCATCGTCCAATAAAAACATACATCCAACGGTCTTATCATTGTACAACAACGCTGTGAATACCTTTACCAAATTTGTGTGAAAACTGATCTACGAAGTAAAAGTAAGTGCCATGAATAGTGGCAACGAGAAAGAAGGCGAGATGTCATCAGCAATGACCATAACTGATCTACGAAGTAGAAGTGCCATGAATAGTGGCAACGAGAAAGAAGGCGAGATGTCATCAGCAATGACCATAACTGATCTACGAAGTAGAAGTGCCATGAATAGTGGCAACGAGAAAGAAGGCGAGATGCCATCAGCAATGACCATAACTGATCTACGAAGTAGAAGTGCCATGAATATTGGCAACGAGAAAGAAGGCGAGATGTCATCAGCAATGACCATAACTGATCTACGAAGTAGAAGTGCCATGAATAGTGGCAACGAGAAAGAAGGCGAGATGTCATCAGCAATGACCATAACTGATCTACGAAGTAGAAGTGCCATGAATGGTGGCAACGAGAAAGAAGGCGAGATGTCATCAGCAATGACCCTAATGAAGATATAACGACGACAGTTGTGACAGCCACATACCGAGTCACCGTATTAATTATCGTCAAATGTGAAGTCGGGTGTTTTTCACAGCAGACATTTAACAAAGATGTAACGCTGCTTAAAGTGAAACCAAAGGCACTTTGGGGCCATTTGCACATTAAAGAGTACTTGAAAACTAACCATTTGCAACTAAGAATATCACGCAAGTGGTTAAGTAAATATACCTCGTTGAACACCGACAATCTTTTTTTGTTGAGAATCCTACGTCAAGAGTGCTGACTAGTTTTCTCACATCTCCAACTTTAAACACCTGATCGTAGACGATTTTAATCACATTCTTGCCAGTAAGTTTGGACATGTTTATCAACTTATTTGGCAAGATAGTCCATTCATTCATTGTTTACTAACCTCCTCGCGTTCAGATTTGACACTTCTCTTGATCGAGTGTTTGTGTTGTGTCGAAGTCTTCGGCTGAGGTACATGCTGGAAGATTGTCGGTACCGTTTCAGGCGTTAATGTTCTCCGTTGCCGACGCTTTGAAGGATCATGACCCATTAGTTGATGAAAATATATCAACTTCAAATAACGACTCTTAAAAATTTGCCGAACAAAGTCTTGGCTTCTGTTGGTACAACGATGAAACGCGGAGGTTATCATTTATATCGTACACACTTTATATATATATATATATATATATATATATATATATATATATATATATATATATATATATATATATATATATATATACTGTGCTATATAGATTGTCTCTATTATATCATCTTGACCGGCCATAGGTGTTGAAATGAACCTCATTTGATCAATATAATTTGAACGTTATACGTTTCGCTAATTGCTGTCGACAACCTCCAATAACTGGGGACAAAGGTCACCGGAGTCAAGCGTTAAAGGGATCACGTGATGGCCATATCAATAAAACCCGTACCTTTACGTTCTCCTACGCAAGCAAAATAAACATGATTGTGTGGTTAAAATACCTACAACAGCAATACAAGTAAACAGTTGTGTGTGTGGCTCTTGTGCGGCACAGCTTAAAGTGACCCGGAAGCATTCAATCACGGTATCATCTAGATTTAACAAGATTGCCATCCCAAACAACACGTTCCAGATGGCAAGTGGACAGGGAAGCCAATGGCTTATCGAGAGTCCAACAATTTTATCATCTATGTGTAACCCGCCTTCATCAGATATCTGTCAATTTTATTCTTAAACATATTCACACTACTAGCATTAACACAATCAGTTGGCAGTTTGTTCCATTCATTTATCACCTATCTGTCAGAATGAGTACTTTCTCATGTCCAACCTACACTGTTCCTTAACTAATGCTGCTTTGTGTCCTCTGGTTCTACTGCCTTCTTTAAGTTTGAAGAACAATATTCCTATCAACATCCTCATAACCGTTCACTATTTTAAACACTTCTATTTGGACTCCTCTTAGTCTCCTGGTCTCTAGTGTTGTCAAACCACATTGTAATAAGCTGCTTTCATAACTAAGGTCTCTCAATTCTGGGATAATTTTAGTTGCTCTTCGTTGCATTCTTTCTAGCTTGTCTATGCCCTTCTTACGATACGGCGTCATCACGGTGTGTGTGATTTATTAATTGATCGTGCCTGTCCACACTGATGGGTAAGCCGACGAGTCTTCATATTAGTTGTATTTTGGTTGCGTTATTTTATCGTTTCAAGACGGGGCGACGGACTACCATTTTATTGTCCATGGGTGATAATGTAGGCCGTTCAAATTTTTTTCTTAAGAAAATCAGCTGCATATTATGCGTCGGAACTCCAGTATACTTTGCTCCCAAATTTTTCAAACGTTTGCTCTGGAATTCAGGCGCGGGTTTGGTAGAGGCACGTCATCCTTATCTGCATCCGAGGCCATAACTCGCAACCATCAACATCCGGCCCCCAAATACTCAAACTTTTCCAACGAATTTGAACTGAGCTAATATGTATTATTTCATCAAATGTAGGAAAAAAGTCATCGTCAATTTTTGTCATTTGTTCTTATCAGTCAATATACATATGCTCTCCATCAAATGGTATCCAAAACAATTACTCATGTCTTCATGCGCAATGACACATGTCACCATCCATATGTCACCAGCCATATTTCATAAACCCGGAAGTAAATTAGTGGCCCGCCTCACCTCCTTATAAGGTACTGCCCCGATACGTTTTGAATGAAGTTTGTTTTGGTGTCGCCGGCTAATTGAGTGATGGATTGATCCCACGGTAACTGATGGAAAATCCCCGTATTTTATATACTGCCAGTATCGAACAATTCCCATCCAAGGGCCGACGTGTCGTGTCGTCTGAACTATGTTATGGTAACAACAATAATAATATATTTTATTTCATAAAAATAGCACAATGTAATAATAATAATATTTTAGTATTACATTACAGTGAAACTAAAATTCCACATGGTCTATATAAAGTGGCTGCATAATAAATAACATAATAAATAACACGGCATACTTAAGACCATTTCTCCAAGGTTTTAAATATTTTCGTATTGTAAGAGGGATCACCTCCTTCCACAATACCACCCTTCCTTAATTTCATCTAGCAGGAAAATATCCTTCCTCTCATTTCTTTAACTTGACGTCTCCGAATGCTTGAACTGCACAAATATATTACGCTAGCTGCAAATGTTAAGAGTACTCGAGGTTACATTGTAGTGGCAGTGAATGTGTTTGTGCAGTGCTTGTGCAGTGTTTATGTGTTTGTGCAGTGTTTATGTGTTTGTGTAGTACTTGTGTGTTTGTGCAGTGGCTGTGTGTTTGTGCAGTGGCTGTGTGTTTGTGCAGGGGCTGTGTGTTTGTGCAGTGGTTGTGTGTTTGTGCATTAGTTGTGTTTATCGCTGTCTTTTTATGGTTCACAATTCTAAGTGTTTTATGGGATAATTGCATTAAGGGTCCTTATTCAAAACCGGTGTTAAAATTACCCTACGAATGAAAATGCATCGATGCTAGTCTGCTGTGCATTTTGCAATTACGTACTCTTAGTGAAAAGACTGAAAGGTTGAACAAGAGTGACTTTGTCTTAACGACCTCCGTGTGCAAATTATAATTAGGACAACATAAATCGGAGATACATAAATACACATGAAAGACTAGAAGAGGACAAACATGTCATTGGTCGAGGCACATCTTAGCTCTCATGAATCGGTTATGGTACTACTAAAACTCTTATAAATAGCTACGTCAGATAAATTGTCGCTTAAAATATTTATATACCAAATAAAAACATTGCGTAAAATCCACAGCTAAGCTTTGATCTTATTTAACAACCAGTTCACGTCGCTCCAATAACTGAGCGACATTACGTGATGCCAGTGCACGATACCACGGGGATTGATGTGTATTCCGTTTGATTAGTGGAGCGATAATCGGTGTAAAACGGTTACTAGTGAAATTTGTGCATAATGACAAATAAAGATTTACTAAGCAAGGATTTAACAAGGTTGCCGTAGACAGCCATAGGTTCCAGATTACAAGTGGACAAGGAAGCCGTTAACTTATCGAAAATCCAACAATTGTTTATCTATGTATAGCCCGCCCTAATTAGATATATGTCAATGTTATTTTTTAACATATTCAGACTTCACAAAATTACGAGATAATTAGGTCCAGTAATGTATCGTCCTCTGTGAAACTGGATATTTGATTCAAAATATCAATAACAAAGATAATTAAATACCACCATTCATTAGAGTCCAACTAATGAATATCCTCGCAATTTTACTCCATCTGAAACACAATTTCACACTACATAATAAAATAATATGTTCGCTCGTGAGTTGCATCATTTTTGTATTGAAGGCAATGTACGACGACTATGGTATACACATACACACAGGCACAGACACATATATATATATAAATATATATATATATATATATATATATATACAGGTATATATATATAAATATATATATATATATATATATATATAAATAAATAAATATATATATATATGTATATATATATATATTTATATATATATATATATATATATAAATATATATATATATATATATATATATATACAGGTATATATATATATAAATATATATATATAAATAAATAAATAAATATATATATATATATATATATATATATATGTATATATAAATATATATATATATATATCTGGCAAAAGCGAGCATATTTTAATTCGCCAAATGGTATATTTTTGAAAAATTAACTGGTGAAAGATCACGAAACTAACACGTTTTGATGTTATAAATACTAATCAATTTTGTTATACAATGTCCCGTCGGAAGTCGTTAGGTTAACCAGTGTAGACCGCCGTGCCTAGCCTTCCTACGGGTGGACGGGTAGCCTAGCCGTAGCCAATGTTTGTATTTCGGCAAGCGTAACGATACATCTTTGAATGTTGACGCATGGACGAGTCTAAGAATAACATACTCTAGAATGTATATTATACACTGCCATCTATTGAACAACCACTAAACACGTATTCGTGCCATCTATTGAACAACCACTAAACACGTATTCGTGCCATCTATTGAACAACCACTAAACACGTATTCGTGCCATCTATTGAACAACCACTAAACACGTATTCGTGCCATCTATTGAACAACCACTAAACACGTATTCGTGCCATCTATTGAACAACCACTAAACACGTATTCGTGCCATCTATTGAACAACCACTAAACACGTATTCGTGCACGCGGCGAAAACATCTATGGCCGAAGATTAAACGGTCAGAATCGCCGCCAATCATTCGTTATTTACGGCATTTCCTTAAATAGATTGTAATTGCAGAAACAAGCGCAGCTCGCACAATACTAGATTAGAATCACATATATTCAAATTAACAATGTACAAACAAATGCGTATTGTTGAAATATACTGTAGGAGCGAAGCCCAATATAGAGTATTTATTTGAATCGACACTACCGTGATATCTAAGCGAAACATGACATCTGTGTTGAAAAACTTGTCACACGACGGACCAATTTTGCAACACAAGGTTCCAGAATACCATAACCTCGTTTGGCCTAGGTATGTTTTCGAGTTGTGGACCGATTACAGACTGACATCGCGCAGCTAAAAATCATGTGTGTGTGTGCGTGCGTGCGTGCGTGCGTGCATGCGTGCGTGCGTAAAGTGTAGAATGTATGCTTCCACGTTTGCTGCAGGGCAATATACACAGTTCCTTGGGGAGATGGCAGAATTACCGCAGCGTGTTCCTATAATAAATACTTTCAAAAATGTAATGACTCATATAGTATGACGCCAAGATACGCCACAACATCGTAATCGACTATAAATGTCCTGGAAATACATGTAAACAACGAAATGATCGATCAGGCCACAGTCTACAAAGAACGTCTTCTCTTAACACCCAATACAGAGAAAACTAGAAAAATAATTGGACTATTCTATGAATTAATCCCACAATGTTTCACCATAACTGTCACGCTAGACGCGTTCAGTGTGTTTAACGACCCAGTTCCGCTTCATTAAACATACGTTTCGTTCTGGGCGTGGCGTAGTTTCCGGTTCGCCGAACGCCCTTGGCCTATTTCTGGGAATCGTTACAAAACAACATGATATATATAACAGTAGATGCGTGCATGTCTTAATGCAGATGTGTCCGTTACTGTTAATGCAGATGTGCTTGTTCCATTCCTTTATCACCTATATGTGAGATTGAGTACTTTCTAACTGTGTGGAGGTGTCCAGTAAACCAGGTTCAAAGATAAACTAGGGTAAGGTGTGGCAAAACGCCTCTATGCTAGAAACTGATACCCCGCTCTAGCAAAAGGCTCGAAAATATTAATTTCGAGACAGCCAGTTGGACTCATCCTAATGTTGAAGACTTGACATTGTAAACCATGATATGTCCCCCTTGGCAAATCACTGTACTCATCCTAATGTTGAAGACTTGACATTGTAAACCATGATATGTCCCCCTTGGCAAATCACTGTACTCATCCTAATGTTGAAGACTTGACATTGTAAACCAATTAGAGACAATGCCTATACACTTTGGTGTGGGCGTGCTAATGTGCTCCAATTCCCGAGGTTTTCGACGCTATATATGTTTTGCGTTATATTATTGCACTAATATCGATCCAGGATTATATGCATATATCTCCGCGGAGTGTGGATGTACGTGCAAGTGTGTTGTTCAATGTTGTATTGCCCTGCTATGTCGTAAATTATGTAGACGTGGACTAAACGGCACTTTGATACATTACACACCAACGCAGCTATATATGTGTATAAGCCGTTATTTAAGAACACACGAACCCAACAGTAAATTTATTGTATTGTTACCCTTTGCCTGTTCATCTACAAATCATATACTACTTACCGACATAGTCCTCATTTAATTTGGCATGCCACAATAGCACATTATGATATCACATATCACTGTTCTGGGCCTGCTGTCAGCCGCTCAAATTTATTGATAGTTGTTGTTGATTCAATGTAGAAAATCACAGTGTAAACCTATACAAATATATCAGGGACCCGACAGTGTTTATCTAATGTGTTGTCTTGACAGTAATAAACTAGGCAAGTAGATAGCCTGTAAAACGGCGTTGTCCATTACGTTCGCCACTAGCCACAAGTGGCGATAATTAGCGAATGGGCCACATACATGTAACGGATGGGCCACGTACATATAACGGATGGGCCACGTACATGTAACGGATGGGCCACGTACATGTAACGGATTTATGCTCTTCCTCATTTTAATTATATTTAGTCAGAACGTGCGAATTTACCGATCCAGGCTTTACGGTAAAAGAGCGCCCGATTCAATCCAGAAATAGAAACTCGAGTTCTGCTGTTTTAGCCAATCGGATTTTATTAATTTGCTGCTACACGGTCATACGGATACGTTTGTTGCGAGAAAACGGCAACGCGAATCCGAGATAGAAGCTGATAGAAAGACATTTTACCGTGTACTAGTCTGGGTTGCTGATGGCTTAAAAACTCAACACTACTTGCATAAGATTGCTTTATTAATATTGCATATTTTTACACTTTGTGGCGGACATCGAAATCATATTGCACACTGCTGTTGTATTTCGTTGATGGACTGTCGAAAAGCTGCCACTCCCTGGAGGAGTAGACGGTTTGTTTTACATAGCTCACTGTTCGACGCTTTGCCAGTATCAAGACATATACAGTAATAGTTAATTCTTCTGGTATAACGACCAACTGAACATCATTGACGTCCATACCTTCCCGCGAGAACGTGTTGCTATAGATCACGTCTACGCTAACGCGTGGTGATACTTATAGACAATATGGCGTATATAAGTCGTTCCGGATATATCAGATAACCGAAGTCGTGGCTGACAAAGTTAATGTCGAACATTGGCGACAGTCCATCATTGCTAATATTAAAAGAAATGTATAACGATTTGGATTGATTACCCGAACGACTGTTTTACTTGATAATTCCACACTGAATGTATTAGTACATCTCGGGTTATTAAAAATAGTGTCCGTATAAAACGTATACTGTTTTAGTGATCTTTTGCGTCTTAATATTGTCGAAAACACACGATTTGGCGACTAATATTAAGTATTATAGTTTTACGACACGTTTAGAGACCGATCGACTGCGTTAAAAACAGCCAATAACTCTTCGCTTTTGAAGGTGAAGTAGAACGTTTTTCACCAACTGATGTAATGTTCTGTTAAAGTCCTGTTTTATTCAATGTCTGACGGTAAATATACTACACCAGTAAATGATAAACATGAAGCATAACATAACATAACATAACATAACATAACATTGTTAATTTAGGTGTACCTTGAAATAAGCAAAAACATCAAAGAATTAGTGAAATGTTATTATGTGAAACCCCTAATTAGCTGCGCATCAGTTAACCAATAAAAATGTTGTTTTTTTGCATTCCCTAGCTATTACTGGTCGTAGTAACACAAGATTATGAACGTCGGCCTGTCAATCCACATGAGCATGGTTCGAATCATGTAGCGCCAAGATGAAGATTGGCACATATAGATGAGTGATTAGCTACAGACAGTGCTGACATAATGCGAACTAACAACTTTCGCGCACTGTTTGCAGCGTGGCTTCTTGCTTCCAAGAGTAGTCGAGTGGGTGTTGGAAGGTGTATCACGTGGTGAAGCATAAAGGGCTTTATGGTGGTTCTAAGGACTGAATACCGCTGTATAATAATTTTACTTGATCTTACGACATATAAACTATAATGAATAATCCATCAAAATTACGACTACTATTAATATGCCTCACATATGGTTTTATTTCCGAGGCTTCGCTGCTCGTGAATGATGCAGACAAGGCGATACTGAGTCGGTGAATGAACATAGGATACAGTGGAGTTATCACAAGCGCCAGGTTGGAGCACCGTTACATCGATGAAAGTCAGCTCGAAAATCATTCGCCGACCAACTAAAATATAATCGGACATCGTCCTCGTAAATGTTTATATTATAAATTATAATGTCTTCGCATATATCACAATGGTTTGATGCACGATTGACGTCCATTGCCTATTTGCGTAGACATATCATCTCACAGCAAAGAGAAATCGTCTGCTGTTAAACGCCAATTGTCAGATAGCATATGACGTTATGGACCATATACGTTATCCCTTTGTCCGTCGAAATGCTTCCAGTGTAGAATAGGGCGAGCGTAGGAGGAAGTTCGTGCGTTCATAATCACTTTCGCTATATTTATATTTTATGATTTAACAAGGTTGCAGTTCACAGCCATAGGTTCCAGATTACAAGGAAGGCGTTAACTTATCGAAAGTCCAACAATTGTTTATCTATGTATAGCCCGCCCTAATTAGATATATGCCAATGTTATTTTTTAACATATTCAGACTTCACAAAATTACGAGATAATTAGGTCCAGTAATGTATCGTCCTCTGTGAAACTGGATATGTGATTCAAAATATCAATAACAAAGACAATTAAATACCACCATTCATTAGAGTCCAACTAATGAAAATCCTCGCAATGCAATCTCATTGACATTGCTTAAATCAATGTGTAGCTTGAGCTCGCAGGCGATTAAAATCCGTCGTTTAAGCTTTGAAGTTCTCTGTGACGTTTCTCTGTGACGTCAGTAGCCACACGGGTTCCACCGCGTGGGGACCTCGTCCGTTTTTACAATTTCACACTACATAATAAAATAATATGTTCGCTCGTGAGTTGCATCATTTTTGTATTGAAGGCAATGTACGACAACTATGGTATATATATATATTTTATATATATATATATATTTCGGCAGTGATCTCAAGAGGCGCTCTTTATCGAAGCATTTTTGCAGTTCGAATGAGCTTATGCGGACGTTTGACGAATACTACATAATTGGGAACAATTATAGAAAAAAGGCAAAGGGTTACGAACAAGTGTACGTACCTACTTCCAGACAGCCTCTCATTCCAAAGAAAACTAACGTTTCCTGGCGATAATTGCAAACTTTTCTAAGATGTAACTATTTACATGTCTAATTCACCAATGAGCACATAAATTAGTTTATATTTATTTTTTACTAGGAATATTAGCAAAGATTTAAAAAAAAACCAGTAACAGGCACTTAAATGGACGACGAGAACGTGAAACTGCCGCGTCTCCCCTAGTGGATCACCCGGAGACAGCCGCCAGGCGGCGTTTGACCTCACTTACTGCACCCGTTTGACCTAAAACTCGACGTACATTTGTCGCGTAGGACACCGCGGCATTTGATATGATAATTACTTCTAAACAGCATCATGATGTGTATGGTGTGTAAACTGGGACAGTGTCATGACTAAGTAAGTCTTCAATGAGCGTTGTTGTCGTTGAAGTGTCGTCGCTGCGATTAGTCGGTGTTTGATGTTCTGTCTGTTCTGTTACTATTTCACAAAGGCCAAACAACTCATTCGTGTGCTAACAGTAACGTGCAGAAAAGGCAGCGTAGATAGGTCGGCGATAGTACTTATTTATGTGCGTGCAATGATTTTATTCACGCTGCTGTTCTTCTCTTGATTGAATATCAGTTATCCATGTGTTTGTTTTATGTATTAGCAAATATTTATTGTTATTAAGCATAGTAAGAATATCTAAGTGGCTGTAGTTAATGGATGTGTGTGTGTGTGTGTGTGTGTGTGTGTGTGTGTGTGTGTGTGTGTGCGTGCGTGCGTGCGTGCGTGCGTGCGTGCGTGCGTGCGTGCGTGCGTGGGCGACGCGAATGCTTCATGTGCTTAGGCTTGCGTGCATGCGTGAAGCGTTTTCAACCAGACGTGTAGAAACAATAATCACAACTGTCGACAATTGTAGACCGGGGCTAGTTGCTACAATGCACAGTTAAGGTGACTTTTTAAAAGTACGTCTGATGCATCATTTATTGCAATGTAATTCATAATTCGTATTAGTATATTTTACTATGACAATGATATTCCGTATTATAATTCATGTTGCTACAGCAAAGAACGTGTGAATCGCGATACAAATGCCTCTCATACTGGCACACGTGTTCACAACTTTATATGCTTTTAACGTTTAGCTACCAACGGGAACACATCCGCGGACTATTACGCAACAAGCAATTGTCAATGGAATATGAATTATTGAATGCATATAAAATAGTGCCTGGCAATGTATGTGTAACGCGATGCCTGTTTTATTGAATGGTACGCACACGCACGCACGCACGCACGCACGCACGGCATGGCATCGTATTCTATAAAATCATAGTCCTAGTTTCATTCACGAAACGTCATAATTGGTTGCGTGAGATTATATTATGTGGGCATAGCTAAAGAAGTGGGCCAACAAAGACATAACAGATGCTGAATTAGGACTGACAGGATGTGTAATGTTTAGGAAAGATCGAATAGGAAGAAGGGGAGGGGGAGTTATTTTATATGTTAAAGAATCTATTCAGGCTTATGAAATAAAACTAGAAAGGGAAGCAGATTGCGATGAAGCTGTTTGGTGCAAAATTGTTTCAGGAAATTCAAAATTAACTATTGGATTAGTTTACCGAAATTCAAACATAAACGAAGAGGACAACCCAAAAATAAAAAACGCTATAAAGGAAGTTAGTAAAGGGGGATGTATCATAATGGGAGATTTTAACCATGGACACATACAATGGAATTATCTAGAGAGCACAAGGAGTGAGGCCAACAATTTCTATTTTTAGTCCAGGATAGCTTTCTTACTCAGCACGTGCTAGAACCAACCAGGGGAGAAAATGTATTAGATATAGTTTTGTCATAGCAAAAAGAATTAGTGGACAATGTAGAAATACTTGAACCATTGGGTAACAGTGACCATAATCAAATACATTTTGACATCAATGTAAAATCAGAAAGTAAAAATAAGAAAACGTACAAGAGAAACTTCCACAAAGGTAACTACAAAGATATGAGAAAATACTTAGCAAAGTTAGATTGGAATAACATGCTGATGAATAAGACCGCAATTGAATGTTGGAATATTCTAAAATATGAAATTGAGAGTATCATCGATAAATTTGTTCCCTTCCAAAAACAAGGAAAACGATGTAGAAAGAAACACTTGTCAAAAGAGGCTATTAGAAAAATAGTGTTAAAACAAACTATGTGGAGGGTTTATAGGCGTACCAGAAAGGAAGAATACTATGCAAATTACAAAGAGGAACTTAATGCAGCTACAACTGAAATCAGACAATCTATAAGGAGCTATGAGCAAAAACTAGCATGTAACATAAAAAATGACAGCAAGAGTTTTTATGCATATGTCAGGAGTAAACAAAACGTACAAGACAAGGTTGGACCTCTAGAAGACAGTACTGGAAATATAATATCACAGGGGTTTTTAATATTAATTTACTATTTAGGATTGTTAGTTGTAACTCCAGAAATGGTACCTAAGAAAATAAAGGCAATGAAGGATAATAAATCACTGGGAGTGGATGGGATTCCTCCAAAATTACTAATGGAAACAGTAGAACAAATCAGTATACCACTTGCAACAGTATTCAACATGTCATTAAAAGAGGGAGTTGTTCCGTTTGAATGGAAAGAAGCCAACATCATACCATTATTTAAAAAGTGTTCGAGAAATAAGTCAGAAAATTACAGACCAGTGAGTTTAACGTCAGTGATTTGTAAATTATTAGAAAGGTTAATTAAAGACCATATGGTGGACTTCCTCGTGAAGCATAAATTATTAAATTCATCTCAACATGGATTCCTTAAAGCGAAGTGGATAGACGTGGGATCGCCAGTAGATATTATCTACTTAGATTTTCAGAAAGCTTTTGACAAAGTGCCACATCAAAGATTCCTACTTAAATTAAAAGCCCATGGTATCGGGGATAGCATAACTGATTGGATAGAACAATGGCTGACTGACAGAAGACAACGAGTTGTAGTAGATGGAGAAGTTTCATCGGTTTTGAGTGGGGTACCTCAAGGATCAGTATTAGGACCTACATTATTCTTAATATATATCAATGACTTGGACGACAGTATAACAAGTAACGTACTGAAATTTGCGGATGACACAAAACTGTTTAGAAAGGTTAATACTGATGGTGATAAACAACATTTACAAAACGATCTAGACAGATGAGTGAAATGGTCTGAGAAATGGCAGATGTTGTTCAATTTTGGGAAATGTAAATGCCTACATACAGGACATGGGAACTTGGATGTACACTATAAAATGGGAGATACTGTTCTGGGTACTACTGTAAAAGAAAAGGACTTAGGAGTTACAATAAGCGCTGATATGAAAGTTTCAGAGCAGTGTGGTATTGCAGCTTCAAAGGGTAATCTAATTCTTGGATTGATTAGAAGAAACATAACATACAAGGGAAAAAAGTTAATTATACCTCTTTATAAAGCAATAGTTAGACCTCATTTAGAATACTGTATACAAGCATGGAGACCATATCGTAAGAAGGATATATATACGCTTGTACGCATACAAAGGAGAGCAACTAACATGATTCTAGAACTGAGAGACCTTAGTTATGAAGAACGCCTGAACGAATGTGGTTAAACAAATCTAGAGACAAGGAGGTTAAGAAGAGATCAGATTGAAGTTTTTAAGATATTGAATGGGTATGAAAGTATTGATAGAAATATGTTTTTCTCACTCAAGAAGGATAGCAGAACTAGAGGACGAGGTAAAATTAGTAAAGGATCAATGTAGATTGGACATCAGGAAGCACTCGTTCTCACAGAGGACAATAAATGAATGGAACAAATTGTCTACAGATTGTGTAACTGCTAGCAGCGTGAATATGTTTAAAAACAAGGTTGGCACATATCTCAGGAGGGCGGGTTATAAGTAAATGAACATTGTTGGACTCTCGATAAGCCAATGGCTTCCTTGTCCACTTGCCATCTGGGCCTTTGGCTTGGATGGCAAATCTTGTTAAATTTTGTTAAAGTGTTATGCTGTTGAAAAGTCAGTGATTTCCTTGCCTCTTTAATTTTGTGTTCTTGACTCCCGATGTGTGGACAGTGTGTCCGTTGGTGGACTTCCAAGCAATTATGTCGAGTCGAAGGTAACTCCATATGTGCGTTATGTTTTCGTAAAGCAACTCTGTAACAACGTGTCCTGGTATACAACTATAGCACCGGCCTCCCAACTTTTTACACTATATTCCGCTGTGTGCAGATATTAACTCAACTGTATAGTTGTGTACTTCGCTGTCGAAATAGCAGACCGAACAGCTTTCACACGGTGACTTCAGCGTAACCGGAGTTCAGACCATGTCTCACAGAGAGTGAAATTAAATGCGTTTTGAGTAGTCCCAATGACCGGGCACCGCGCTATTTGGCAGAACACGTTTGTTTAATTGCATGTACTCAATGTTAATGTCTGCTGATCTAACATAATTATAGTGCTATTGAATAAATCGTCTGACGAGAAAGATGGCTGTGTAATGGCAAAATATGAAGTTATGGTAAAACGCTGTGCAATAATTATGTAGTACGCATAAAAGCGAACATGTGTACGACTGGTAAGTTTATACTGATCCATATTTCGTGTTTTCAGTGAACGCTCCCGTTACGTGCCACGTCATCGCCATGGCTACAATTACGGCGGCCATTGCTCGAATGTTCCTTGTCACGTGCGTGTTGTATCACGTGACATTGGTGACGGGCATCGAAGACTACATAAGCAATCGCGATATTACTCCTGCTGCCAAGAAATGTTTCAAGGTTAGAACGATTTAATTCGACATCCATGAAGAGAAATACTGCGTCAGCAAGAATATTTGGCTTTAAACTATAAAACTTCTTCATATCATTATTCAGAAAACATACTTCAAATACACTGTGAGGAAGCTAGGTTTAATAGTTAAAATAGATGTTCAACGCAGATGGATTTTTTTCTTTTTTCTTTTCATTATTCAAGGATTATCGATGTCACAAACAGTGGTTTCTCGCAATATTGAGCGGCTAAGATGAATCCGATTGGGAGGAACCTCCGCCTAAAAGGAACAACTCTGAAATCCCTGTTCCGAGTATACACTATTCTGTCCTGCAGTGTTTTATGTACCGATGCAGAGGCGGATCTAGGCTTGTTGGCCGGGGGGGGGTCTCAGTCAGTCGTAGTCATGTGGTTCTACTTACGAACGGGGGAACACACCTGTGTCGTTCTACTTACGAACGGGGGAGGGGAGGGAACACACCTCTGTCGATCTACTTACGAACGGGGGAGGGGAGGGACCACACCTGTGTCGTTCTACTTACGAACGGGGGAGGGGCGGGCGGGCGGGGGGCGGGAGGGGCGGGCGGCGGGAGGGGCAGGAAGGCAGGCAGTATGTGTCAACAATAAAACTGCTTTTATTTCACACATTTCGCAAAACATTTCAAGTCATGGTGTTTCCTTCATGTTCTGCTGTACGTCTCCCTGCAGGAGGAGGTGTGGCCGTGCGGCCTTCCCCTCACTAACTTCCCGTGGAACCACAGCCGCTTTGACGCCTACCTCTCAGACAGCAAGATGCCGGCTCTGTTCCCCGACGACCAGAAGCGTGACTACAAGGCATTCCTCGCCATATTGAAGAAGGCCAAAATATACGTAAATATCCATGAACCATGAGTTGTGCTGATGTCTAGCCGTGTTGAAGAAGACCAAAATATAGACTTTTTGTTAAATTTCTTGCCATATTGCTGTAAGTTATCGTAGATCATATGTCTTCTTTCATTCCTTGCTAAGTCGAGGGAGATAAAATTATATGTATGATATTGTATGCATGGACCATGAATTGTGTTGAATGTCATGTCATGTTGAAACAAGTATATGTAAGTATATGTAAGCATATATAAGCATATGTAAGTATATGTAAGTATATGTAAGCATATGTGAGCCAGTGGCGTATTTAGGGGGTGAGCCCCTGGTTTACACTTATTATTTGTCGTATGTAACCTGACGCGCCACTACATGGTAGCAGGGTAAAGTAGTGGGTAAGTATGCGTGGCCCCCTTTGCGAGGTCCTAAATACGCCAAATAAATAAATACGCATTCGTGAACCATGAGTTATCTTGCCTATGTATTGCTATGTAGAATAAGACCCGCGTAGACGTATATGTTTGTGGACTATGTTTTACGTTGAATTCCATTAACATTGCAATCATCGTTTATTCCATCGTCATATCAAACCCGACTACAATGCATTCCATTAAGAAAACTCATTTGGATACAGATTAACCGACAATACTATGCACAATATATCGTAAGGCGCAAATTCGCAATACTATTTCGTGAACAGTGAGCTACGCTATTAATGCATCGGAAGTCGTTCCCCTAAAGATAGTCCCCGAAGTTTCAGTAATCTCGGAAGGCAATATTTGTGTTAGCAAACGTGAACTGAAATGCTACTCGTTCTATGAGGGATAAACCCCTGTGCATAAATGTAAATGTTCATAAATACGGCCCCGTTTGGAAATCCTTTCTACGGACTTTCACCGTTCGTTATTCTGTTGTGTTGTCCAGAGTCTGCTCGGATCCTGCATGGGCTACGGACACCGCGTTCCACTGCTGAGAGAAATGTTTGGGTATTTCTTCGGCTCTTTCGAAAAGCCAGGATCAGACCCAGACGTACTGGTAAGTCTTAAACATGTGGCTGCTAAGGGATAATCTCAAAACATGGATGTATCACGCTGCACGAAGCCAGTTTCGTTTACCCCCCCTCCGCCATACGATTTAATAGCGCGACCCGTGGATACCCGTGGCTACCCGTGACAATGTCGTCGTCCTCCATGCTACAACCGTCACATTACAGACGTAACGCAAATTTGCCTGAGAATAGATAACTGTTTCACTGGGCCCATGGCATACGAATGAAGTTCCAGTGACTTCGAGACGGTATCGGATACCCCTTCAAGGATACTTGGCTCCTTGAAAAAAAAAATTTTTAACATGGAAAATGGCACATTTGTAGACTACGACACTTCTGTTGCGCACTGAATTAAGTTTCTAATTTCCGATTAGCAGAATATGGACCGGTCAGTGATGGAAGGATCCCTGCGTATGTAGACAACATTTGGACCGGTCAGTGATGGAAGGATCCCTGCGTATGTAGACAAAATATGGACCGGTCAGTGATGGAAGGGTCCCTGCGTATGTAGACAAAATATGGACCGGTCAGTGATGGAAGGAACCCTGCGTATGTAGACAAAATATGGGCCGGTCAGTGATGGAAGGATCCCTGCGTATGTAGACAAAATATGGGCCGGTCAGTGATGGAAGGATCCCTGCGTATGTAGACAAAATATGGACCGGTCAGTGATGGAAGGAACCCTGCGTATGTAGACAAAATATGGGCCGGTCAGTGATGGAAGGAACCCTGCGTATGTAGACAAAATCGTCTTGTTGTTGGCGACATCTGACTGGGAGCATGGCTATGTTGTGTTTCTCAAACAAACATTACAGGATTTGACAAAAACTCTACAGCATTTCAGTAACGTGACATGCAACAACGTGTGCCAATGGCTATGAATTAGAATACTAATCGCTATTAGCATGGTCTACTATGGAAAACAAATAGTCATCTTCCCCCACTTGCATGGATCAAAGTCAGCTCCTTTGTGAAATGTGATAGGCTAAATATAACAGCTGGTTACCCCCCCCCCACCGTAAATATGTTCGTGTAGTGCCATACTTCGGTGTGTTGAAATTATCCCTATTTAACTGTGTATACTGTGTAGGAAATTAAACACAAACACACGCGAAACAAACCCTCACAAACACACGACACACACATAGTATGTCGCACGCACGGGCGCGCACGCACACATGCATGCACGCACGCACGCACATATTTTAAAGTTGGAATAGTGAACAAATAGGGTGGGTCGGCAAAAAAGAACGAAAATGCCCCCACAGAAGACGAACCAGCGCTCCCTCACAGGGGACATACGCTGGGGCAAATATATAGGAATAACTGAAGGGCACGCACAATATAATTTATACTAATGACATTTTAATGAACACAGCTGCAAATGATTTTAGCTGCTTGAATAACAATCACTTGTTTTTGGTCGCTGTGGCGTTAGATTCGTGTCACCGATACGGCTAACGTAGAAATAATTATGCTAATATCACAGCTGTCGTGAGGGGAATTTAAATGTTACTGATAGCAATTCCGTAGTTACTGCTCATGACAACAACAACAGCTGCTACCCGATGTACCTCCAACAACAACAGCAGCAGCAACTAATTACTAGGATTATGAGTATGGATTATAGTTATAATTACACTAATAGTGATAATAATAATATAAAAACAACAACAATAAAATATGCTATGTTAAATGTCATAGATTCAGCGTCGACTATTTACAGGACATTGAGACACTGTATTTATTAATGTTTATAACATATCGGGTCAAAACAGTATCCATACAACACGTGCCATGTAATCTCTTGATATTTTCACAAATGCTATTTCAAATAAACGATTCCAGTTTTCGACATAAAATGATGATTGCGATTATTGACACGCACAATAAATCACCTAATGCAAATCTGTTACATTCCTTTAAACAAAAACACAGAACAAAAATAGCTGAATCGTCACCAGCGTGTGACACGTTATGACCACACATTAACCGGTTGGATAAAGCGCACCGTCACCATTGGGTGATTGGTGGTATAACTCGACCAGATATAATGACCGGTGATTACCTTTCAGTTTCACAGTTCACGATTCGGTTAGCGTTAGCCGTCTGTAATGTACAATGAAGTATATGATCGGACGACAGACACTTCGTTTCGGTAACAAAGTCATGATGAATGTTGATGCATCCTAAAACGGTTGCGGTTGATGTCAGCGCGCACAAATTGGCACTTTGTAATGTCGCCGCTGGCAAAATAGACCACCAGTCGCACGTCATTTCCGGTGTAACTGGTGCGCAATAAATTCTTTCGACCCGGCGATTTATGGCCGCGGACAATAATTGCCATCGTGAAACGTGAGACGGCTGACATTGATCGTTTAGAAAACATTCGGACAGACAGGTGCTACAGGCACTTGCAAAATGTTTGATACAGCGACTGCTGGAAAAACACTTTTGAGAACATTTGGGAAGCCATGGGAGCAGAACGTTATGTAGCCTTGTTCTTCTCTATCGATGTTCCAGAATGTTGTAGAAATGTGATATTCAAATAAAATAATAATAATAATAGTAATCAAACTATTGTAACCACGGAAGATTTACCGGGTATATGTGTGTGTGTGTACGTGTGTGTGTGTGTGTGTGTGTGTGTGTGTGTGTGTGCGTGCGTGCGTGCGTGCGTGCGTGCGTGCGTGCGTGCGTGCGTTCGTGCGTTCGGTGTTATCCACATACACACTAACCGTTCATACCGATTGCAAATGCCTTCTTAATTCAGACTTATTCATTAGTTAAGTAAGCTTTGATTTAATATTCACGCCATAGGCATAGCGTTTACTGAAACACATATTCCGGCCCAAATCGGTGTGAACATTGTATGAAACGCACGCATGTACGTAGTGTGTGTGTTCACTCACGCACACACACACGCGCACGATTACGCACATGAAGCGTACGCGTAGCCCACACACGCACGCACGCACACACGCACGCACGCACGCACGCACTGAATGTGTTGTGACAAAAAGGGAGTCGTAGCATGGAATTACACTGCAGCGAAACCGTGAATTGAACATAAATAACTCAGCATTCATTGTAAATCCACCCACACAGTCGTAACCATGTCGTATTCAACGTTTATAACATTGATGTGCAACCAATGAAATATTCTCACCAGCCGACAAAGCATGACAAGCACAACAGGTGTCAGATGTAGTTTTTATGGTGCCCTGAAATAGCCAACGCTACGTTCAATGTAAGCACGCAAAGGAAACCCCAAACCTATCTGGAATCGCCACTGTCATACACGCGATGACACGGTCTCTGTCCCAGTTTGTGGCCGGTAAATTAATCTTCTCACGTTTGTGTCTTTAAAAAGATAATTTGGTTGCCAATCGTCATGAATCTTCACTGTTCTCGAAAGCTTATGTTTTTGGTGTAGTTTTCTTGTGTTAATTAAAATGTAGCCGTGTTTGTCAGATGTAAACGTATATATTTGCCAGTTTAAAAATGAAGTCAATTCATTTACCCTTTGAGATGTTGTTATCATTTAATGATAAAATAACTAAAATATTTGTCAAACCTATTTTGGAAGTTATGCGTGTTATTATTATTGTGTTATTATTATTTTTTTAAAGTGCTTAAGTAAGCTAAATGAACTTTGTTGAAAATTATAATACTGGGTGTGGCTGTCACGAGAGCGACCAACAATGGTCTTAGTGGCAGTTTCCCTGACACGTTTTAAGTTTATCTACAGCAAACTGATAGTCCATGTCTAGGCTATTGTAATGTCATTATACTTCAGTTTTATTCATTTTAGTTTACAATACACGTATTACTTGTTATTTATCAACACATGTTAATTGAGCTGTAGATTTTCACTGTATTGACAACAGTACTGTTTAATCTGTGGGTCAAATAAACCCTTCCGATTCCGATTCCGATAGTGTGTGCATGAAACATGTCGACGCAAAATTGAAGCCACGACGAGTACCGAGGCTGTTCCGACAACGGTGGATCTGGAGTTAGTGCGGTTAACAGATCGCCCACACTATTAATAGCAATGACATTAGCAATAACAATAATAATAATAGTAATAATAATAATAATAATAATATAATAATGTCAACGTTGTTAACTACATATTATGTACAATTATTGTTGCGTAGGCGTATTAATAATATATCCACGCAGTTATGTTCCGGGTACCGGAGCAAATTCTTTACAGTTTTTTCTTCTTTCGTGTTGGTTTTGGTTCAATGCAAAACTCTGAACAATAAAATGACGCAGTAGCGACTCTCTTCCTCCCTTCTCCTTCTCTCTCTCCTCCCTCCCCTCTCTCTCTCTCTCTCTCTCTCTCTCTCCCCTCTCTATCTCTATCTCCCCTCTCTCTCCCCCCCTCTCTCTCTCTCTCTCTCTCTCTCTCTTTCTCTCTCCCCCTCTATCTCTATATCCCCTCACTATCTCCCCTCTATCTTTCTCTCTCCCGTCTCTAATTCCCACTCTCCTCTTTCTCTCTCTCACCCTATCTCTCTCTCTCTCTCTCTCTCTTTCTCTCTCCCCCTCTATCTCTATATCCCCTCTCTATGTCCTCTCTCTCTTTCTCTCTCCCTTCTCTAATTCCCACTCTCCTCTTTCTCTCTCTCACCCTATCTATCTCCCCCCTCTCTCTCTCTCTCTCTCTTTCTCTCTCTCCCTCTATCTCTATATCCCCTCTCTATCTCCCCTCTCTCTTTCTCTCTCCCGTCTCTATCTCCCCCCTCTCTCCTCTTTCTCTCTCTCTCTCCCCCTCTACCCCTCGCCTCTCTCTCTCCTCCATCTTCCCCTCTCCCTCGCTCTCCTCTCTCCGTCTCCTCACATACACACACACGCACACACATGCGCAGCCGACAGAACAAAGCAAAATGGGTGAACGCAGCTAATTCCTAAGCTAACGATATGCAACTACTCATACGACGTAAATAAACCCGCACAATCAGGAACGCGTCGACGATTCCGTCAACATCTGCGTATTTGTGTTCATCTTAATCATATTAACAGCAGCGGCAAAGCGGGCGATTAAGCGCTGCCACCTGTCAGCAAGTGTTGAAAATACAACGTCCGAGGATAGGTCATCGGTGATCGGGTATTACATGGAGTCGTGTAGTGGCGGCCGACGAACGCCAGTGACGGCTTCGATATTGTAAACAAATTAATCATAGTTTTACTACAAAATGTGTGCCAAAAACAGTGCAGATTATCGAGGAATACGAGTTGTTTATTTCCGGCCGAGCTATTCAGTGCGTAGCGAAATTAATAAAAGCAGTTAATATAGTTTTAGTGCTGCCTTAAACCTTAAAGTAGCAAACTTCATGATAACTGAATATGACTTTTGTGTACCTAAACGTGATACTTTCAGTATATGCGAACACATTGTTCTCTGCTGTGCAAAATGTGCTATATGCATTGTATTTTTAGTCACGTTGGTCTGGTTACTGTAGGGCATTATAAACAAGCACCTGATAGTATCTGGGGTTGTCACTTAGGCTAATAATGATTGTTGTAAAGTGACATTTGTTCCGTTTGGCCTCAGCGGTAGAACGTATGAGTCTCCTGCACTCCTCATTACTTATCACACATCATCATCATCATCACCACCGCCCTCATCATCATCGTCGTCGTCGTCATGGGCGTAATGGCCGTCATCGTCACCATCGTCATCGTAATCGTCATCATCACCATCGTCATCATCATCATCGTCATCACCATCGTCATCATCATCATCGTCATCACCATCGTCGTCGCCATCACCATCGTCATCATCATCATCAGCATCATCATCATACTCATAATCATCATCATCATCGCCATCATCGCCATCATCGCCATCATCATGCTCGTCATTGTTCCTACTGCGTTGTTGCACAAACGTTGTGTTCACCTACATTATCACAATACTATCAGTTAGTATCACGCCTCATAGACTCATCACTGTGCAGTGTGATTGACAGCTCACGACCTTCTTCATTTAACAATGCTAATTTGCTTAACACGGACCATCTTATCTCCAGGTGACAGAAACTAAGTTCAACAGCATCCCAGTGAAGTTGTACCAGCCCAAGGCCCAACATAAAGGCCTACGCCCGGCCATCTTCTTCATACACGGCGGCGGCTGGACACTAGGCAGTGCTGGTAAGTGACGTGGTTTCCACGGATATTAAGTAACGTCGTCTTTGTTTGATCTTTGACTAACACGAATTGATATTTCAAGTATTGTATTCCAGCGTTTTTCTTGGACACTCATTCCCCTCCATCCATCCATCCATCCATCCATCCATCCATCCATCCATCCATCCATCCATCCATCCATTCGTCTCAATCTATGTTTTTTTCACTCACTCACTCACTCACTCACTCACTCACTCACTCACTCACTCACTCACTCACTCACTCACTCACTCACTCACTCACTCACTCACTCACTCACTCACTCACTCACTCACTCACTCACCCACCCACCCACCCACCCACCCACCCACCCACCCACCCACCCACCCACTCACTCACTCACTCACTCACCCACCCATTCATTTACTCACCCACCCACCCACCCACCCACCCACCCACCCACCCACCCACCCACCCACCCACCCACCCACCCACCAACCAACCAACCCACCTACTCACTCACCGTTTCTCTAATTTAGCAGTTGTTCCATACTTTCCACCGTTTCTTCCTACAGACGAGATGGACGGCATCACTCGTAGGATGGCAACAAGAGGCGACTTTGTCGTAGCGTCAGTTAAGTAAGTATTATCATAGTTACTTTACATACCATTCTACTAAAACTGCTTCTATCAAAAAGGTAGGTCAGTAGGGTCCATCCAGTCAGACTCTTGTAGGGAGTCAGCTACGGCAGACCGCCGTCCACAATGCGAGCTCGGCTCCTCTCACACGCCCGACCAGGAAGCTGCTCCGGCCGCGGGAACTAGAATCAGAAATAGAGATCACGACAGGATACACATTTACCCCTTGTGTGGGGTTTTTACTTCCCCTGCGTAGACCCCAGGTAGAATGGCCCAGCGGTGTCTACTGTTTCTTCCGAAAGACTTAGTTGCTGTTACACCAGCTTTCGCGGACGCAGTGTATGGATCCTGTTCTTAAATACGCTGTGCATATTAACATTGTCAATGTATTCGTGTAGACACTTCCACAGTCGACTAGTACTCGAGTAGGTGGTCATTTAAGGAGATTTAACAAGATTGCCATCCAAACCTACAGGTTCCAAATGGCAAATGGACAAGGAAGCCTTTATCTTATCGAGAGTCCAATAATTGCATCATTTATGTATAACCCGCCCTTATCGGATATATGTCAATTTTATTTTAAACACATTCAGACTAGTATTAACACAATTATTTGACAGTCCGTTCCATTTATTTATCACCCTCTGTGAGAACGTGTACTTTTTCATGTCCAACCTACACTCTTCCCAAACTACTTTCCTTAACTCCTTAACTACTGCCACTTTGCGTCCTCTGGGTTTAGTGTTTACTTTAAGTCTTAAGAACATATTCCTATCAATATCCTCTTAACTTAACCATTCACTATTATTACACGTGGAATGAGGGATCTGACAGTCTAAGGAATGTTGTCGCGTTTGCGGTAGTGTTCACGGGAACGAGATATTTGTATTGTGGTACAACCTCCACGCTATTACATAGCGTCTGCATCTGCCTGCAAAGTTGTCAACACACCAGTCACTTTGAATAACGTAGATGTAGAACATACCTGGCTATGCAACGTTTGGTCATATGTAGTAAGTTTATGTACACGAATCACGCATGTTATCGTTTGATGCAATGTTATTGTTGTGACGTGGGTCTACCATTCATTGTTAATCAAAGATATGTCGCCTGTGAGATAATGTCTCAAGTTTGACATGTTTACAGTTTTTTTTTATATGACTATTAATATAATAAATTTATGTAATTGATGTCAGATGGGCTGTGTGTCCATTAGGGCGGAAATTTCTGTACAAATGGGCCAACTATTCAAAGATACAGCCTATTAGACCAATTCCAATATAGCGAGTGAATGTTAACCAACCAACCAACCAACCAACCAACCAACCAACCAACCAACCAACCAACCAACCAACCAACCAACCAACCAACCAACCAATCAACCAACCAACCATCCAACCTACCAACCAACCAACCAATCAACAATCAAGCACGTCATCCAACTAATCGGCCAACCAAGAAAGATTTTATCAATGTAAACATTGTGAAATATGTAAAGCCGCGAGGTGTATTTTGAACTTAGTTGGACAAACTTATCCTATATGTCTGTATCTGTTTCGAGCACTAAAGCAGCAACATGGAAAATATACTATTACCAAAACCAGAACCACAGTGGACACACGCGTATCGCAAGCACAGGTTTCAAAGTCTCGCATAGTGTCCCAGTGTTCGATAGTTGAAGGTGGGGCAGTACGGATTCATGCACAATACCAACAGCCAAAGATGCGGCCGATTCGACTCGTACAACGCTGTGTTAATGATGTGGTTTTGGAAACTAAACACCATCACGGACACCGCCCAAAATGTCGTCGAGTGAAGCAGCGTGTCTAATTGGAACAGTTAACGACGGCTTCAGCCGAATCATCGTAGCTATTTGTTGGTCGGTCGTAACAGGACGTGGATGTTCTTGCTTGTACCTGGCACGGCGGATCAGTTGGCTTGGTGCGTCGTCATGGCGACCACGAGGTACGGCCTACTGGGTTCGAGTCATGGTCGTTCGGCACAAAATGTTGCAAATCGCCGACTCATCTAGCATAGGCATATATGTATCGGAAGTTGAAAATCTGTGTCTGTCGGATGAGGCGTGAATAGGTAAGTCTCTTCTACCTAAAATCCCCAAACGGGGGGGGGGGGGGTGATGGTGGTAAATATCTTGCGTAACATGAATATATTCTGGTCTCTACCTGAAAACCCCTCAAACAAAGAAAATACCTTCACTGATCTGGATAAAAGGTTGTTTGAAGACACAAAGTGCCAACTAATAATTATCGTGGATCTTCTTAGTTAATATTATAATCTACTTTATTGCCGAACAGTTGTGATGTCAGTAGAGAGGTTAATAACATTTTGGACCGTTGGATGACCGCAGTAATATAAAACATTTCATCAATGCAAAACCCAAAATGTTTACACGTTAAACTGTGATAGCCAAAGTCATGCAGCACATAGGAATGTGGTCTTTGTATTTTCAAGTATCGGTCGATGTGTATAGTGGTGTCAGATGTCATGCGGCACAGAGGAATATGGTCTATTATATTCAAGTATTGGTCGATGTCTATAGTGGCGTCACATGTCATGCGGCACAGAGGAATATGGTCTATTATATTCAAGTATTGGTCGATGTCTATAGTGGCGTCAGATGTCATGCGGCACATAGGAATGTGGTCTATTATATTCAAGTATTGGTCGATGTCTATAGTGGCGTCAGATGTCATGCGGCGCATAGGAATGTGGTCTATTATATTCAAGTATTGGTCGATGTCTATAGTGGCGTCAGATCACATGCAGCACATATGAATGTGGTCTATTATATTCAAGTATTAGTCGATGACTATAGTGGCGTCAGATGACATGCAGCACATAGGAATGTGGTCTATTATATTCAAGTATTGGTCGATGTCTATAGTGGCGTCAGATCACATGCAGCACATATAAATGTGGTCTATTATATTCAAGTATTAGTCGATGACTATAGTGGCGTCAGATGACATGCAGCACATAGGAATGTGGTCTATTATATTCAAGTATTGGTCGATGTCTATAGTGGCGTCAGATGACATGCAGCACATATGAATGTGGTCTATTATATTCAAGTATTGGTCGATGTCTATAGTGGCGTCAGATGACATGCAGCACATAGGAATGTGGTCTATTATATTCAAGTATTAGTCGATGTCTATAGTGGCGTCAGATGACATGCAGCACATAGGAATGTGATCTATTATATTCAAGTATTGGTCGATGTCTATAGTGGCGTCAGATGTCATGCAGCACATAGGAATGTGGTCTATTATATTCAAGTATTGGTCGATGTCTATAGTGGCGTCAGATGTCATGCAGCACATAGGAATGTCGTCTATTATATTCAAGTATTGGTCGATGTCTATAGTGGCGTCAGATGTCATGCTGCACATAGGAATGTGGTCTATTATATTCAAGTATTGGTCGATGTCTATTGTGGCGTCAGATGCATAAATTGCCAATGAATTCCTTGTCCACATCTGACGCGTGTATCGAATGGTTCCCTTCTTAGATCTGTGTTAAATGTAGATACTTGATTCCACTAAAGACGCGACGTCTGCATGACGTCATTGTTGCGTACAGTCACCGGCATCTAACTGAACCAATTCCTAATTTCAATCCATTGAAATTTCGCTTGATGAGACTTTCTTAAATGTTGGCAGTAAATCAACTAAACAGCAGGTGGTAGGCCTCGTCGGTGTCAGGGTGTACTAAGTACAATGTCAGGGTGTACTAAGTACAATGTCAGGGTGTACTAAGTACAATGTCAGGGTGTACTAAGTACAATGTCAGGGTGTACTAAGTACAATGTCAGGGTGTACTAAGTACAATGTCAGGATGTTTTAAGTACAATGTCAGGGTGTACTAAGTACAATGTCAACAATGTAATTCGAGGAGGCGGGGCAGATTTTAAACGGCCTTTTTCGACCCAATTATCGTTCATATATAACCGTACGAAAACGGGCAACGCGACGTTTTGATTCTGCGTAGTGAATGAACTTCCTTTATACTCACCCAGACCTTTAAAGTATGATAGATAACATAGTGGATTGATCACAAAACGTGACAGTGATACCATTGACATGAGCCTTAATGAACAAAGGAGACACTAAGCCCATATATAACGTGGTGTAGTACGTCACATCAAAGTAAATTTAATAACTGTTTCGGCTTAGTATAGCGACACGCTAGACAAAACCATTTACATGAATGTTGTCATTTATTATAATACGTAAATACGTATTAGTTTTAATTTTGTACCTTATATAAGGCATGCTACAGGGAATAAAAATAGTTAAACACACCGTTTTTTTTTCGGAATAGCCTATTTGGGTCCGTTTGTTCGCTAGGAGAATAAGCCATCAACAGAAGTTCACAAATATGTCCTTTTTGTGTCATCTCCGTGATTTAATTCCAGGTATAACCCATTGTCTTAATTTATGTATGCATGCGTGCGTGCGTACCTGCATATTTGATGCGTTAGCTTTGCATGTATATTCGAGTGCATTTGTATGAATATATATTAATCTATTTGTACGGCGACGTAACTATGCAAATTACAAATTAGTACGCGTCAGCGCCCAGTGGTGTCTCATCATTCAGCTATCGCTAGCAATATAGATGTCACTACGAGTCGGAACTCGAAACACTCACCAACAAAAAACGAGTGGTTCACTTAACTGGTGTCGACAAAAGTAATCAATCTTTCCCTCTCTGACCTGACGGCGATTCATTGAGGTGTTGTCAAAAGAAGTTGAATTGGTGTTAAATGAGAAGTCAGAAGGTGAAATGTACGGCGCCTTGGGCGGTCGTAACGACAGAGTTCCGCGTTACGTAAGGAAATAACATATTACAAAACATTGTGTGTGTGTTTGGGGGCAGGGTGGCGGGTGAGTGGGTGGGTGGGTGCGTGCGTTCGTATGCATGTATATGCTACGTACGTGCGTACGTGTATGCATGCATGCGTGCGTGTATGTACACCAGCGTGCGTGACCGATGCACGACTGTTGTACGTATGCTCTGTCAAGAGAGGCGTACAGTAACGGCGATACAGGGAGACGACCTGAACCGATGGACATGCAGACTTCTGCACTCACGAGTACTGAACACACACTTAACTGTTGTAACCTTCTTGATTTATCCTAATCACATTGACCACGACACCTGACGCCGCCGCATTCGCTAAACAATACCAATAGTTCGTGGTAAGGAAAAAAACAAAGCACTTGAGTCGAGTACGTTAAGTCCCTGTCATTAAATAACTATTGCTGATTTGCGTATTTTAATGCAAAGTTTACGACTTCGATTTCAAAACATACCCTATTTCTTGAAGGTCCAATGATGACACAGATCATTTGTATACATCACAAGACAGCGTTTGATCAGCTCAGTGACGTCAGAACATGGACACAGGTGTGTGTTACCATACAGCATCATAAGGCGAACACATCTGACCACTCGTTTGATCAGCTCAGTGACGTCAGAACATGGACACAGGAGTGTGTTACCTTGCAGCATCATAAGGCGAACACATCTGACCACTCGTTTGATCAGCTCAGTGACGTCAGAACATGGACACAGGAGTGTGTTGCCTTGCAGCATCATAAGGCGAACACATCTGACCACTCGTTTGATCAGCTCAGTGACGTCAGAACATGGACACATGTGTATGTTGCCATACAGCATCATAAGGCGAACACATCTGACCACTCGTTTGATCAGCTCAGTGACGTCAGAACATGGACACAGGAGTGTGTTACCTTGCATCATCATAAGGCGGACACATCTGACCACTCGTTTGATCAGCTCAGTGACGTCAGAACATGGACACAGGAATGTGTTACCTTGCAGCATCATAAGGCGAACACACCCGACCACTCGCATGGTACTGAGGCGGACATCTACATTGCGCATACTTATTTTCAATCGCATTCTAGTTCTTTGGGGACACGTCATGACATCCAACTGTTCGGCCATGCCGATCATTATACTGCTGGCGGCCTTCGTTTTTCGGAGAATGACAAGTAGAATCCGGAGTTGACGGCATATATAGATCAGTGACATTTATCATTAGAGCTGGAGGATGTTTTGGTCAAGCGCGATCACCAATGAAAAGCCCCTTCGCAAAACAGATGTAACATCGCTAGCAACACAGATAGCAAGACGGAGATGTACAAGACAGTTCTACGCTGGGCAGCGGACGGTAGAAGGACTCGGAGTCTCCCCAAGTAAACGCGGAAACGAGCACGAGAGATGTTAGCACGCAGTCTGGCGCTGGACACCATCACCAAGCAGGATACAGACCGACATCAGTGGCGCTCTCTTGTGGAAGCCGAAGAACTGAAGAAGCTATGTATTCATCATCGTCAACACTGGTCTGCCGGGGCCGGGGGTTGACAGCCGTTCCAACAAAAGTCGTTTGTTCATTAGGGATTAAAGGTCGGCCACTTCGACATCCGGATTTTCAGAGTTTAATTTGGTGTATGTTTTTTTAATTTCCTAGTATTTTTTTTTTTGGCCACGAGTGGGTGTCCACAATATTAGGGGACACTGGGTTTTTAATGTGGCGATGGCAGTGACCAGATAATTAGTTGGAGGGTGTTTCATTTGAACCTTGTTTGACAGATTGTTTATATCCCACAAAGTTATTTGTATGTCAGCCTATTGCTCCAGTGCGCATTTAGATATTTCCAGAGCAATCTAATGTAACTGCCGTCGAGCTGCCTGTTCAGTTCTTGTGCGAGAAATTGTCACAATTGTCTGTAGCAGTCCACTGCGAGAGATGATGCTACGCTGTGTATTTATTGCAGTACGCATATGCACTACCATTATTTCACACGAAGCCTGGAAATCTTGTGGTTCTACACTGTATGTGTTGTGTGTGACGTGAAACAAACTACCGTCAACGTTCGTTACTGGCTCAGCTGTAATCGGACATTCCCAACGACGAACGTCCAATGTCGTTTGCTGCCCGAGCCAACTTGAATGCCATTCTGATTGACAGAGTAAACATGAATTCACGCAGATTATGACAGCTATTTCACTTCCAGTTGTTCGTGTTCCTTCATAGTCAACATTTTAACCAACTAATTCTTAGCAAAGTAACAAATAAATCTTTGGCTTATGGAGAATTAAGAATGTTGACCTAATGTGGGCAATACCTGTCACATCTTTAAACATTGATATTGATACTGACGACAGTTTCACACGTTGTAGATCATTTGTTCAATTCGCGTATCGACCTCTGTGAGTATTGTGTGAAATCCAATCAACGTTTTTCTTTGACTAATATTAGCTTGTATGGTCTGGTTTTCTGTTAATTGAAGAACATATGTATGTGAAATAATACACGACACACCCTTCAAAATGTCTGACATCTGTTTCACGGGAACGTATTGTAATGAGTATCGCACTGCTAGTCATTGTATGACGTAGTTGGATGTGGAGCCGTTGGACTGGTGGAAAGTGCGTTGAGGTGGAATGGGAAACGCGAATAAGGGAATAAGGAAAACATAGTTTGAAGAGAGGTGTATGGAGAAGGAACTATAAAGAAAGGAACGCCAAGAATGAAAAAGGATGATTTAGCAAGATTACCACCCAAAACAAAAACGCAGGGGAAATACGAAGGAGGGAACACGTGGGAATGAACGGGTGGTGGGAACGTGGATAATATATTTTAACGTTAACTGTTTACCGTTAACTGTTTACCGTTATCTTCCGTCACTTACAACGATCAAAACAATGATGATGACTGCTATGTTCCACTGCTTACCTTATTCCAGTTAGGAATTCAAGTGACAGTATAACTCCTGTCAGTGTGGCAAGAAATCGACTTCCTCCATACTGTACGGTTCTTTTACCGTTCCTTCGATATCCTTCCTCTCGGTCTCTTTTCCGTCATGATGATGCCTATGGTCACGTTTATAACACAATCATTTCTCTTCTCATCACATGACCACACCATCTCAATGTATTCATCTTGATCACTTCTACAATAGGAGCGATCTAGCTCTCCCTGTAGAGATTTGTCCCACTTGGTGACACCCCGTATCATGTGGTGTCACCCTGTATCATGTGGTGTCACCCTGTATCATTTGGTGATACCTTGTATCATTCGTATGGCTTTCATGTCTGCTGCAGTGATTTTACTTTGTCAAATCTATGTCAAGGTCCAATATTCACGGCAAAAGAAGAGAATAGGTCTTTGAATGGTTTTGTTGTTGCCTATTGTGATGGTGATTATTATGACTGTGTAACATGTAGTTTGTGCCCCCCCCCCCCGGGGGGGACTGCCATGCCAAAACGGTGGGGGTGTGACACCAGAGCCCCATGGAGCACATGGAGAGAGAGAGAGAGAGAGAGTGAAATAAAGAAATTTAGGGTCACCAAGAGAGAATTATTGAACAATGTATCTAATATCTATAAGTGTAAGGTAATATCTATAAATGTAAGGTAAGCCCGGGCGGAACGTTTTCATTGGGAAATTTCCTCTTCGATGAAAGAGAGAATTATCAGGTTTAATTGGGGCACAAAGAGAGAACATTTAATTTTTTTCTACGGACAGAGAGAGAGAAATGATCAAAACCAGGGGCATTTGCGCGGCACATACATGTATACCTCAGTATAGGGAGTACCCCCCCTGGGAGTTTGCCATACGTCGACGTTATACCAGTCTCTCTTGTGTCTGTAGTTACCGCCTGGCACCGGAACACCTATTCCCGAAAGGCCTCGACGACTGCGTGAATGCCATCAAACACTTCCTCAGGAACGCCGCTAGCCTCGGTGTCGACAAGACCCGGGTCGCTGTCTCAGGTACGTCGACGTCCCTTCATGGACCGGGGTTACGCCACACTGCACACCAGGGGCGCCACTCACAATTTTTTACCACCGCCATAACTTTCATTTGATGTGTAGATTCTGCATCTTTATATCTCATTTGGTAAACTCCTAATTTTTGTCAAAAGAAATATATCAGTTTCAAATGCACACAATTGTGGATAGTGTTTGCATTGAAAATGTGTCTAGAAACACAATAATGTTTGTTTTTATTTGGCAGTTTGTTACGCTGCTTAAGTGCCAGTTGCAACCATTTCTTTATGCCACTCCGCAACTGTTCATTTTGAATTTATAATCAAGTTGTGGTAGTGGTGTTATGCTGGGTGGCGCCACTGTTGGGGAGTTTGTGCCACAAATTGATTATTAATTCAAAATGGACAGTTGTGGAGTGGTATAAACGACTGGTTGGCTGGACGATTGGCGATTGTGTTTGCGTCATTGGAACTGTGCACTGGGATAACGTAACATAATTTCAAGCAAAAACGAACGTTGTTGTGCTTCTAGTCACATTTTCAATGTAAACGCTATTCCCAATTGTCTGCAATTGAAATCGGGAGATTCCTTGAAAAAAATTAGGAGTTTACAAAATTATATGAAGATTTGCAGAATGGTGAGTAGCGCCACTGGTGGGGAGTTTGGAGTAACGCTCTCGTGTATCAGATACAGTGAAACCTCGTTCGTCCGTTCTTTGATAACCCCTTTATGCAATAATTCAATTTATTCAGTATTCCGCCCGCTGTTTTTGCTGAATCTCTGTACACTGTAATTTGCTTCATTATTCCGCGATTCACCAATACGCACGCTTCAATAATTCAGCCAAAACCACATGGGCAGATCCAGGGGGTGTCTATAACGTACCCGGGCACCCCCTTGATAATTTTGTACCAATTGCTACACGCAAATGGAGTCTTATTGTCATTGCATTTTTTTTTTTATTTCCACGCCCGAGGTTTTCCAGGGGTACGCGGGTTGTTGTAAGGTTACGTGCAACGGTGCAATAATGTTGTCACTTTGTGTGGTCCTCGAAGGAGAACATGATTGTGTTTCTGTAGAGCTATCAAATTCACATACAGCATGTTCTTTTCATGCAAACATTAATTATTAGAAAAAGTCGCCACCCACATCCATAAATTGCTGTTCTAGGATGACCTACAGTTTTCCCAGTTAAAATACTTCGAAAATTATGGTAAGTCACAGCGATTTCGCTTCGTTGCTACAGTTAGTGGCAAACTTGTAAACACCATCAAATCCAGCGCCCACAAAGTCACAACGATTTCGCTTCGTTGCTACAGTTTGTGGCAAACTTGTAAACACCATCAAGTCCAGCGCCCACAAAATCACAACGATGTCGCTTCGTTGCTACAGTTAGTGGCAAACTTGTAAACACCATCAAGCACAGCGCCCACGAAGTCACAACGATGTCGCTTCGTTGCTACAGTTAGTGGCAAACTTGTAAACACCGTCAAGTCCAGCGCCTACAAAGTCACAACGATGTCGCTTCGTTGCTACAGTTAGTGGCAAACTTGTAAACACCATCAAGTCCAGCGCCCACAAAGTCACAACGATGTCGCTTCGTTGCTACAGTTAGTGGCAAACTTGTAAACACCGTCAAGTCCAGCGACCACAAAGTCACAACGATGTCGCTTCGTTGCTACAGTTAGTGGCAAACTTGTAAACACCGTCAAGTCCAGCGCCCACAAAGTCACAACGATGTCGCTTCGTTGCTACAGTTAGTGGCAAACTTGTAAACACCGTCAAGTCCAGCGACCACAATACCCGGTTCTTCTGACTCTGACTGCCAAGCGTTCGATGCGGACCAAGAGGCGCTGCTCTTCCACGCCGAGGTTCGTTGGCTCTCGCGGGGAACGCGGTGTCGTAGAAAGGGGAAACCCCGAATTCTTTGACCGCATCGCCAAGGAGCAGTCTCGAAAGTTCGTCAATAAACTGTTGGACAAAGGTGACTCTTGCAGCTGACCTACTTGAACGACATCTTCTTCCGCATTAACTTGCTTAACAAGTCACTCCAAAGACAGTTCACTACGGCGACTGATTTTGTGCACAACGCACAAGCGTTCATCGTGAAGCTGGTGGGCGGCAAAATCAAGGAATGAAGCTTCAACATGTTTTTTAACACCTAAGCGCGGCGTTTCAGGATGAAGAAACGGGACATGAAATCATAAAGTAACTTATGCAGGCGTGCCTGCCTTCCATGCAAAAGGAGTTTCATACATACTTCTCTGATCTGAGTGCGCTGGATTCGAATTTCATCCGTTGAGTGGGAGCTGCGACCTCACTGAGACGGCGACCTCACTGAGACGGTGACCTCACTGAGACGGCGACCTCACTGAGACGGCGACCTCACTGAGACGGCGACCTCATTGAGACGGCAGGAAAGAAGACATATTGGAGTTAGCGAAGTACTCCACTGTATTTGGTGCATGTGAAGCTCGTCCCCTGACAAAGTTTTTGTACAACTTGAGCGATTCATATCCATGTGTGACTTAATTGCCTGTGACGGCATTGCTGATGTTTGATTGTTGATGTTTGATTGTTGATGTTTGATTGTTGATGTTTGATTGTTGATGTTTGATTGTTGATGTTTGATTGTTGATGTTTGATTGTTGATGTTTGATTGTTGATGTTTGATTGTTGATGTTTGATTGTTGATGTTTGATTGTTGATGTTTGATTGTTGATGTTTGATTGTTGATGTTTGATTGTTGATGTTTGATTGTTGATGTTTGATTGTTGATGTTTGATTGTTGATGTTTGATTGTTGATGTTTGATTGTTGATGTTTGATTGTTGATGTTTCATTGTTGATGTTTCATTGTTGATGTTTCATTGTTGATGTTTCATTGTTGATGTTTCATTGTTGATGTTTCATTGTTGATGTTTCCATCTACCTATTTCTGCGAGCAAGGATTCTCGGCGAAGTTCTACATGACAAAACAAAATTGTGCCCGACTGCGCACGGAGGATGACCTCCGTGTCTCTATATCCAAAACTGTTCCCAGAATAGAGTCACTGGTTTTGACCAGACAAGCTCAACCCTCACGTTGAAGTGGTTTCCATACTGTGTTATCATCATAGTGTACGTTACTAAACGCAACACATTTCTTGTTGTCAGTGGGGAATTTCCAATGGGCAGCAGCGGGTGTGATAAGATCCCTGTCATAGAAGGCCATCCTCTCAGCAGAGGTCACCTAACCATCAATAAACAAGGCTATCCCACGGTCAATCCCTTTTACGAGAGGCCGCCCATCTTATGAGGTTGTTGCAACTGTGCAGAAGTGTAGCCTTATATGAAGATGACTATTGCGTGCGTGCATGCGTGCGTGCGTGCGTGCGTGCGTGCGTGCGTGCGTGCGTGCGTGCGTGCGTGCTGTAGACATTAGGACGATTACCAGTTCTGTATGGCCGCAGGTGTATTTTGGGGGAAACTGGGCACCCCTTTTTTTCAGGGTTTGCATCCGCCCATGAAACCCATGGGAAACAAAGTGTGCGGCTAAACGAGGTTCTACTGTGCAATTCGCAAATTAACTATTTTATATAAGAACTGGTCCTATTTTGAAGGGACATCGCGTGCGATGGCCTTGACCTTTTCTAACGACGTATCACTGGCCTGGTTCCGGCAAATATATCTCCTCGTCTAAACCTGGATTTACAGTTTATTGAATATTTCTCAGGATAGTTAATTTTCATGTTCATAAAATAATAATAGACTTTCGGTACTCTTGGTCAAGATGGCTTCGACGGTACTAGTGACTATGATCACACACACCACACAACCACCGAGAATCAACTATGATCACACACACCACACAACCACCGAGAATCAACTATGATCACACACACCACACAACCACCGAGAATCAACTACTAGATTGGGAAGGAATAAAGGTGGTAGACAGGGAGTACCACAGAAGGGGAAGACAGGGAGTCCCACAGAAGGAGAAGACAGGGAGTCCCACAGGAGAAGACAGGGAGTCCCACAGAAGGAGAAGACAGGGAATCCCACAAAAGGAGAAGACACGTGAAGTCAACGATATGGATAAGGATCAAACGAGATGAGTGGAACTACGAACTTCTACACGTCTGCGATGACGTCATCTTACCAGGACGTCATCGTCGCTAGTACTGGAGAAGCTGTCTTGGCAAGAGTGGCGAAAGTCAATACAGGTAAACTTTGAGATATAAAAAAATGTATTCACCCGCTGCTTTCCGAGCCGCTCCCACTTCTTCCTCACTGTCCCTCATGCAGGGGACAGTTCGGGAGGCAACCTGGCAGCCGCTGTAGCGCTGAGGCTGCGCAACGACAAAACGAAACCAAAACTGAAGATGCAGGCTCTCATCTACCCAGTGCTGCAGGCTTTCGATTTCAACACGCCGTCGTACCAGAAGAACGCGTGTGATCCCTATCTCGACCGCAGCTGGATGATCTCATTCTGGATGTGGTACGCCAACGGAAACATGCCCACATCTCTCCTGGTAAGGAACAAGACGTAGCAATGGAATTAATTAGAAATGGGTTAATTTCAGTTTGTTCATTGAATTAACTTAATGAAGTTAATTTATTTAACGAATATTTTTTACAGAAAGGACAATGTAGTTTAATTTCTTGAACTCATTTTAAGGGAAGACGTTGATTCAGTTTAAGTGAACACATCCACCAAATTATTAAACAAGGACTAATATAAACCTGATAATACAGGATATTCCGTTTTATGTAGTGGTCAGCTCAGATGTCCAGCAGACGTGATTTACTTCGAATAATTTTATTTAACTGTTTAGTTAACTTAACTGGTGCATGCCTGGATTTATCTCACTGTACAACATGTATGCGTGCGTGCGTGCGTGCGTGCTTGCGTGCGTGCGTGCGTGCGTGCGTGCGTGCGTGCGTGGACGGACGGACGGACGGACGGACGGACGGACGGACGGACGGACGGACGTATGGATGTATGGATGGATAGATGTACGGATGGATGCATGGATGGATGCATGGATGGATGTATGGATGGATGGATGCATGGATGGATGTATGGATGGATGGATGGATGGATGGATGTATGGATGGATGGAAGAATGGATGGATGGATGGATGGATAGATGCATGGATAGATGCATGGATAGATGGATGGATGGATGCATGGATGCATGGATGGATGTATGGGTGGATAGATGGATGGATGGATGGATGGATGGATGGAAGAATGGATGGATGGATGGATGGATGGATGTATGGATGGATGGATGGATGAATGGATGGATGGATGGATGGAAGAATGGATGGAAAAAATTATGGATGGATGCATGGATGGATGGATGGATGCATGGATGGATGGATGGATGGATCGATGGATGCATGTATGGATGCATGGATGGATGTATGTATGGATGTATGGATGGATGCATGTAAGCATGGATGGATGCATGGACGCATGGAAGCATGGATGGATGTATGGATGTATGGATGGATGCATGGATGGATGGAAGGATGCATAAGATACGTACATAAAAGAGAATCGGTCCCTGTTGCACCCTATCGAAAGTATAAGTTGTTCAATGATGCGTCCACCCTCCCCCAGGAATTAGTGCATTAGTAATTAGTGCACTGAGGCACTGATCCACGTCGTTGCTTGCAGCCGCTGCTCAGTTCGAACGCGCACACGACGGCAGCTGCCAAACGCACATATGACAAGTACGTAGACAGGTCCCTGCTGTCTGCCGCCGTACAGGCGCAGTACGACTCGTCCAGCGTCGTCGTCAACGGCAACGCCACGCTGTGGAACACACTCAAGCAGATCGTCACAGACCCGTATTTCTCGCCGCTCCTCGCCAAGAGCATGGCCGGCCTGCCGCCCACTTACATGTTCTCCTGCGAACAGGACGTGTTGCGAGACGAGGCCTTCATGTACGTGGCGCGCCTGCGCGCTGCCGGGGTAAAGGTCAAGCATGCGCACTACCAGGCGCTGCACGCGCTCGTCGATAACCTGTCCGTGCAATATGCCAGTAACGCCGTCAATGTCATGATTGACTACCTCAAGACGCACGTCTAACACGTACGCCAATACCCCCCCATTCCTTATTATAGATAGTCGTGGTCTAGTAGTTGCTGCTGTCTCTATCTGGAGCTCAACGGCTCATCAGGAATCAGGAATCAGGAATTGTTTATTCGACAAGAAATGTAACATGAATTAAGAAATACAAAAACATACTACGAATGTCTACAAAATGCATAAATTCACAAATATGAATGTTAATTGTATAGGTATGAAACCAGTCATGGTTGATGCGTAGTGAGCTTAAAGGGAATGCACAACGATTTTCAATGGCTAACTGATTCGAACCTATTTGGCGGGTTCGTGTAATTAAAAGTCCAAAATACTCAGATTTTTTCGACTTCAAGGTAATCTAAACTAACAGTGTTATATTTCATGTTTTAATCTATGTTACTGCAGTATATATTTACCACCAATTTTACAAAACGGGATCAGATTTGACAGACGATTACATCACTAGGTGAATACGTTATATTCCACCAAATAAAGATGTATTGGTCTTTAATGGCCGTAGCGCGGTCTCCCATATGTCGTAAAACAAGCAAGTTTCATTTTATCGCCAAATCGTGTATTTTAGAGAATATTAGGAGACGACAAAAGATCACGATGTTAACGTTTGTATGGATACAATTATTAACCAACCGATATCTTAAAATACTAATACAATCAATGTCGCAATATCGTTTAGTTAACCAATAAAAATCGTACATTCCGTTTACACGCTCACTACCTAGTTATGTATGGGTCTAATGCGTGTTGGCCAATCAGAATATGTTGACACGTTAATTTATTTGCGAACCTATTTTCGGCTTCCATCGTGCATATATTAATTGTTAAATCAAACTTATAGAGATATGTTGTCGTTTCGTAGATATACATGTTTCAATTTTATTTTTTTTAACATACAAGTATATTGTAGTATAGTTGATCAGCCGTGTCGTCAGACATCCGATAAATTTCCAGATTACGTGGAAGTCGAAAGTTAAATTCACACGAGAAAATTGACGATCGATCCTTGTCATGAATCCGAACTTTGAGCGCTGATTTTCTTCTAAAAATGTATTTCGTATCTACCTCTCTTACTTGTTTCTTCTTTCATGTTAGACGTAACGAATAAGCCTGCCTCAACAATCATATAGTGCTGCGCATCGCAAAATCGCTTAATACTCTCTCCTCAATTGATTGAGCCCATCGCGGATCAGTTCACTGATGTTCAGATCTGTAGTGTGTGAATATATTAAGTATTATCGACCCCATCAACAAAACTAATGTCATAGTTTGTCAGATTATTCCACCAAAGCTAAATAGCAAATTTGCACAAACGAGCTAGCATGTCGTAGTGCATACTAGAGCTAGCATGTCGTAGTGCATACTAGAGCTAGCATGTCGTAGTGCATACTAGAGCTAGCATGTCGTAGTGCATACTAGAGCTAGCATGTCGTAGTGCATACTAGAGCTAGCATGTCGTAGTGCATACTAGAGCTAGCATGTCGTAGTGCATACTAGAGCTAGCATGTCGTAGTGCATACTAGAGCTAGCATGTCGTAGTGCATACTAGAGCTAGCATGTCGTAGTGCATACTAGAGCTATCATGTCGTAGTGCATACTAGAGCTAGCATGTCGTAGTGCATACTAGAGCTAGCATGTCGTAGTGCATACTGGGTAGGTTTGATTTTTCGCGAAATTAGCCTAAAATGAAACCAGCGAATAAATCGAATTGAAGAGGGACCTTTACGGTGCGTGTTACTGGCATGCGGCAGGAACACGTTTTCGCCGGGTAAATGCGATGCAGTGCGCATGCGTCAGTCCAAATGACGTCACCAGAACGGAAGACAATCGGGGCGGATTCATAGTCTTCTCTGTGAATACGACGTCACCACCACCAGATGGCCAAATCATAACACCCCACGGCTCCGTTGCCATGGCATCGAGAACTAACTAGCGGTCAAGCGCAAGGTTATGTGCGATGTGTGTGTATTGAATTATGTGAATGTCAGGTGAGAATTTACATACTAATTATGGTACAAAATCCACATCCTGAACTCAGAAATTTTTGCCAAATCAATCAATCAATCAATACACTTAAGCGACACAATGAAAGGTCAAGGTCACTCTGCTGAATCATACGTGATAATATGTTTATAGGTCAAGGTCACGGTCACTCTGATGAATCACACATGATATGTAAAGGTCGTATGTATGTTGCATTTCCCAGATTTATTTCTCTAAAAACATTAACATAATCCAGAATATTTGTTTATAATATCAACATTATTTACGTGAAAGGCAGAAATATCGCGGCAGTGTCCATTGACAATTGATATGGCATTTCCAAAATTACATTTATAAATGAGAAAGCCATATTTGTGTATTACAATAATTATAATAAACTTATCGTAATATTGGGAAATACATATAATGGCAGCTTTAAACATTCCAATATTGTTCGTGAAGAAAAACTTGCTTTACACAAATCGCATAATTAATGCAGGAAAGGTTGGAATAATATAATGTTTAGGTGACAACACATGCGGAGAGTATTGGTCAAGATTGAGTAACGCAGAACACACAGTGAATTGTCACAGTTCTACGATTAAATGTCAGATAAAATTAATTGTTGAAAAGATTCTCGATAAGTTGGTTGGTTTTGGAGAAGTTGCATGGCACAAAGTGCTGAAAGAGGTTAATCAGACATCCTATGACCAGCCTTAACGTTATTCTGCAGAAGTAACGATTCTCTAACGTTCTTAGAGGTTCCGTCCGAAAACACTACCGTTTTTATTGTTGCAAGATTATTTGTAAAACTAACAAAGCTCCACAAATTTTTATCTCATTGGAGAATCCGAATAAAATAGTACTTAAGCACGGCACGTGTGTTCGTTCGTTTGTGTGTTCGTTCCTGTGTGTTCGTGCCGGCCAGCGTAAGTATGGTTGTGGAGCATAAAAACTGAAACGTTTGGTGCGCGCTGTCATATTAATACGAATGTTGAAACGTCTTCATTACATATATAACATCGGACCTAGTAACTTCTTTAGACATGACGATAGCCCACACTTAAAAAACTTCTTTAGACACACTTAAAACTACTGTTGTGCACTCGTTCGCCTTGTCGTATGGCTGCTTAGTATAAGATCAGCTTTTGTTGTGACGTATTATCCGTGTCAGGGATAATTAATTAGTTCTTAGGGATCATTTATTTGTATTAACCAGGGTAACTAATTGTTGGTCGTAGTGTCAGCGTTATATAATATGTGACATGTTTAGTTCAGTTAATACGTACTGTTTACACTGCGTAAACTGTGTTACTGAACCGTATGTGTTGAACCATATATCGCGCACAATGCGTGTTATATATCATATGATGTACGCGGTGTACGTTTCTGTGTAATATATACGATTGTGTTATGTGTAATCTAAGATGTAGCCAATGCGATATTGTTTAATAAATACTGTGATTGCGAGGTCGACGGGTGACGCGTCGTGTAGTGTACAACGTATGCGGTGTAATGTACAACGTATGCGGTGTAATGTACAACGTATGCGGTGTAATGTACAACGTATGCGGTGTAATGTACAACGTATGCTGTGTAACATACATCGTATGCGGTGTAACGTACAACGTATGCGGTGTAACGTACAACGTATGCGGTGTAATGTACAACGTATGCGGTGTAATGTACAACGTATGCGGTGTAATGTACAACGTATGCTGTGTAACATACATCGTATGCGGTGTAACGTACAACGTATGCGGTGTAACGTACAACGTATGCGGTGTAACGTACAACGTATGCGGTGTAATGTACAACGTATGCGGTGTAGTGGAACAGCGATTTTTAGAAAACGAGAAGAGTAAAACTGTTGTAATTTCGATGTGATCTTAAAGATCGGACGGCGATTTCCGTTTGTTAACTCAATACGCAGCTAGTTGGGGAGTTTTCGTATAGCTAAAATTACCATATTATTTGAAATAATCTCTAAATATTAACCATATTATACTGTTTTGACCGACTAGACTTCCGGAATCTTGGTGAAGCAGCGACTTGAAATTTGTGTAGAGAATTTACAGAAAAAAGTAGAATATTGATTAGAATAAGTATTACTATTGCATATATATTATACATAAACGTATTGTAGACATATATTAGAAAACAGTTTTTGTTAATTATTAGTCAGAGGCAGGATTTTAGAGTAAGTTAGTTCCGGACTCCGACAGGGAAGTCATTTAATAGGGTTGTTTACCATAAAAAAATTGAGATAGCGTAGTGAATAGTCAGAAACAGTGGAATATTGGTTATAATAAGTATTACTATTACACGTATACTATATACAAAAAATTCTTATAGACATATATCAAGAAACTGTTTTTATTAACAGAGGCAGTATTTTACCCGGACTCAAATTCAACGAGCGATAAGGGGGAGTTTGTTTACAGGTCGTGAATTAAACTGGTGAACCAAACTATCGTATACATTGTTAAATATATATTAGATAAAGTGATACATTTACATAAATAACATTCATAAGGTAATATATGATATAGTTGTAGTAAACGATTTCGGCAAAAAGGAATTAACAACAGGATTTTAGCGTAAGTTCGTTTACACTGACTTCGTTGTTTTGTTTACACAGTGTTCTCCGTATTCGCTAGGTGGCAGGCTTTTTCTTTGCTCGTGCGAACTTAGTAGAAAAGACATAGTTAGCAAGTATATTAGCCTAAAGTGTTCTTTTGAACACAAAAACAGCCTTATTCAAGGCTAACGTAGCAATCAGATTAAGTCTAAATTTTTTGATGGCGCCGTGCAAACGGCAGGTAAAGGCCACCAGGCATTTAATATGCAGCAGTTGTAGAAACTGGGTGGACTTCATCAAGTCCGGGTGTGAGAAGTCCTGGGCTGAGATTCAGGCGGATAGTTTTAGTTTTTAGTGTAGGGGATGTACGATGATGAAGGAACTTGAAGTGGAGTTAGAACAGCTGAGGCTGCTCGTTGTGGCAGTGGTGGGAAGGGAGCAGGTGGGTTGTGCCAGTGGTTCTGGTGGGGGACAGTAGATGATAAAGTGGGGAAGACGACGAGAGAGATGCTAGGGAGAGCTCATCTCAGCCTGGGAGGAGGCTGAGAGGATGTAATGTGACAGGTCGTAGGGAGACAGGACGAAACGAGATGAGAAGGAAAGAAATGGGAGGGAAGACAAATGGATCGAATGAAAGGGGAGTGGCGGAGACAGTAGCGAAGGAGTCGGTGGACGATAGTTAAGGCGATGGGAGTGAGGGAGACGGGAGGGAAGGTTTCAGGAGGGAAGGCGACAGGAGCGCAAGTTGGCCAGGCGACGGGAGGGAAAGGTGACAGGTTGATGAGTGAGAGAGAGAGCCTGATAACAGTCTGCCACCAAGTGACAAGGCTGCAGGACAGACTGTGATGGAGGGGATCCATCGGAAGAGCTATTCCGAGGCAATGATAGAGGGCGTGAGAAAGAGAGCCATGGTGTTTGTGGGGGACTCAATAGTTAGGAAGACCGACAGAGTCTTAAACAAGGGAGATCACGTGGTAGTTTGCTTCCCTGGGGCCAAAATAGAGGCGATAACTGATAGGGTAGAAAACATCGTGCTTTCGGGCAAGGGTGGATCTGTTTTAGTACACGTAGGGACAAATAACGTGGAGAGGGAGGGTACAACTGCCATAGTTAGGAAATACAGGAATTTGGTCAGAACACTAAAGCAGACGCGGGTTGAGCAGGTAATAAGGTCAGGTATTTTACCAGTAATAGGAAGGAGGGATCATAGATATCGAAATTGCAGGGGAATGGCAATTAACATGCTAGTCGAGAAGCTATGTAGGAAAGAGGAAGTTGGTTTTGTGGATTTGTGGGGAAGTTTTGTTGGAAGGGTGGATATGTACATGAAGGACGGGCTTCATCTAAGTGGAAAGGGGGCAGCAGTAGTTGCGGATGGACTCACAGCAGCAGTAGACAGTGGCATGGGTAGCATATCAAATATTTTTGGTAGTAAACACTATTTAAACTAGAAGCGCAGGTGGATTACTTAGAGATGCCTCAAGCAGAACAAAAGGCCACTAGTGCAGATAAACCAATAACAAAATGTCCGAAAAACATGTCTGAAGCAGGTCATAGATGCGTGTGTTTAAATGCTAGGAGTATAGTAAATAAGAAAAACAAATTAAACATTATGGTAGAAGATATTGACCCTCACATAACTTGTATTACCGAATCATGGGCCAACAGAGACATAACAGATGCTGAATTAGGATTGACAGGATATGTAATGTTTAGGAGAGATCGAATAGGAAGAAGGGGAGGGGGAGTTATCTTATATGTTAAAGAATCTATTCAGGCTTATGAAATAAAATTTGAAAGGGAAGCAGATAACGATGAAACTGTTTGGTGCAAAATAGTTTCAGGATATTCAAAATTAAATATTAGATTAGTTTACCGAAGTCCAAATATAAACGAAGAGGATAACACAAAAATACAAAATGCTATAAAGGAAGTTAGTAAAGGGGAATGTATCACAATGGGAGATTTTAACCATGGAAACATACAACGAAATTCTCTAGAAAGTACAGGGGGTGAGGACCAACAATTTCTATTTTTAATCCAGATCCAGTTATTCACGGACGGATCCAGACCCAGAGAAGGTGGCCCAGTTTCCTAGACCTGCTAGGCCGTTATTCACGGACGGATCCAGACCCAGAAAAGGGGGCCCAGTTTCCTAGACCTGCTAAGCAGTTATTCACGGACGGATCCAGACCCAGAAAAGGGGGCCCAGTTTCTTAGACCTGCTAGGCAGTTATTCACGGACGGATCCAGACCCAGAAAAGGGGGCCCAGTTTCCTAGAAAAAATACCAGGTGGTTGGATTTCTGATTATCTACAGGATACGCTCGCACGCACGCATGCACGCACACACGCACGCACGCACGCACACACGGGGTAAATTGCAACATGTAATGTTTTACCAATGGGCCAAATTCAACATATCAATATAATAAATTAATGGCTTTAAAATATGTTAATACAATTTCATACGTAGGATATATGGCTAGCTTATAAGACTAAATAGGTGCTACCTCGAAATAATTATCTAAACAGATATTGGTAGATCCCCAATTTATCGATGAAGACTATCACTTTAAGTAAAAAGCATTTATTAACTGCCGTGCGATTCACAATGAGTGGCCCTTGCCCAACACGTTGTTTCTCCGAGTGACATGATTCGCTTGGTGCGGCAATGTCACGATTTAGCCGATAAATTGTTACAACTTAACACCATCTCATTCACAAACACCAATGATTGCATAAAGCATACCAAAAGCATTGTAAAACGGCCCACGCAACGATTAAAGCATAATATTCACATAGAACCATGTGCACGCAAACCATTAACAAGTGGACTTTGCGAAAGTTGATCATAATATTTTCCTTTAAAATAGCGCTGTTTTAACGTTGTCAACGGATCCACATAAAGTTACCGGAGCTAAACTAACACGTCGCTCTAAAAAGAAATGTAAACACTAGGCACCAACGTAACGTAATAGAGATAATGTCATGCAAAGCATAACAAAAATGTTGCCTCTATCCATCACACAACAATGAATGATAGATCGTCCTGAAAACGTTTGAGGACTTACGATTTTTTGTTAGCCATAAACTTTCTGTCTGACATTTAACAATGGTGGCGGCTGATCTAAGACAGTGCGTCATGTCGTTGAAATTATTTTAGCTGTGCACAATTAGTCGCAATTTGTCGGTTTAATGCTTGCGTTTAAGCAACTAAACATCAGTCATCACTAATAACCCAACATTACCTTTACATTATGGCGACATTAATACTGTTTATACAAAGAAACTGGTGCAATTTAAGAAAAATACATCAATAAATAACGCATCGGTATAAAATGATGATGGCAGGAATGAGACGTTATTTTTATAATGCATATAAAGTACATATAAAGTACATATAAAGTACATATTTAAGAGAACGATGCTTGTTCACACACATCATACTGCAACATGTAATTGCCAAAGATCCGACATTCGAAACGTTGGCTGAATATTGTTAACTCGTGTGACAATAACTTAATTGACATCTGCTAACTTACGTATACCAGTGTTTGAGGCTATATCCCACGTTTGTATATTATAAATGTCCTCATCTGAGTAACAAATGCGGGTGTGCATCACCTCGCGGTATCTTGATAATTAATTCTGACTTGATGAAGAATCTCCGACCAAAATAAAGGGGAAACCGGGCACCTGTTGGACACTCCCTGGATCCGTCCCTGTTTATTTGTCGCCTTGGTCAACATGTCAGCCACCATGAGAACTGAGATTTGACCAGAGTCTCCAACTTTTAAGTAAACTTCAGAATAAATCGCTGGCATGATTGTAGTTTTTCAAATGGTTAGTATTTATTAACTCTATTATGTGTATAGCCCCAAAACCATGGCTTTTGTTTCGGTTTGACACCATTGTTTTTATAGTATCGAGAGTAGTAATCTCTTGTAGATGTTTCTGAGGCCATGATGACAGTAGTGCCTCCTTGAGGATATCATTGTCATTGAATCAAGTGCTCAAACTTCTTAACAGCGTAACAAATTTAACAACATTTAACAAGATTGCCATCCAAGACAAAATACCCAGTTGGCATGTTGTCGACAAGGAAGCCATCGAGAGACCAACCATTTTTTAACTGTGTGTAACCCGCTCTTCTGAGATATTTGTCAATTGTTTTTAAACATATTCACGCTGCTAGCATGTATATACATACCACATGTTGGCATGTAATTGTTGTAATGTAGTGACACGGATATGATGAGACATACAACATGAATTTTCGTGAGCCAACAAGCTAGACATTGTAAAGGTAATATCAATTCTCTTGCATTTGTGATGGCGAAACTATGTTGGCAGAAATTGAAAACTGCATTAATGCCTTTGAAATTAACTGCATTAGTAGATTACGGCAAGTCCATTATACCACCAACACAACGAACAAACCAATTACTGAGATTATGGGAAGCTACAATGGAAAGACTATTCAAAGAGGTATGAACAAATACCGTGCAATTAGTTTTCTAATTTGAATAGCCACCACAGTCTTGCACAAAGCATCTCCCGCAGGCCGTTATTCCACGTGGGCAGAATTGACGTCATGGAAACAGTGCATCTATGACGTCACCCGACAGCATGTCCGCATACACCAATATATTAATGGCAGGAAGGACAATATACTCTACCTGAAATATGTGTTTACTCATCAAATGGGTTTAAGTCCCCTTTAGTTACCACTACCTGTTGATCATCAATTAAAGTGGCATAAACGATTGAAATTTACAAACATCTATATTTGAATAAAATCAGCAATTGAAGACCCTAGTGAAAAAAGTACCTTAGTCAAGTTTCGTCTCAAACTGAGTTAGGCATACCAGCATATCTTACTATTAATCATAATTCCATTGCTATAGGCCCTACACATTGACCATGAGAGATATGCTTAAGTCATGTTATGTCATAGTAACTATTCTGATCCTTATTATTACAATGCGGACAATATTCTAAAATCCCGGCTACCAAATGAGAAAGTACTCAAAGACCTAATCGATCGTTTGAGATGACATGTGATTGTTCACAACGGATGGAAAAATAGCTGATGATGTTGACAATTTTAAGTAAACTTTATAACTGTTCACAACGGATGGTGAAACAGCTGATGATGTTGACAATGTTCAGTAAACCTTATAACTGCTTTCAACACTTCCCAGATGCTAAAGGTACTGTGTATACAGGCGAAATGAAACTTTGATTGAATTAGATAGGCAGATACACAGATTTATAAAGTAAGCCTATTTAAGTGCATTGCGTAATAATTTTATATTATTATTACAATATTAACACTATATATTAAAAATAAGGCATGTAGTACGCTTGTCATGTGTAATAAATAATTTTATATACGAACATTATATTTTGTCATATCTGATTTTTTGGTGTTTTAAAATATCCATATCTTATTTCTCAAATTGAGTTGATGTGGTATAGGTACTTTTTCCGATAGGGTCTTCAATTATTTACTTACTTCCTCGCACCTTCGTCCAATTCGTACGATCTCTAGCTGTGTTCTCCGCCATCTTCCAAGAACTTGGTAAATGGTTTCTCTCTACTTCAACAATCTCCACGTTCATTTTGACATTTCTCTTTGCGTTTTACTTTCAGGTGCGCAGGTTAAAGCTAGTTTTGCGTTGTTATTCCCATCTCTCCTAAGTGTGTTAGACATCTCTCCTAAGTGTGTTAGACATCTCTCCTAAGTGTGTTAGACATCTCTCCTAAGTGTGTTAGACCTAAACAATTCCCACAATTCTTTGGTCAAGCCTCAAAACAATCGCGTATATATATATATATATATATATATATATATATATATATATATATATATATATATATATATATATATATATATATATATATATATATATATATATATATATATATATATATATATATATATATATATGCCAACGTGTACTAGATCGCGTTCGAAATTTCAAAAACTTTAGATTAATCAATTTTTGTGATCTGATGATAGCCTGTACTTTTTGTTACATATCTGTAATAGCGATTAATTGTCAGAACCATTTCGTGACTTTTTGCAGGGCAACCAGGTCCAGTAAGCCGTCTCAACTGTTTGGGCCAAACATTCATTGAAGAAAACTACGGCATCCGACAGATTACATTTGCGGCAGCCATGTTTGTTAGCCAGTCGGACCTGGTTGCTACGTAAACATTGACGTAATGGATCTGACAATTGATGGATCCATAATTATTGTGATGTCCCTGACTGAATCTAGCTTCGCCTTAGCAACCATGTTTATATATTGCGAGACACAGTGGTAGAGTTTGAACATGACGAAGATATGTCTATTGAGGCGATTCAGACAACAAGTAACACGACAGCCTGATAAATGGAATGAGCTTTCTGTCTTTCCCGAAAACGTTCGGCAATCGACATAAATGTTTGAAATGGATACGGTTAGGTGGCCGCCCCATGTCATAATAATTGAACACACCTATGTTTTGTACCAAGGAATGTTATGTCAACCTATGTACTGGAGCGGAATATATTTGTCAGCAGTTTTCCGTTTACTTTCGATCGCAACTGCGCATAAATAAAACCACAAATTCAACAAAAACACGACTTAGTGTCTGGCAACTTTACATTTGCGGCCATGTTTGTTAAAAGCTCGACGGAGTCTACTGAGGTTGCTAGGCAAAAGTCACGTGATGGATCGATCAATTGTCCGATTGTCGGACTCATCATTTCTTGTTTCGACGTCGCGTCCGATTTGTCGGGCAACACTATGTTGACTGTTGGTACGAGGTATTCTTGGCTGAAAGTAGTTGCTTTCGTTTCGTTGTTTGGGGATACATGATTGTTCTGACTCTTTCTTAAAGTACTAAAGTACATGTGGTGTTTTATTAGTGGTCGTATATCCGTCGACTATTCCACGACATTCGCAGCTATATTAGTGTTATATTAAAATGGCACCATCGACGTCACGGGTTATACAGATATAACCCACCTGGTCATAATCCCCAACAGGAGCCAAAGCTTGATAATAAATAAAAAATGGACGGATGGCTAAGTGGCATAAACGATTGGTAACACAATTGTTGTTGACAAACTTTGGAAGTTTGGCAAATTAAATAAAAATGTACAAAATCTGCGCATCAAATGTAAGTTGCGCTAAGGGTGATATGATCGATGTTCACGTAATATAAATCTGCAAAGCGCCCGCTGAAGCCCCCACAACCAATATTCAACACTACTGAAGCGTTTTATTTGTACCAAGTTCAATAACATACATCGAACATAAATACTATAAATAACATTGTGTGAAATAGAAAACATAAATCCGCGAATAAAAAGGGGGTTTAAATATAGTATTAATAATTCCTAATAATAAATGTTAACTGAAATAATGTCACCATGTCTCAATTCTTTCAGCTGTCGTCACCAGACTGAGTGCTGCCATCTAGCGGTAGTTAATCTGATGTCTTGTGCTTCGAAATCGGAATGACGGGTTATCGTAGAAATGAACATTAGACAAATTGTTAACAACGCAGCAAACTTTCGTAATACATAAACAAATCAGTAATTGCTAATTAAGTTAAATAATAACCGACTAACTTATGTTAGTTTCAGTTATGTTAGCGGAAATATGAAACCATGTTTCATATTTCTGCTAACATAACTGCAGATCACACTGTATTCTACGAATGAGTCACAGAGAAAGGTTATATAAGGTTATGTTAGCGGAAATTCGAAACAAGATACGAAACTAACATCTTTCTCTCTCCCTTTCAATCTCAAGTTAATTATTTAATTATATACGTATAATTAGTGGCGTATTTAGGAGTGAATGGGCCGTGCCAAATGGCTTTGGGTAATATTTTGTTTCGAGAACAACATGTTGCGCCACTACATGGTAGCCCAGCAAACTAATAGGTGATTCAACTTGCCCCCCTCCTTTCCGATAACCTAAATACGCCACTGCTTATTATGTACACAGTAGACTCCACTTAACAGAATCACATATAACAGCATCAACCGTTTAATAAAATCAAACATATTGGCTGGGACGGAATTATTCCTATTCCCACGGCATTAAAGTGCGCCGCTTAAGATAATCAGTTGCTTAACATAATCAAATTGCTCAGGACCAAAGTGATTATTTTTAGGCGGAGTTCCCTGAAATAGTTTACAATATCTCGTAAGTCTACCTTGAATGGTCGTTGCATACAATGTTCTGTACGTAATGCATACAATATGTGAATACTTAATACATGTCCTCTTGCATAGCATTGTTACGTATGCGTACCGTTTTAACAAAACATATTCAATAAGCTCTTACCTAATTAAGCGACATAACTGCCGCCAAAAGATATATTGTTGTTGTTTTTAGAATAATGGACGGATGTGATGAATGTACGTTTTTATATAGCGCGGTATCGAGTCCTTGGGACTGTTCAAAACGCATTACACGTCACCTCCTGGCAGAAATGTTCATTCCAACGCCAGCTCGACTTCCTATGGAAGCATTCAGCCTCGCTGCAATTACTACACGAAGACTAATCGTTCACACATATTCACCACTGTCTATAGCTAGGTACTCGTTTACACATCTGAGTGAACAACGTGGAGTGAACGATATTGTCCAGGTCTCCAAACGGCAGCAACAGGATTCGAACCCGGATCCTGTCGATTGAGAGTCTATTGTTCTAACCACAACGCCACCGTCCAACTTGTAGACATCTACAATTAAATTATTATACCTCCTTCGCTATGTCCATTTCTCCATCTTAGAATCGTCGGGAAGCCGGTTACAGTTTGTTCCAGATAATGCGGTTACGCCCATTACTGTCGTACCAAGACACGTTGCAGATGATCCTGCTGTTCACTGCGCTCGCGCACTGGCACGTGCAGGTGGCCGCCTCCTTGGTACGGACGACGTATCGGGCAGCCGGTGACAGTTTCTGGCAGAAGGTCCTACTGCGACCGCACGACTTCTTCACCAGCATGCTGCGTCTTCCAATACTCGGCTCTGGAAGAAGGAGACGGAACGAGGATGATTGCTGATGAGTACATGTGTGATACATAGTAACGCTGACTGACCCGTACGAAGGCATCCGTTGCACACAAATACGCACGCACGCACGCATGCGCACGCATGCGCACGCACGCACGCACGCACGCACGCACGCACGCACGCACGCACGCACGCACACACACACACACACACACACACACACACACACACACACACGCATCATATATGGTAGGAGCGGGAAATAGATAGAATACAAATATTTCTCTTATACGTACTGCAACAACTATTTCGCTTTTTTATTGACACGATAGGCCCTACTTTGTCAGTGATCATTCCGTCACGTTAATCTGATGATGACATCATTTAGAATCCCCATGAGAACGTACTCATTCTCACGGGGGAGGAAACATCGATGAACCAAATTAGCTATTACTGTATAAATGCTTGTAGGCGAACAACTACTCGTTCTCGCAGAGGACAATGGATGAATGGAACCAATTATCTACAGATTGTGTAAATGCTAGCAGCGTGAATGTAATTAAGGGAGGGCAGGTTACTCATAGATGACAAATTATTGGACTCTTGATAAGTCAATAGCTTCCGTGTCCATTAGCCATCGTGTTTTTGCTTTGGATGGCAGTTTTGTTAAACTTACCTGATTACTCATGTTGAAATGGTTATTTTTGCATATTCAAACTTGTTTTTACCTTCATAGAAATCTTCGTCATCTTATCAAGGCGACTTCATCACTACTAATGGTTAGATGACGTCATCCAGTACACGTGAGGAAGTTTGTAATTGCCCTCGTCTCTGATGTCATCCAACGTCATTAATACTGATCAAGTCGCCTTGATAAGACGACGAAACTTTCTATAAAGGTGAAAGCAAGTCTGGATCTGTCAAAATATTAAATTCAACATGCAAACGAACTATCCTGAGAAATGTTCACTGTATTACCTGCTTACTGTGTAAATTCTTGCAATGGAACAAGGTACCTGAAGTCTATGTAAATGCTTGTCATTGAATTCATTACCTGCTGACTGCTTAAATATTTTACCAACGGCCTCATTGTCCACATATCATCTGGAACCTATTGTATTGCATGACAATATTGTTAAATGTCGTTAAATACAAACAATTACGATAACTTAAGTAATTAAACAATTAAAATTACGATATTTGTATATAACAATATTTATATATGCAACTTTTTGTTGTGATGTGTTCCCGTGTGTGTAGTGTTGTTCGTAAAATGCAGGCAGTTGTACCTTATTATTGATGATCTATTTACAAATTGAAAACTTAGAAACAATAATTACAAAGAAACACACAAAACCTGAAAAAGTTCTCCAAGTTGGTTATTTAGAAATGCAGCAATGTTAGAGGTGCCATATGTCTGTATGGTTTGTATCAGATGTTAGACGTGCCATATGTCTGTATGGTTTGTATCAGATGTTAGAGGTGCCATATGTCTGTATGGTTTGTATCAGATGTTAGAGGTGCCATATGTCTGTATGGTTTGTATCAGATGTTAGAGGTGCCATATGTCTGTATGGTTTGTATCAGATGTTAGACGTGCCATATGTCTGTATGGTTTGTATCAGATGTTAGAGGTGCCATATGTCTGTATGGTTTGTATCAGATGTTAGAGGTGCCATATGTCTGTATGGTTTGTATCAGATGTTAGAGGTGCCATATGTCTGTATGGTTTGTATCAGATGTTAGAGGTGTCATATGTCTGCATGGTTTGTATCAGATCTTCGTCGAAGTTCTTCTTTCTCATGACTTGCCATAAGCCTTCGTACCAGATGTGGTCAAATGTCTTCTTAAAGTCAACGACTTTAAACAAAGAGCAGAATATTCTGCGACCAACAGCGCCGTCAATATTCTCTAGGAACAAATCCGTGCAATTAGTTTTCTAATTTGAATCGCCACCACTGTTTTGCACAAAGCATCTCCCGCAGCCTGTTATTCCACGTGGGCAGAATTTACGTCTTGGAACAGTGCATCTATGACGTCACCCGATAGCATATCCGCAAACACCAACATATTAATGGCTGGAAGGACAATAGACCCTACCTGAAATAGCACGTGCTTACTCGCCAAATGGTGAATACGTCGAATGTCGTCAGATGCTTAGTTTAAGTCTCCTTTGGCATAACAATCACACTCCCATCAGTGACGTCATTCATCGTACGTCACCACTACCTCGCGTTGATCATCAATTAAAGTGGCATAAACGATTGACATTTACAAGCATTTATATTTGAATAAAATTTAAAATAGAAGACCCTAGTGGGAAAAGTACCTTAGTCAAGTTTCGGGTCAAACTGAGGTAGGCATACCAGAATGTATTACTATGAGTCATAATTCCATTGATAGGCCCTACACATTGACCATGAGATATATTTCTAAGTCATGTTATGTCATAGTAACTATTCTGATCCTTGTTATTACAATGCGAACAGTATCCCAAATCCCGGCTACCAAATGAGAAAGTACTCAAAGACCTAATCGATCGTTTGAGATGACATGTGATTGTTCACAACGGATGGAGAAATAGCTGATGATGTTGACAATTTTAAGTAAACTTTATAACTGTTCACAACGGATGGTGAAACAGCTGATGATGTTGACAATGTTCAGTAAACCTTATAACTGTTCACAACACTTCCCAGATGCTAAAGGTACTGTGTATGCAGGCGAAATGGAACTTTGATTAATTTATATAGGCAGATACACATATTTAAGGTAGGTAAGCCGATTTAAGGTAAGCCGATTTAAGGTAAGCCGATTTAAGTGCATTGCGTAATAATTTTATTATTATTATAATATTAACACTAAATTAAAAAAAATCAGGCATGTAGAATGCTTGGCATGTGTAATAAATAAATAAAAAATAATGTTATATATAAACGTCATATCTTGCTATATCTGATTGTGTGTGTTTTAAAAATATCCATATCTTATTTCTCCAACTGCGTTGATGTGATGTAGGTACTTTTTCCGATAGGGTCTTCAATTACTTACTTACTTCCTCGAACCTTCGTCCAATTCGTACGATCTCTAGCTGTGTTCTCCGCCATCTTCCAAGAACTTGGTAGATGGTTTCTCTCTACCTCAACAATCTCGACGTTCATTTTGACATTTCTCTTTGCGTTTTACCTTCAGGTGCGCAATTGTTTTGTCAAGCCTCAAAACAATCGTGTATATATGCCAACGTGTACTAAATCGCGTTCGAAATTTCTAAAACTTTAGATTAACCAATTTCTGTGATCTTATGATAGCCTGTACTTTTTGTTACATATCTGCAAAAGCGAATAATTGTCAGAACCATTTCGTGACTTTTTGCCGGGCAAACAGGTCCGGCAAGCCGCCTCAACTGTTTGAGCCAAATATTCATTGAAGAAAACTACGGTACTCTACAGATTAAATTTGCGGCAGCCATGTCTGTTAGCCAGTCGGACCTGGCTGCTACGTAAACATTGACGTAATGAGTCTGACAATTGATGGATCCATAATTATTGTGATGTCCCTGTCTGAATCTAGCTTCGCCTTAGCAACCATGTTTATATATTGAGAGACGCAGTGGTAGAGTTTGAACATGACGAAGATATGTCTATTGAGGCGATTCAGACAAAAAGTAACACGAGAGCCTGATCAATGGAATGAGCTTTCTGTCGTTCCCGAAAACGTCCGGCAATCGACATAAATGTTTGAAATGGATACGGTTAGGTGGCCGCCCCATGTCATAATAATTAAACACACCTATGTTTTGTACCAAGGAATGATATGTCAACCTATGTACTGGAGCGGAATGTATTTGTCAGCCGTTTTCCGTTTACTTTCGATCGCAACTGCGCATAAATGAAGCCACAAATTCAAAGAAAAACACGACTTAGTGACTGGCAACTTTTACATTTGCGGCCATGTTGAAAGCTTGACGGAGTCTACTGAGGTTGCTAGGCAAAAGTCACGTGATGGATCGATCTGTTGTCCGATTGTCGGACACGTTATTTCTTGTTTCGTTCGGCGTCGCGTCCGATTTGTCGGGCAACACTAAGTCGACTGACAGTCAGAAAATTAATCGTTCGTGTGAACGGGCCTTAGGCTTTGTTGTTGGTGTGATGTATTCTTGGCTGAAAATAGTTGCTTTCGTTTCGCTGTTGGGGATACTCATTCCTAAAGTACTAAAATACATGTGGTGTTTTATTAGTGGTCGTAAAACCGTCGACTATTGCACGGCATTTGCTGATGTGATCAATGTTCACGTAATATAAATCTGCATAACGCCCGCTGAATTATGATGCTCCCACAAGCGCAGCACAACCAGTATTCAAGACTACGGAAACGTTTAATGTTCCAAGTTCAAGAAAATACATCAAACATAAATAACATTGTGTGAAATGGCAAACATAAATCTGCGATTCTACAAAATTTGGGGGTTTAAATATAGTAGTATTAATTCCTAAAGGTAAATGTTGACTGAAATAATGTCACCATGTCTCAATACTTTCAGCTGTGGTCAACATACTGAGTACTGCCATCTAGCGGTAGTCAATCTGATGTCCTATGTAGTCAATCTGATGTCTTATGCTTCGAAAAGGGAATGACGGGTTATCGTAGAAATGGAGAATATACAAATTGTTAATAACTTACGTAATACATAAACAATTGCAATTTATTGATATTAGACAGGCATGGCAAGACCTGTCACTGTGCACACTGAGAGGTTATACACGCACGCACGCACGCACGCACGCACGCACGCACGCACGCCACCCACGCCACCCACACCACCCACACCACACACACACACACACACACACACACACACACACACACACACACACACACACACACACACACACACACACACACACACACACACACACACACACACACACACACACACACACACATATATATCTAACGCCTGCAGCACGCTCCAGTGTGTACAACATGGAGGAAATAGGACACGAGCGTACAATATAAATCATCCCAAGGACCTGCTAGATACTAAATCCCCTGTGGGTACCTACTGCTAATAGGTAATGGTACAGCACATGATGTACATGGAAACAGATAACTAGGTACAAACAAATAAGTAATATAAATATCCTTATACACAAATATCGTAATTTTTATTATTTTATTGTATACTTATAATCAGTGACGTGACAGTGAAATGAAAGGGATAAGCATGTTTTCGCTCAGCTCTAACTGAAATTGGGATGACTTGAAAGTGAAAGAGTATTGCATGTTCTGCTCTTCAACAACCAACACTTGTGTCATAAGTGACTGGTTCTCATGTGATTGAACAAGGGGTGCAGTTTTCACATTGTCCTGTAGTCACAACGCTGAACAAAACCGATTGTTCGTAAAAGAAACGTTTACGTCATATGGAACCGTTTGTCATAATTGTTAATTATTGATGAGAAAGAAAAGTTAAAGGAATTAATTACCTGTATCGTACGATTATCGGTTGGTTCTAATGTAAGCGGAAACGGGTGGCATGTCTTCACCACTAATGTATATACCCTAACATAAACCTGTAGAAACTGTTGTTATTAACACTGCCTTGCGATATTTGAGGAACATTATTGCAAGCAATCAATTCTGAACAGTATTGTAGAAATGAAATGCTCTTTGTATCTTTTGTGTATATATATAGCCGACAAAATATGTGCATATCATCCCCATTTGTTCATGGGGTGTTTGCTCATATTAAGAAGTTGTAGATAACCGTTCTGCAATTAATGTATTTTTTCTCAGATGACTATAAAGTTATGGCTGCGGATTTGAGCGCTGTGGGGCTTCATCTTATATTCAAACACCCAATTAACAAAACAAGGCAAATACATATATATTTTTCATGCACCATGTTATTCTTTATACAGTGTTTTATACTAAATCCTTAACGAGGAATAAAGAGGTTCCACTTCAGCTACACACTATTTCTGTGCATCACTTGAGAGGCCACATAGTATCACTTGGCTGCACGTTGCCAGCCTCAAATATTTAAGCAGATGTAGATTAGCCATCAACCGATCACCCTATCATTCACTGGCATCCGTTTATCCCGGAAGATAACGGAGCTGCGCCGTAGGTGACATTGTTTTGCACAACATTCGGTGTGATCACCCCACCAGTAGATATCCCGGAAGATAACGGAGCTGCGCCGTAGGTGTCATTGTTTTGCACAACATTCGGTGTGATCACCCCACCAGTAGATATCCCGGAAGATAACGGAGCTGCGCCGTAGGTGTCATTGTTTTGCACAACATTCGGTGTGATCACCCCACCAGTAGATATCCCGGAAGATAACAGAGCTGCGCCGTAGGTGTCATTGTTTTGCACAACATTCGGTGTGATCACCCCACCAGTAGATATCCCGGAAGATAACGGAGCTGCGCCGTAGGTGACATTGTTTTGCATAACATTCGGTGTGATCACCCCACCAGTAGATATTATATTGTCTGGGCTTTCCTCCCAATTCGCGCCCACGTGAATGACCAACCCACTTTCAGTTGATAGTGTCTATACTTTGTCTCCCTCTCATTCACACATGCATGAACCTGATCTCTTAAAATCTTATCCCAAAGCCATGGGGCGTGGCCCATTGTTCTCTTATATACGCAGCAAATTATAAGTATTTAATTAAATATTTAAAATTAAGATATCTTTATATAACGACATTTATATATGCAACTATTTGTCTTGTTATGTTCTCATGTGTGCAGTATTTTTCGTCTAATACAGACAGTTGTACCTACAACTTTACTATTGATCTATTTACAAACTGAAAATTAAGAACCGATAATTACAAAGAAACACGCACAACTATTGCAATGAAACACATATTTTGGTATTAAATGATTACATTATCACCGAGCAGAGACAGTTCATCGGCTGTATATTCATACAGGTTCTTACAGGTCCTCTTCTGATTTTTTTAGGCATTTCTGCCTCTAGCGCCAACTCTTACATTTATCGTTATGTCTACATCTGGTAGTTTCCTGGATGGGGTGGGGCAGTATAGTCTAACCTGATTGGACAGTTTCGCCACAACTTACCCTTGAAAGATTGAATAGACGGAGCCCCCATCACAGACTGTGGGAGGCTGTTCCATAGATCTGTGCATCGGTGTAGGAACGGATGAGACTCGTTAGGATCCGATATAGTTCTACCATTTCTCCTCTGAGGCGACGGTATGCCAGAGTTGATCATCTTAACTTCGGTAGACTTTCATTGTATTCAAGGCTTCAAACCGGGAATTAATGGAGTTGCTGTACGCTGGACGTTTGTGATGTGGTTTATTAGGAATGTAGTCCAGACTTGATTAGCACATTTAATGTGTTTTCTACTATTGTTCTGAATTACGTAATCCACGTGAAACGTCAGCATAAGTTCCTTCGTACGGTATACACGGCCGCTCGTCGTTCTGTTGGCCTGGACAAATGGGCAAACTCGTGAACATTGAAGTATGAAGAGATAACGAGATATAGGCAAATGACTACAATAAATGTCATTTGTCACAACGGTCAGAACATGCGAGGTTTTTCGAAACTTTTTTGTGACTGTGATTAATGTCTGCTGGTGTGTAAACTATCATCGCACGTGACTACGCTTTGTTTTCTGGTTTATCTATGCACAGGGAAGAATATTATTTACATCACTACGCGCATTAATGAGAAATTAATAAACAACTAGCAGCGTGAATATGTTTAAAAACAAGGTTGACACATATCTCAGGAGGGCGGGTTATAAGTAGATGAACATTGTTGGACTCTCGATAAGCCAATGGCTTCCTTGTCCACTTGCCATCTGGGCCTTTGGCTTGGATGGCAAATCTTGTTAAATCTTGTTAAAATCTTGTTAAAACTTAATTATCGAAATGAGGCTAGTTGAGCCACCCAAGGCCCAAGGGAGGGTTAGTTGAACAGCAGTTTAAGATCTAGCAATCTAGCATATCAACCAGCCTCATTAATTTTAACAAAGACTGACATGAATAGGTACCTACTTTTTTCAACAAACGGTGCGCGACTGGAATAAACTACCACTAATCATTACAAACATATTAAAAAAACAAAAACTTCAAAAAAGAAGCGTTTAAACATCTACGCACCCAGAAAGACCAACTTTATTGGTATTAGCTGCGTTAAACCTACGCGTCCAATTCCTTCTCGTTTGGCTCTAAAAGAGCGTTGAGAATATTCTTTTCAGATCAGATTCAGATTTTTTTTTTACACCAAAATACGTCAAGGAATCCATTTTTCCGAGCAAATTGGGACATCGGATAGCTACAAGACAATATAGTTACACTGGTTGCGATTGGCCTATAAATCTGTATTAATTGTGTCGACTTATTTATTAAGCGTGTAGACTTGTAAGAGACGTGTTGTACCCATTAGATAGATGTGTTGGCTGAGTTGCTATGACATTTTAATATAAGGCCTACGTAAATTATATAAATAGAGCATTTACGCGAAGTACGCTACACTGTGGCTCAACTTACCACACAAGTGTTAGTTGAGCCAGCATACCAACCCTATTTGAGTAAGCTACATACAATTATCTATGCATGCAAGATATATTATCTTTGTATATAGTGATCTACCAATAATCACAATTTATGTCAATAAAACCAATTTTGGCTTATGAATATGATTGTGCCCTAAATATAAAAAAGAATTGAAAAATGGCTGAACTAACACTGTCTTTTGTGTTTGCTTGTCGGCCCGCCTGTGTCCCCAGCATGTTGACAGTAGGCAGACTCGAACAAGAAGAAGAAAGCATTTGTGAATTTTACGACGGCGCACGCAACTCCCGGGGAGGGGTACTGCCATACCAAAGCGGTGGGGGTGTGCCGTCAGAGCCCCATGGAGCACATGGAGATATATATATATATATATAGAGAGAGAGAGAGAGAGAGAGAGAGAGAGAGAGAGAGAGAGAGAGAGAGAGAGAGAGAGAGAGAGAGAGAGAGAGAAATAAAGAAATGTATGGTCACCAAGAGAGATTTATTGAACCATATATCTAATATCTATAGGTGTTAGGTAAGCCCGGGCGGAACGTTTTCATTGGGAAATTTCCTCTTCGGTGAAAGAGAGAATTATCAGGTTTAATTGGGGCACAAAGATAGAAAATTTAGATTTTTCTTCGGACAGAGAGAAAAATGGCCAAAAACAGGGGCATTTGCGCGGCACATACATGTATACCTCAGTATAGGGAGTACCCCCCCCAGGACGCGACTGAACTCACTTTCGGCACCATCCCATTCTTCTACACGATGACGTAATCCGTCAACAAAGGTAGCGTTTCGTTGGTTAGTTACGTGGAACCGACACTCCGTCAAGACTACTTCGTAATATCGGGGATATTGCCAGTGATGGGCGGAAGGGGACGGGATTACAGGAACTGTGTAGGATTACAGGAACTGTGTGAGGAGGCAGTCGGCTTTGTAGATATGTGGGCGAGCTTCGTTGGGAGGAAAGACTTTTTCATGAGGGATTGGCTCCTTATGACGGCAAAGGCGCAGCAGTTCTTGGGAATGGGTTTATCCGAATCATTGGTGAGTGCAGAGGTATCGTTGATTATTTAAACTAGATGTGCAGGGGGACAGCACAGTAAATAAGAAAAGCGAATTAGACATTATGGCAGCGGATAGTGACCCTCCTATAATATGTACGACAGAACCGTGGGAACACATAGACACAGTAAACGCCGACCTGCAGCAAATCGGCCGCTAAAGACACTGGCCGACCCGGAGCCGCTGCGTCGGACCGCAAAGAATAAAACACATGGAGAACATTAAGAACAACAATTGAAGGGAAGCTGTGTAAGAAAGCGTAAGAGCCATCTCCTTGCTCAAGCTGGCTGTCGCGACTGTGAAAAACACTTAATAATAATAATAAGATGCTGAATAAGCATTAAGAGATTGTGTAATGCTTAGGGAGGATAGGAGGGGGGGGGGGGCGCGGAGTAATTCTATGCATTAAATAAAATAATCCATGCATATGAGGTCAAACTGACAAGCGAAGTAGATTGCGAGGAATTTGGCGCAGCAGAGATAACAGAAATTAACAAATTAACATTAGGAGTAGTTTATCGGAGTCCAAACATAGAACAAGAGGAAGATGTAAACCTACAAAAGACTATACGAGAGATGAGAAAGGGGGAATGTGTTATAATGGGATATTGCAGCAGTGGACATTTATTATTATTATTATTAAATGTCTTTCGCAGTTGCGACGGCCAGTTTGCCCGAGCAGCAGCTCCTACGTGCGCTTACGCCGCGTCCCTTCGACTTTTCTGTGCCGATGTGCTGCAGGTCGGCGTCAAGAGTTCCGGGGGGGGGGGGGGCGGTTCTGGGTCGGCCGCGATATCCCTGGAGTCTGTCAGTTTGGAAAAATGCGGATATTACTTGGTTTGCGGCGCCTCCTCGTCCACACGTAGGACGTGGCTGAAAATGCGCCTTCGCATGTCTATTATATATGTGCTTAGTTGACGGCACCGACAGCGTTCATACAAGTTCACGTTGCTTAACCTCTGTGGCCAGTGAATCCCGACGAGTGAGCGGAGCTGCCTTCGATGGAAGGCATCAAGTTTGTCCGTGTCCGACCCCGTCAGGCTTCACGCACCGCGTTCTACAGTAACACTGGGCGCACAAATGCGTCAAATAAACGCAATCGGAGGGGCTCGCTGACGTCGACAGACACATGTGTTCTCATGTTCTGCGTGTTGCTGCACAACGATTTCAAGTAGACATTTCATTTACTAACTCATCGAGAGGAAAACTGCATATGATTAGATTCCCCAAACGCATTGTGCGTAACTTGAACAAGGACACCATCGCAAGAATCATATAAAACATGTTTTCTACATGGAAGCGCACACACTGATTGTAGTTCTCCTTCGTGGCAGTTTCCGCGGACTGAGAATTCGGGTGACGTCATGGAGGCGTCGCTTCCACGATGTTCTCGCTGCCAATTCAGAAGAAAGACCACCACCGGTGGAACGTGAGGGCCATCGCACAACAGGGGTATCTATTTCCACAGTGACAAATTGCACGACCTTTGTTCTTGTCGAGCAATTGTTCTCGGGAAATGTTCGCTGAAAATTTGTTCTCATTAGTCATTATGCATCTGACAGCAGTTTCTCGCGGTGCTTGAAATCTCCATCACCTGGAGTGAGTGTAATTCCGCCAAAACTACTAGTGGAAACGGTAGAACAAACCAGTATACCACTTGTAAGAGTGTGCAACGTGTCATTAAAAGAGGGAGTGGTTCCTTTTGAATGGAAAGGAGCAAACGTCATACTATTATTTAAAGGGTTCGAGAAATAAGTCAGATAATTACAGAGATAATTGACAAATATCTCAGAAGAGCGGGTGACATATAAATGACAAATTGTTGGACTCTTCGATAAACCAGTGTCCTTGTATGTTTATTACATACAGGGTGTACAGCATTGACGTGAACACGTGACATAATATAATACAAGGAAACACATTACAAATTTATCATATAATACAAGGAAACACATTACAAATGTATCATATAATACAAGGAAACACATTACAAATTTATCATATAAGCATCACTGCCAGTAAACAATACTAGCTCACAAGCATTGACGATACATACAACATGCCAGTAAACAATACTAGCTCACAAGCATTGACGATACATACAACATGCCAGTACACAATACTAGCTCACAAGCATTGACGATACATACAACATGCCAGTAAACAATACTAGCTCACAAGCATTGACGATACATACAACATGCCAGTAAACAATACTAGCTCACAAGCATTGACGATACATACAACATGCCAGTAAACAATACTAGCTCACAAGCATTGACGATACATACAACATGCCAGTAAACAATACTAGCTCACAAGCATTGACGATACATACAACATGCCAGTAAGCAATACTAGCTCACAAGCATTGACGATACATACAACATGCCAGTAAACAATACTAGCTCACAAGCATTGACGATACATACAACATGCCAGTAAACAATACTAGCTCACAAGCATTGACGATACATACAACATGCCAGTAAACAATACTAGCTCACAAGCATTGACGATACATACAACATGCCAGTAAACAATACTAGCTCACAAGCATTGACGATACATACAACATGCCAGTAAACAATACTAGCTCACAAGCATTAACGATACATACAACATGCCAGTAAACAATACTAGCTCACAAGCATTGACGATACATACAACATGCCAGTAAACAATACTAGCTCACAAGCATTGACGATACATACAACTGAGCAAGCAAATCATTTGGACAAAAACAACAGTATTTATTGTACATTAAATTACCTAGTCGCTTTAGCATCTGTAAAGACAAGCAAATGGCATAAGCATATGGAATTAAGGCATACCATAATAGTTTGTCTTGATTGCTCAATCACGTCACAGAGCATTCACAATTATAGTTGATCTATTGGACAATACGATATACCTCAGTCGATCTTCGATATATCCTGATCACAATAAATCAGTGTAAAGGCACAACGCAAGTACAAAGTTTATATGCCATGCACTAGCCTTGCCTACGTGGGCGATGTGCTTAATGTGTAAATGCAGTTTATCACGAATACCAGGTGTTGGACAGCTGTGGACACGTACCGTGTCCACAGTCGTTTTCTACATCGGCTTGGACATTGAAGTAACAGACATATTGCACCGCCACTAGTGTTATGAAAGTAGCACACATTTTCTAATAGCAATTGCACGTTCTAATACGTCCCACGCACAATATTCGTCCTAATAAGCGTACAGTACGGTTAAAAAAATTAATTTGAAAAAATGTAATGAAATTCGTTGTAATAAGCGTACGCCAAAGTTTGTAGATCAAGAAGACGTCGACGACTCGCTCGGATGACGCGCGGCCCGGGGCACGCAGCTGGCTGATGCAACTCGTCGACAACGACGTAGAACCGATGACTGAAGAAACCACATTGTCATTAGTCCTAAGTCAACAACGTAATTCACGTGTGCTTGTTGGAAGAACTGTCCAAAGCAACGACATGCCACTACCTCTCACAATCATATATTAATTTCAGGGTTAATATCAGAACACCATATACTAGATCTATGGAACACACTGCTCATTATTATTAGCGTTAAGTCGACCGGAAATATAATAACACTTCGCCGTCAACTAAAAACCCACCTGTTTAAACTCGCTCACTGTCCATAGGCATAGCTCATCAGCATACCGATCACACTGTTTACGGCTGGATTTGTTAAAATGACTAAAACTGTCTAACCCTCTTGTTTTATTAGGTCGAATATGCTAGGTACATTGATTATGTGCAAACACGTGGTCACAAAGAGCCCTACATATTGTCGTACGCCGTAAGAAGACAATTCCATTGTTTTGAGGAATGAACAGACTTCACACATACACATTTCTGATGCGTCTACAACACAGCAGATGTCGCCCCACTGTGAAACCGTCAAAATTATACTGTCATCTAATTGTAGTCGTCATTTTGTTGCTGATCCAATCCAGCAAGTTTCGTAATGTTGTTGCAATACGGCTGTCACGTGACTCTAATCCAGCTGATGACGTCATATTGTGTCCGGCATGTGACTTCGTGTTGTATTCGCTTTGTCATGTTTCTTTGTGTCTGTCACTTGGCGTTGCTTTTTATTGGACAAGTGATGTCTTGTATCCGGCAGGTGACGTCATCCTGATTCCGCCAGGTGGCGATGTTTTCTTATATAACGCACGTGGGCACACTGGTAGACTACAACAAATATCACGGTTGTAGCTCGACAATGACAAAGACTTGGTTCGACTTATATCTGGACAATGACGAAGACGCTACAGACTGTAAAGTTCTTTACGAACACTCTCAAATATCTGGTAACAAACGTTTGGAAACACCTTTGATAATTGTGTCTATTTCAAGTGTCATTAACAACATCAGTTACAACCATCATCAATACAATAAGTCACCAAGACAACAAGTCACAACTGTCATTAATATAATATGGCACAATTGTCATCACACATAAATACAACAATACTGTACATGTACATACATGTCGTATAGTATTTGTCATAGCATTGTACATACACCCTGTATATGTTGACTCTGTACATTCGTTTTTTATCAACATAATTACTCGCAGTTTTCATTTATTAACTACTCAGAACAATTGCTTTTACACAAATTATTTAGTAACTTAAATTTGATGTGCAGATAATGCACATCTTTATTTCATTCCATGCACTCCTATTTGTTTTTAGAAATCTCTCAATTTCAATTGCATACAATTGTGGTTAGTGTTTGCATTGAAAATGTGTATACGAACAAAATAACATTAGCTTTTGTTTGAAACTATGTTACGTATACTCATTTGCACAGTTGCAATGGCGTAGCAAGTCTAAAAACTCGCGTTGCCCTGCCAACCAGTCGTTTATAGCACTTCGCAACTTTCCATTTTGAATTTATAATCAATTATATAAGTTGTGGCCGTGTGGCCGGGATATTCAGCCGTCACAACGCCACATTGCCAACACGCACTCGAAGTCAGGGGCCTTGTGAACTGAGATTGGAAAATAAACACTGTTTGGGTGGAAAATACATGAAGCTACTCCGCTAAACGACCGCCGAGTTTGTTTTAGGGAACCACTTGTTAAGTCATTTGACATCACTTGTGTCTTCGGAACGGTGACAGCGGTAGATAGAATAGTTGGAGAAAGACATCGATTTCACAAAATGATTTCGGCAGTGACGTCCTGAACAGGATATGCAAATTGAAGATCTTAATAATTATGTTTATGAATATACCTTGTCGTCAAGCACGCAATGTAAATAGGATGTTACAGTAGAATCGTTCAAATAAAACAGATAACGCTCAACGTGCATTTTTTAATGTTGTTTATTGAAAGACATATGAGCGGTTGAGACGAGAATTACAATTTATATTATATTAGCATGACTATATAATACAAACGATCAAATTGTGCACCTTCAAAGACGACTGTTGCCAGTACTCGTCGTTGTTAGAGTGTCAGTTGTGTCGCTGGTTTTTCAACCTGCAACAAGAGACACAGTGACTCCTACTGAAACTGTCCTCCTGCCTCCTTCCCACCCGCCTGCCCTCCCCCCCGCCCGGCGTGTCGCATGCATTTGATTACAAGTATTCATTTAATCCAAGCGTGGCTACTACTCACCAGGGTAAACTCAACTGGGGTTTATGACACAATGTCTGTCTGACGCTGGCAACATCGTCGTCTGTCAAATGATTTTGCCAGAGGCTGCAACAAATAGTGTTACATGGTATCACTCTCGGGATGAAGACCCCAGCAGTTCTACACACCAGTACTGTCCATCCAGGGGAAAGGTTTTTGCGGTTCTCTTGAGATTGTGTCATTTGATCGTCCCAGTCGGCAGTCGCTACTGTCGTTATAAAGTTCGTGGTATAAAATCTCTGAATAAAAATTTTTCTGAATGTATATAAATAGTCTTGTGTAACATTAAATAACTGTCTCAAATTTATCACTAGGCTAAAATATGCTAAATACAACGTAACGTAGCTAAGGGTTATATTTGGTGGCGTAAGAAGCAGCAGCTAAACACGTTTCCATAGGTCTGACTTCAGAATGGGAAACTTTGTTACAGACAACATTTGTGGGCGACACTAGTCACGGAGCTGTCACTAAGTTGTCACGGGCGGGTAGATAGAATGAAATGAGACTTGATGTAGGGTAACTACTCGGTGTTTGGAGAAATTTAAGGCAGTATTTTATAAAGATAACATAAGCTAATATCTTACCCAAGTAGATCAAGTCGCGGTAAAGTGAGAGCAGCATTTGCCACTTCGAGGGCTCCCTTGACTGATATGGCGTTGTTGTTGAACCTGATAAAACAAACGTACGACAGTGTGGGGCTCACAGTGTGGGGCTCACAGTGTGGGGCTCACAGTGTGATGCTCACAGTATGGGGCTCACAGTGTGGGGCTCACAGTGTGGGGCTCACAGTATGGGGCTCACAGTATGGGGCTCACAGTATGGGGCTCACAGTGTGGGGCTCTCAATGTGGGGCTCACAGTGTGGGGCTCTCAATGTGGGGCTCACAGTGTGGGGCTCACAGTGTGGGCTCACAGTGTGGGGCTCACAGTGTGGGCTCACAGTGTGGGGCTCACAGTGTGGGGCTCACAGTGTGGGGCTCACAGTGTGGGGCTCACAGTGTGGGGCTCACAGTTTGGGGCTCACAGTGTGGGGCTCTCAGTGTGGGGCTCACAGTGTGGGGCTCACAGTGTGGGGCTCACAGTGTGGGGCTCACAGTGTGGGGCTCACAGTATGGGGCTCACATGTCAAGTATCGAAGCAGAGGAGGAGGAAAGAGCAAATGCTTTTAAGACTTTGAAGACGTGCCCAAACCCACATTGAAAAGGTGAGAAATCGACTCGTAAATCAATGTTGAGCAGACTATAAAGTCACTGGACGTTACGGACCAGAGGCCAGCTCTTATCTAATTAATCTCTTTTCGTAGCAATATGTGTTGGATCCAGATTGCTACCAGATTTCTGTAGTTTTACGTTGGATATTGGTTTGAATGATCCCAGTGCGTGCGTGCGTGCGTGCGTGCGTGCGTGCGTGCGTGCGTGCGTGCGTGTGTGCAATATAGACATCGCTACTTTTACTCACCATAGCTTCTTCAGATTTGTTAACTTGGGCAGCACTGTGGACAGTCTTGTGACGTCATCGTCGGTCAGTTGACATGATCCCATGCTATTTAGACACACATAACTTTATTTAATGCAATTAAACACAAGTTGATACATATATATATATATATATATATATATATATATATATATATATATATATATATATATATATATATATATATATATATATATATATATATATATATATATATATTGCCAATGCCGGAAATTTCATAATAACGATAATTGGAACACAATTCTAGTGAGCATCATCCTTTGAACACAATGTTCACGTGGCATCTGCTGTCAGAGATATATGTAAAAATCGTATATGAAAATATCTCCTGTACGGTAAACCTGTCATTGGTCATGGTCGTCCATATATCACATCTCCTGCATGGTAAACCTGTCATTGGTCATGGTCGTCCATATATCACATCTCCTGCATGGTAAACCTGTCATTGGTCATGGTCGTCCATATATCACATCTCCTGCATGGTAAACCTGTCATTGGTCATGGTTGTCCATATATCATATCTCCTGCATGGTAAACCTGTCATTGGTCATGGTCGTCCATATATCACATCTCCTGCATGGTAAACCTGTCATTGGTCATGGTCGTCCATATATCACATCTCCTGCATGGTAAACCTGTCATTGGTCATGGTCGTCCATATATCACATCTCCTGCATGGTAAACCTGTCATTGGTCATGGTCGTCCATATATCACATCTCCTGCATGGTAAACCTGTCATTGGTCATGGTCGTCCATATATCATATCTCCTGCATGGTAAACCTGTCATTGGTCATGGTCGTCCATATATCACATCTCCTGCATGGTAAACCTGTCATTGGTCATGGTCGTCCATATATCACATCTCCTGCATGGTAAACCTGTCATTGGTCATGGTCGTCCATATATCACATCTCCTGCATGGTAAACCTGTCATTGGTCATGGTCGTCCATATATCACATCTCCTGCATGGTAAACCTGTCATTGGTCATGGTCGTCCATATATCACATCTCCTGCATGGTAAACCTGTCATTGGTCATTTCGTCCATATATCACATCTCCTGCATGGTAAACCTGTCATTGGTCATGGTCGTCCATATATCACATCTCCTGCATGGTAAACCTGTCATTGGCCATGGTCGTCCATATATCACATCTCCTGCATGGTGAACTTGTCATTGGTCATGGTCGTCCATATATCACATCTCCTGCATGGTAAACCTGTCATTGGTCAAGGTTGTCCATATATCATATCTCCTGCATGGTAAACCTGTCATTGGTCATGGTCGTCCATATATCACATCTCCTGCATGGTAAACCTGTCATTGGTCATGGTCGTCCATATATCACATCTCCTGCATGGTAAACATGTCATTGGTCATGGTCGTCCATATATCACATCTCCTGCATGGTAAACCTGTCATTGGTCATTGTCGTCCATATATCACATCTCCTGCATGGTAAACCTGTCATTGGTCATGGTTGTCCATATATCATATCTCCTGCATGGTAAACCTGTCATTGGTCATGGTCGTCCATATATCACATCTCCTGCATGGTAAACCTGTCATTGGCCATGGTCGTCCATATATCACATCTCCTGCATGGTGAACTTGTCATTGGTCATGGTCGTCCATATATCACATCTCCTGCATGGTAAACCTGTCATTGGCCATGGTCGTCCATATATCACATCTCCTGCAAGGTGAACTTGTCATTAGTCATGGTCGTCCATATATCACATCTTCGGTACAAAGACATTGACAGAACCAGCTGAACGACAGGTGCTGGTGACCGAAGCCATTGGAGGTTAACTGTTCAGAAGAGAAAGAAACCACACAATTGGCTGAGAGGACGGACCACGGAAAATAGAAGTCTGCAAATCATGCATCTTCTCAACTCACTGTCTTCACCTGCAGCAAGCCATGTCAGAGTGAGGCTCTGGAGTCAAACCAAGCAACGCACAACACTGAGGAGACCAACAAGGCACTAATCATTGTCTGTGCTAGACATAAGGTTTCAAGTGTTCGTAGGGTAATGCTTGTGCCCAGTGTGGCAATGATGGATACAATTTTATGCCCCAAAATCATGTAGCACTGCCGGTTTCACGAAGCGTTCGTACCGTACGAAGGAAGTTAGATGTAGATCAAGTAACTCGGAATAATCGTAGAAAGCATGCATGGTGTTACTAACAACTGTATGTAACTACGAACTACTATTATTACAGTTTACTAATCTGCATCAAACATCCACATAAGTTCCTTCATAAGATCCGCACCCTTTGGGTAATCCAATGTTTTAATGTACCAACCACCCTCCTGGGCCCCCGATCACGCATACAAAATGTCAGCCCCATACGTGCGAAACTTTCGTAGACATGAGAGAACAAACATAAAGACAGACAGGCATACATTTTTTTGTAGTATAAACCTTATGGAAGTTAGATTCGTTATGATACAATGGAATCAACTTACCTCAGTATCTCTAGTTGAGTCAACTGACACAGACTGTTACTGAGGGCGGTCGTCACCCTCGGGCCATGGAGCTCGTCATTGTGATCAAGCCTTAGCAAACGTCACATCTTCAGATTACCACAATGATCAATTACTTATAATAAATAAAGCAATATATCAGAATTTTCCCCACCTATGGTAATGTTAATTCTGCTAACGGAATGAATTTAACATCAGTATATTTACCAAGATGTAAATGTTGTTTCATTGTTACAAACATAAAGTAGTATTTTAAACAATGTACCCCACAACACCTTTTATTTTTTATTCTGCATGACTACAATTAACAAAACGTTACTAAGGTTTATGTTTTCGGAGTCTTGTGTTGTTTCAATCATTAAAAGAGTCACGTGATGTACCCAGTCTATCCAATGAGATACTTTACACATATAATGAATTTCACGTAAATATTGCTAAATGGATTAGAATAAATGTATGAAACATGCATGATATATCAACCATACATCGTTACATGGTTCAGTTGTATTAACGTATACCATAGCTGCGTTAGCTGTGATACTTTGCTCAAAGTATCAATCAGATTCGTTGCTTCTGCTCCAGAAAGACCACATCTGCGCAACCTGGAATACAATAAACAATGTAGCAGTGAGTCCATGCAAGTGGTCCATACATTTACAACTTGGAATACAATAAACAATGTAACAGTGAGTCCATGCAAGTGGTCCATACATTTACAACTTGGAATACAATAAACAATGTAGCAGTGAGTCCATGCAAGTGACCCATACATTTACAACCTGGAATACAATAAACAATGTAGCAGTGAGTCCATGCAAGTGGTCCATACATTTACAACTTGGAATACAATAAACAATGTAACAGTGAGTCCATGCAAGTGGTCCATACATTTACAACCTGGAATACAATAAACAATGTAACAGTGAGTCCATGCAAGTGGTCCATACATTTACAACCTGGAATACAATAAACAATGTAACAGTGAGTCCATGCTAGTGGTCCATACATTTACAACCTGGAATACAATAAACAATGTAGCAGTGAGTCCATGCAAGTGGTCCATACATTTACAACCTGGAATACAATAAACAATGTAGCAGTGAGTCCATGCAAGTGACCCATACATTTACAACCTGGAATACAATAAACAATGTAGCAGTGAGTCCATGCAAGTGGTCCATACATTTACAACTTGGAATACAATAAACAATGTAACAGTGAGTCCATGCAAGTGGTCCATACATTTACAACCTGGAATACAATAAACAATGTAGCAGTGAGTCCATGCAAGTGACCCATACATTTACAACCTGGAATACAATAAACAATGTAGCAGTGAGTCCATGCAAGTGACCCATACATTTACAACCTGGAATACAATAAACAATGTAACAGTGAGTCCATGCAAGTGGTCCATACATTTACAACCTGGAATACAATAAACAATGTAGCAGTGAGTCCATGCAAGTGGTCCATACATTTACAACCTGGAATACAATAAACAATGTAACAGTGAGTCCATGCAAGTGACCCATACATTTACAACCTGGAATACAATAAACAATGTAGCAGTGAGTCCATGCAAGTGACCCATACATTTACAACCTGGAATACAATAAACAATGTAACAGTGAGTCCATGCAAGTGGCCCATACATTTACAAACTGGAATACAATAAACAATGTAGCAGTGAGTCCATGCTAGTGGTCCATACATTTACAACCTGGAATACAATAAACAATGTAGCAGTGAGTCCGTGCAAGTGACCCATACATTTACAACCTGGAATACAATAAACAATGTAGCAGTGAGTCCGTGCAAGTGGTCCATACATTTACAACCTGGAATACAATAAACAATGTAGCAGTGAGTCCATGCTAGTGGTCCATACATTTACAACCTGGAATACAATAAACAATGTAACAGTGAGTCCGTGCAAGTGGTCCATACATTTACAACCTGGAATACAATAAACAATGTAACAGTGAGTCCGTGCAAGTGGTCCATACATTTACAACCTGGAATACAATAAACAATTTAACAGTGAGTCCGTGCAAGTGGTCCATACATTTACTAAACATGCCAGAATGTCCACATATATCATTATATATATATATATATATATATATATATATATATATATATATATATATATATATATATATGCTGATATATATATATATGCTGATATATATATATATATATATATATATATATATATATATATATATATATATATATATATATGCTGATATATATATATATACACACCATATTATATCTCATCTTGCCCTTTTTCAGTATATGTGTACAACTGAAACTATTAACATAATTACTGCTCTACATAACAGTCGTGCTATGTAATATGGTAATTATGCAAGTTTTAAGACAATCAGTCGTACTAGATGAACATAAGATGTATGAGTTTCAAACTGGAAATCGGTTTCCAGGCTGTAGTATTAGGACCTAACTATAATATGTTATTAGGACCTAACTGTATTATATTATTAGGATCTAACTATTGTATATTATTAGGACCTAACTGTAGTATTATATTATTAGGACCTAATTGTAGTATATTATTAGGACCAAACTATAGTATATTATTAGGACCTAACTGTAGTATATTATTAGGACCTAACATTAGTGTATTATTAGGACCTAAATGTACTATATTATTTTTACTATGTATACATGACTTGGAAGAAAAAAGTTAAAAGAATTTAGAAAATGTGAAGGAGATCAACACAGCTTATAACATGATCAGGACAAATTGGTGTCAACAATTGCATATGTTATTCGATTTGGGGATGCCTACACAGTAATCAGGAAGATGGATCTAAACTGCGAGATACTAAAGAATAGGTATAACCCACAATAAAAGAAAATGACTCAGTAATGACAATTAGTGCTGACATGAAAGGTTCATAGCAATGTTACACGGCATCTACAAATTGTAATCAAATTTCTGTGTACGACGATAGTTAGGCCTCATTTAAAATACTGAAATGAAGCTTGGAGTTATCATTGCAATATGGACAGATCATTTAGAAACAATACAGAGTAAAGGAACTAAGTTGATTCCAGAAGTAAGAGCACTAAGAAGTAAAAGCACTAAGAAGTAAGAGCACTAAGAAGAGCACTAAGAAGTAAGAGCACTAAGAAGAGCATTAAGAAGTAAGAGCACTAAGCAATGAAAAATGCCTAAATGAATGTGATTGAAGAACTAGAGACGAGGAGATTAGGCACAGACCAAACATAAATTGCTAAAACATTGAATGGTTATGAAAATATTTATAGAAATAACAACCGATTCCTATTAGGAAATGCATGGAATCAAGTCATGTAAAAATTAAACATGAACACTTACATCAATGAAGTGATACAACTTCCTGGTAGAATATACGCGAGTGCTTGAATTTCTGTAGAGCTCAGGGGTTGATCTTGTAGATCCAGCATACTGCCTGCATTCAAGACATAATGAGAGACGTGGCGCCACAGGCCCGGCTGGTGAGACTCGTATATAATCATTATTAAGAAAAGAATGCTGTTTTTGTGTGCAGCAGGTTTGTTATGTGAATCTGCTATGCTGTCTTCTCTACTGCGCTCGCGATCCACAACTAACTCGATGAGTTCCTGGACAGATGACGTCCGCCTCAGATCCATTGAATCGAGGAATGTGTTAGTCCTGCCGTTCCCTGTCAACGCGGCCATAAATATTATGACACGATCCAGTTGTTTGTCTGACGCCGTCTTGATCACACACTGGTTTAACGTCTTCTCGTCTGTCATAACTGCTACGGCAGTCAGGAACTCTTGAATTGCCAAATTCATAAAGTAATACACAGACGCGGCACTTGGGTCGTATGCTTCGGACGCTGTTAACAGACCACATGCCATGGAACCATCAACGAAGTCGTATTTCTGTACTTCTTTCTTTGAGAACGTGCTCCTAATAGGAACATGTTCCATTCCGTACTTTGCGATGTTTGCATGACTAAGAACAACGTTCTTCATGTCAGGAATCTTAGTGACCTTTTCTTTCACCCCATTGCTGTGTTCACGGCGGTGCTTAGTGACAATATGTCTGACATATACGGCAAATAACTCCGCAATTGTTTCTGGATGATAGACTTTCTCTCTAAGTCCCGTATTCACTTTTACAATGTGACAAACCATGTCCAACTGTGCAGGAACATAACAATGGCTATGGATGCTGTTGTTCTGGACAAGGTAGCGTTTTATTGAGTCCTCTAAATGGCTGTCATTGCCACTGAATTTCGCAATATAGTCAGATATATCTTCTCTTGAAAAACCAAACATATCAACTTTCTTGTCAATGGCATTGTAACTTATGTTGACACCTGAACGAGTTGTAACCAACAATCTGGTAGACCCAATGGTATCTCCTCTAACGATAGATGATATTAACGTGGGAATTTCGACTTCTGTGTCAAAATCAAATGATTCTTCTCCCACAGGCAAATATGTGATTTGATCCAGTCCGTCGAGAATTAGAAGGATTTTACTCGGATCCTTGGAAAGGATCTGAAAATATGCTTCGACAACATTGAGGCTTGGCTTCAACTGATGTTGGAAACGGAAAAGGTCTTTCATGGAACATCTTTTCTTGATGCTTAATAGGTGCCTAAGTTGAATAAAAAAGATATATTCAATTTCATTCGGCAGAAAATCATCATGCAGCCATCGATCTACAATGTGCATAGAGAGCATGGTCTTGCCGTTACCGCTATTTCCAACGACTAGAATCCTATTGTTCGTCCTCGATCCATCAGCCACAAATAACTCTGTAATGTTGATCTTGTGTAACGTGTGAGCATTATGCACCAGCTCGGGTCTGTCAAAGCATCTCCTCTTGTCCAACGTTTCATATGTTTCGCTGTCTTCACAAATACGCACATTAACATACGCATCACTGAATTCCTGGAACGTGGTGCCTGTGTTTTGCGGCCATCCCTGTACGTAGCGTTCAACCATTCTCCCGTGTGCTTCTTTCAAGTCCAGTCGCCAAATCAACAACTCATCTGAAACGAGAAGATAATTCTAATTAAAGAACATGAAAACTGCAATTAACAGCATTTCGTCGTACACTAAATACCCACCTGTTTAAACCTGCTTATCTTCCATAGCTCCCCAGTGTACCAATCCAACTGTTTACAACTGGAACTGCTTATTGATTCTGAACTACTTAACCCCTTTTGTTTTGGTGCACTGCTGAGCTTGCGTCTCCCGACGATTTTAGCGAAATGGAAGTGTTTTATATTACATTGTATTGTATAAACCAAATATAACTTCTTACATGTTTTCTACATGGTCTCTAACTAGAGGGGCACATACCACAGTTCATCTCCTCACTGGCAGCCATGTTAATGTTTGGCATGAGTGTAAGAAAATGTGACCATCAAAATTATAAAACTTCATGACATTCACCGACACTATGTTACCAATGTTATGTTGTAAGATTTGTCAAAAGCTCATACCTCCAGCTCCAGTCATCATATCGCAAATGCGCCTACACTCACAATAGGCAGCAAAATAGTAATACACTAACTGGTGTTTTGAGAATGTCACAACCAAAATAGTAATACACCTACTGGTGTTTTGAGAATGTCACAACCAAAATAGTAATACACCTACTGGTGTTTTGAGAATGTCACAACCAAAATAGTAATACACCTACTGGTGTTTTGAGAATGTCACAACCAAAATAGTAATACACCTACTGGTGTTTTGAGAATGTCACAATCAAAACAGTAATACACCTACTGGTGTTTTGAGAATGTCACAACCAAAATAGTAATACACCTACTGTTGTTTTGAGAATGTCACAACCAAAATAGTAATACACCTACTGGTGTTTTGAGAATGTTACAATAAAATACCTCAAGTCAAATCAATATATGACTGCCGACATTTGAAATGTCCCAACCTGGCTGCCTGAATACTGTTATTTCTTAGTAAACAAAATCACAGAAATCGGCTAGTTGACATCTGCAGTTTAACCAAATATCGTGTTTCCTTTTAACATTGTTGTTGTTTAAAATACACCACAAACTGTAAGACAATTATTGTGGGACAACACTTGCGCCTGCATGTGTCCGGAGTAAATCGTGTTCCATCAATCTAACAATGTTCTATTATTTCTCCTGTGCTATACCCAATACACTATAGATGAATACACTATAGATGAATAGATGAATAGATGAAGTAGTAACAAAAGTGATTTAACTATAATATGCCTGAAAAGGACATTTACTTCATATTGTAGCAATGCTAATTTACAACAGGTTGGAAATCGGAACACACCTGTTTCGCATTGTGAACCGGTGACACCGACGCTGCACGTGCATGTGTATCTGTTGACACCGTCACTACACGTCGCACCATTCTGACAGGGACTGCTCGCACACTCGTCAATATCTACCAACGATTACATGTCATGTTTCTGGTAACAACCATTGTTTGTATAATATTTGGTTGTTTGTGTGTGTGTGTGTGTGTGTGTGTGTGTGTGTGTGTGTGTGTGTGTGTGTGTGTGTGTGTGTGTGTGTGTGTGTATGTCTGCGTGCTTACATGTGTGCGTGCATATCAGTATGCACATACACATGTACATACATGAGGAATTCCGTACATACATACATACAAGCACACATGTGAGCATATGTGCATATGCGTGCATGCGTACGTGCGTGCGTGTGTGCATGTGAGTATGTGCATGTGTGCGTGTGTGTGTGATATGACAAATGTAAGGCTGAAGAGCAACAGCAAATACTCATTGGTGGCATTATACCAACGGTCAGCTTTCGTGCACTAATTGAAGCATTGCTGAATGTTTGCTAGTACAGGGCCAGTTGGTGTTTGAGTGATGAACTCTGACAGTGGGTAAAGTGTAAATGATTTAGAATTGCACCAGAGGAACAGATAAGGAATGGCGCTGCCCTGCCTAGCAATCGTTGATACCACTCCGCAACTGTCCATTTTGAATTTATAATCAAGTTGTGGCAGTGGAGATATGATGAGTGGCGCCACTGTTGGGGAGTTTGTATCCCAGGATCCCTGCCCTATCTGTGGTAGTACACGAGGAAACAATAAGCCAACTCCATATACTGCACCCTCTGTAGCACCCAGACCCACACACACCTGTTTCACACATTGTCCCGGTGTATCCGACGTTGCACGAACAAGTGTAACCATTGACGCCATCACTGCATGTTGCATCATTCTGGCACGGACGACTGCGACACTCATCAATGTCTGCAAAGGAACCGAGCATGAGGTCTGGTAACATACCAAAGTAGCCTTCGAATATTACTTACAGGGAGTAATTACCCAGGTGTCTTTCGGGCGGCAAATACCGATGTTTGCTGTGGTCCTGCTTTTTGGATAAAATGTCCCTTTTTGTAATTTCCAAAACCAAAAAAAATTAAAGTATATAACAATCGCGTTGCCCTGTCGCCAAATTGTTTATACCCCTCCACAACTGTCCATTTTGAATTAATAATCAAGTTGTGGCAGTGGTGGTATGATTAGTGGCGCCACTGTTGGGGATTGTGGGACACACAAGGGACTTTGCCATCTAAACCATACGGTGGCAGCACACAACAATCCGGCCTCTGCTCTCAGCAGCGATTTACTACTTTTGTGTTAACAATGTCTGTCGTGATTAAATGTGGATGTTGGACTCTTCCACAACTGTAATAATAATAATAGAAATTTTTTATTCATGATAAACCTGATAAAATATACATTTCATTTTCCCCAAGGGTCATGATTTAAAAATAGATAACTACTGTATAGATACATATAAACAGTGTAGAGCCTAACACTAAATAATGTTGTGAATCTGTAAAGTGTAAAATTCAGTAAATATTCATTTAAAATCAGACAAGTTGAGTGGAACGTAAAAATTTTGCACTGTCTATGTGTTAGGTTAAGATTGTTCAATATCTTCAGACCGGTGACGGCTGTTGAAGTTTTGAATATTTGAGTCCGTGCTTATGGTATGTACATGCCTCCTTTGTGTGAGATCAAGTGCTTCAATTAGAGACACTTGAGACTGGCTGAAACATCTCACACAAGTGTTGTGGGGCGAGTCCTTTTACTGATTTGTAAACCAGTTGTGTTTGTCTGTATTTTACCTTCTTCTTCCCCCTTTTCCCTTGCGGGGTGGGGTCCAAGTCACTTGATTGCTTCTTCTACTTTCATTGTTACTGTTCTCCATTTCCCTCTGTCTTCCACTCTGGGCTGTTTGTACCTGCTCTTTCCACATCTCGTTTGACACAGTCTTTCCATCGCAGCTTTGGTCTTCCTCTTCTTCTTCTGCCACCCTCTTCTGCTTTCCATGCTCTTTTTGACAGTCTGTCTTCATTTGTCTGTACTTTACATGCTCTGGTAACGGTAGCCAATGTAGTTGCTTCATGAGTGGGTAACTTTTAGCTCTGTATTCAGCGTCTGTGATGATTCTGGCAACACGTTTCTGCAGTTTGAGGACACGCTCTGATGACGGTGCATTGCCCAAAATTGTGCTGCAGTAATCCATGTGGTGGAATGTAACAGTTATAAAATGTGTTCCTTGTTGGAAATGGCAGAGAAGTAGTTTTTCACTCTCTACCACTAGCAGCTTATCTCCCTTGATCCATATACCGGGATCAGTTGTGTCAAGGTACCGCCACTTCTGCCGAGTGGTTGTAATAAGCATGATCTTTGTTTTTTCCGCATTGATGACCATTCTGTTTTCGTCACACCAATTAGACATTTCCTAAAGATTGTTGGTTAGGCTCTGTTAGCTGACTGGGTGGATTTTCCTGTGGCAGTGATGGTGGAGTCGTCAGCGTATATGTCCACAGTGACATTTGTTGTAGTGTTCAAGGGCAAGTCATTCATGAACACGACGAAGAAAAGTGGTCCCAGAATAGAGCCTCGAGGAAGTCAGTTGTGACCTCAGATGGGTTAGACAGTGTGTCCTTAAATTTAACAATCTGCTGATGCTCTGACAGGTGTGAAGAGAACCATCGCAGTACCTGTTCTGAAGATATGTAGATGGCCAATTTCTCCAGTAAGACACTGTGGTTCACAAGGTAGAAGGCCTTTCAGCAGCAGTCATTTGTCAATATCCTGTATCCACTTATGCACCTTGTGGTTAAGGGCTGTTTCACATGAATGTTTGGCATGAAAACCTGCCTGGCTGCCATGAAGCAAGTTGTGTGACATAAGGTAGGCGTACAGACTGTCATGTACGTGTTTCTGTAAGATCTTGCTGAGAGCACACAAGACTGAAATTGGTCGGTAGCTCCCTTTGTTGTCGGTAGACCCCTTTGTTGTCGGTAGACCCCTTCTTGTGAATTGGGGTGACCATTGCAAGTTTCCACAACTACGAGCATCACATCCCTTCTGCCTGACATACTAGAATCCCTCCATCAAAGTCTGCATATCAAGCAGATAAGGGGACATTTTGATATTTCCTGAGGTGAATGAACACACGTTGGCATAGATATGTGATTGTCTGATAAAAATTGCTATGTTAGGCCCAACATCACAATAAATGTAAGCAAACAAACAGGAAGAACAATCGAGGGACCGAATTGTTAGGTGGCGCCATCTGGTATTGCAAAGTATCCCATTGCTATACAAACAGATTGTCAACGAATGTAATTCTCATATTTTAAAGTAAAAAATGGCCATTGACAAATGTAGTTTTACAATAATTTCTAAACATATATGCACAGTTATATTATTCATATACAACTGTATGAAAATGATATATAACAGTAACAAGCATCGTGTTGTCGCACTACATTCATGTGACAAAGTTAGAGGCTGTGAATTGTTGGCACAATCAAGACATGCAAGTGAATGATTCTGTATCGACACATCCTGTATATCTTATTTTATGCTTGTATTTATTCACTTTATTTATACTAAATCGATTTCTATCCCAGATTAAAAGTTAAATTATCTTACATCGTCTTAAGAGTGGGATACCTCCTGGTTTGAAGACATCAGCATACAGTGTGAAACCAACCGCCACTGTGACCACGACGTAGACAATGAATCGAACTAAAACATATACATGGCAAGAGTACTTTAATTTGACACAGTAAACATGCTCAATAACGCAGTAATACTACAGAGCTATAGAATTAAACAACTCTCTCTCAGCAGTGCTTGTTTTTGTTATTGTTGATCATAATTATCATTCAATTATTGTTTATTATACTATTGGTATGACATTTTGTTTGTCGTTAAATCTCTAGTTAGAACACTGGCTTTATATTAAATAATCGGTTAACTGTTACATTATCAAATGATATCTACATTTTATTTTGTCATATAGGATGTTCCTAAGTTATCTTTCCTATTTTTAATGTAAAAACAATACCTGATAGATATACAAGTATGCTGTTTGCACCATCTTGTAGCCCAATGCAATGAGTTTATATTGCATGAAGACTATTCGTTCAGATATCCACCTATGTCTGTAGCCAGGTACTCGTCTATGCAGCTGACTAAACTGTGGCAACCTAAACCAGGTTTCTCTCGACTGAAAGTCTGACGTTCTAATTGCTATGCTACCGCGCAACACAAGGTTCAAGGTCGTTGTTAGCATGTGGAATTATTGGGAAGCACGCCAAAGCAGTTTTAGGTCTGATGAAACTATTCGTGCACCAGATCGACACGGTCATCATCAAGAGAAGACCGTCCACCTTCTCATCACTGTAGCCCACTACCAGTCTCCATAAACCTTCTCATCACTGAAGCCCACTACCAGTCTCCATAAACCTTCTCATCACTGTAGCACGCTACCAGTCTCCACAAACCTTCTCATCACTGTAGCCCACTACCAGTCTCCATAAACCTTCTCATCACTGTAGCACGCTACCAGTCTCCACAAACCTTCTCATCACTGTAGCACACTACCAGTCTCCATAAACCTTCTCATCACTGTAGCACACTACCAGTCTCCACAAACCTTCTCATCACTGTAGCCCACTACCAGTCTCCATAAACCTTCTCATCACTGTAGCCCACTACCAGTCTCCATAAACCTTCTCATCACTGTAGCACACTACCAGTCTCCATAAACCTTCTCATCACTGTAGCCCACTACCAGTCTCCATAAACCTTCTCATCACTGTAGCACACTACCAGTCTCCATAAACCTTCTCATCACTGTAGCCCACTACCAGTCTCCATAAACCTTCTCATCACTGTAGCACACTACCAGTCTCCATAAACCTTCTCATCACTGTAGCCCACTACCAGTCTCCATAAACCTTCTCATCACTGTAGCCCACTACCAGTCTCCATAAACCTTCTCATCACTGTAGCACACTACCAGTCTCCATAAACCTTCTCATCACTGTAGCACGCTACCAGTCTCCACAAACCTTCTCATCACTGTAGCACACTACCAGTCTCCAGAAACCTTCTCATCACCGTAGCACACTACCAGTCTCCAGAAACCTTCTCATCACCGTAGCACACTACCAGTCTCCATAAACCTTCTCATCACTGTAGCACACTACCAGTCTCCATAAACCTTCTCATCACTGTAGCCCACTACCAGTCTCCATAAACCTTCTCGTCACTGTAGCACACTACCAGTCTCCATAAACCTTCTCGTCACTGTAGCACACTACCAGTCTACATAAACCATCTCGTCACTGTAGCACACTACCAGTCTCCATAAACCTTCTCATCACTGTAGCACACTACCAGTCTCCATAAACCTTCTCATCACTGTAGCACACTACCAGTCTCCATAAACCATCTCGTCACTGTAGCACGCTACCAGTCTCCATAAACCTTCTCATCACTGTAGCACACTACGAGTCTCCATAAACCTTCTCATCACTGTAGCACGCTACAAGTCTCCATAAACCTTCTCATCACTGTAGCACATTACCAGTCTCCATAAACCTTCTCATCACTGTAGCACACTACCAGTCTCCATAAACCTTCTCGTCACTGTAGCACACTACCAGTCTCCATAAACCTTCTCATCACTGTAGCACACTACCAGTCTCCATAAACCTTCTCATCACTGTAGCACACTACCAGTCTACATAAACCTTCTCATCACTGTAGCCCACTACCAGTCTCCAGAAACCTTCTCATCACTGTAGCACACTACCAGTCTCCATAAACCTTCTCATCACTGTAGCACACTACCAGTCTACATAAACCTTCTCGTCACTGTAGCACACTACCAGTCTCCATAAACCTTCTCATCACTGTAGCACACTACCAGTCTCCATAAACCTTATCATCACTGTAGCACACTACCAGTCTCCACAAACCTTCTCGTCACTGTAGCCCACTACCAGTCTCCATAAACCTTCTCATCACTGTAGCACACTACCAGTCTCCATAAACCTTCTCATCACTGTAGCACACTACCAGTCTCCATAAACCTTCTCATCACTGTAGCACACTACCAGTCTCCATAAACTGTTCCCAAATAGTCAGTTTCTTGGTGTTTCCTTCCAGTGATGTCGCCTGTAATTACGATGCATCACAGTCACTGATTTGGTCTCAGCAAGTCACATGACACATTGAACCGTCTCATGCACTGTCACCATGTTTCATTTTTAGGTGGGAAAGACATTAAAAAAAATATGTACATGTAATCATAAACTCACTGAATTGGACTACACGATGGTGCAAATTGCATGCTTCTATGTATAGCAGTTATTTTTTATTTACATTCAAAACAGTAAAGATAATTTAGGAACACCCTGCATGTTATTTACTGTAATTCTCCGTGTGAAGAAGCAGAAACTCGCTTAAAGGTTCCTCCACAATTAAATTTTCAGTTCAAATTCATGTTGTGAAAAATCAAACCTACCTAGTATCCACTGTGGCATGCCAGCTCGTTTGGGCAACTACAGTGTATTTTATGTAGTTTTGGTGAAATCATGAGACAAATTATTAAAATATCAACTATTAAACTAAAATTAAATGATTAAAATATCAACTGAAGTGAAAGTGGAAAACTCACGAACTTCGCGATATGATTATAGTCCTATATACATGTTTCCCTGTTTCTGTTGTTGACTCCTTGTTCTCGTGAGAGAAAAGTGACCAACAAGTTCAATGGGTTGAAGGCTAAAGGTCGTGTCCGTGCTGACTTTGCAAGTTACCAGATATAGCGACCAGAGTCAATTCCTTGGATGACTTGAAAAAAGCATCACTTGTTTTATTAAGTTGACTGTGGATTATTACCAGATTCATGATGGGCTACATCAGTGGAGGATGGAGTTTAAAACTGCCACTTGAATTGAGTGACACTGTCACCAATCACATTTGGTAATGTTCAAGTTTGTAGTGTATAAATAGTTCAAGTAATGTTTGCAGCTGGCTTAATAAAAGAACGCATATTTTTATTAAAATAATTAAAATGACTCTGACCTTTAGATCAGGTCCCATGGAAAGTATGAATAGTCTTATGCTATAATATACAGAGCCCAACCACTTTTTTTGATGAATTTTAACCAGAGCCAGGCAAAAATTATTTAATAGTTTGTGTGATGATTTTGATAAAACCTAAATAAAAAATGTGTACAAATGAGAAAGCATGAAGTAGTGTATATTATATAGGTTCAATTTGTCTTGAAATGAGGAAGGCAAAAACTCAGTGTGGAGGCAGCTTTAAATGAAACTTCTGCTTAAATGAAACATATATTTAGTCATATGATGAACAGATATGTTACTACCTTCCCTTTTTTCAACATATCGAGGCACAAGCACCCACACACCAACAGGAATGGCAAACAGAATCATCCAGAAAGCAGCGGAGATGATAATGCTTTGCCAATCACCATTAGATCCTGTGGAAAATCAATGATAGACGGGTAATTATTTAATTTAATTAATTGTAATGAACACCATTATGCTAGTGTATACCAATTAATTTTCAAAGCGCTAATTTAATGCATCATAACAATATATATATACATACATATATATATATATATATATATATATATATATATATATATATATATATATATATATATATATATATATATATATATATATATATATATATTTATATATATACATATATATACATATATATATATATATATATAAATATATATAAATTTATATATATATATATATATATATATATATATATATATATATATATATATATATATATATATATATATATATATATATATATATATATATATATATACATATATATATATATAATATATATATATATAACTAATAACAATTATTATATTTGTATTACTAAAACAGTAAATAAGTCATATAACAGGTCATTAGCTCGGTGAAATAAAATATATTACCAGTTGCTAGATGGCGGCATGCAATCACAGCAATAAATACAACCGCGCAGCTGAAAGAAAGGGCAACTCCTAAAACAAAAAATAAATTGAAGTGTTAGCTGATGTGACCTCGTACATTCCTTGATCTTGGTATTGTGGGAAGGACATGTAAATTATGACATACATGCATTAAATGTGTGTAAATGTTTTCACCTCAGCTTTAAATTAGTTTTGTAATGTACCACAATTAATGTACCACTGTACCACAATTAATGTACCACTGTACCACAATTAATGTACCACTGTACCACAACTAATGTACCATTGTACCACAATTAATGTACCACTGTACCACAATTAATGTACCATTGTACCACAATTAATGCACCACTGTACCACAATTAATGCACCACTGTACCACAATTAATGCACCATTGTACCACAATTAATGTACCACAATTAATGCACCACTGTACCACAATTAATGCACTATTGTACCACAATTAATGTACCACTGTAACACAATTAATGTACCACTGAACCACAATTAATAAATCTACTTTGACTGTCATCTGTTGAAATATCCGACTTGAATATCATGTTTACACGGCATGCTTGAACGGCAAGATCAATATTCGTGAACAGATAATGGTCAAATGATATTAAAAAAACATACCGTTAATTTAAACACATTTGGGCATTCAATATATTAGAATAGATATAGTTTACACAATATAACATGATTTTATAATAACAAACAATCAGGCCGTGTACATTTAAAGCCACATATTATAGTCAAGTACAGATATTGTGAAAAGACTGAAATGTGATGCCACCAGACTAATAAAAAAAAACTAACAAATCGTCCGTGCAGTCTTCCATTGTAGATTACTTTGGAATATACATATGCGAGCAACGCACGGGTTTTGTTCAAATGCGAAGCTGCTGTAACAAGAACAGATTATTTTGTACAACATAATTACTACTAATTAGCCTCAAGATTTCTAACAAGCTTGGCTAGCGCTGGGCTAAAAAGATGTTTAGCCTATTTCGTCCAAGGTCCACACTTTCCTACTTGCCAAATGAAAACTTCACGTGCCTGTCGTGACAAACAGCTGTTGGTGCTTCGGTAAAGATGAGGAACTTTCATGGACCACAGAACCTCGTGTGTGACAAGATCACAATGTTTTGAATGTGTGTGTGTATGTGGTATGCATGTGCGCACTACACACACCTGCCTACACGCACACACCACACACGCACGAACCAATGAACGCACAACCCACATACAAAACACACATGAACACACACATGAACACACACATGAACACACACATGCACGAACACATACACAACAACACAGTCATTGTTACAAGCAGTAATCAACTCATATATGAATCACAATTTTTTATTTACTTACTCAACGTCAGGAATTCTGGGACGACTAATTCTTCCTCAGCTGTGACACTTAGAAGATATTGTTATCCCTTCTCACTTACCTTCCAGAGTCTGCAGTCGCTGGTCTATCGACTTGAGTTTGCGCCTATCTGTCTGAAGCTTCTGCTCGAGACTAACATAATCCGCAGTGGCAATAGGCCCCTGTGCCCACTGGGTCAACACAGTGGAGCTCCAATGCAGTTGACTGTAAATGGTGGTCAGTGCTGTGATCTTATTGTTGAAATCAGCGGACGACAGAGTGGACGAGTTGGAATGAGCCATGCCATTACGCATCTCACGTAACTCGTCGATGCATTCACTGTCCGTGATGGGAGGCGTCCTCGCACTCACACGTCTTGGCCTCGGCAGCACAGTTTGCAGAGTTCCAGAGAACAGCAGACAATAGAACAGAGCTGTACAGTCGAACTGTTGACTATCGCCCTGCTGAATAACGTTGATGATGTGTTGTCCTGTACGCCCGGTGTTTGCGTTGGCTAAGAATAATTGTCCGAATGTTGGGTTATCGCACCATGTTAGGTTGAACTGTTGTTGAAATTTAGACTTAAAGAAATGACGAAGTTTGCTGGGAACGTCGTTATATAGAATGCGCACCAGACGCCAGAAATTCTCTTCATCGTTCGTCAGCGGAGTAGTCATCTTTCAAATCTGAAAGCACAAACATCATTAGTTGAAACCACATGCAAGAAGAAACCACATGCAAGAAACATGCAAGAAGAAACAACATGCAAGAAGAAACATGCAAGAAGCCTCATGCAAGAAGAAACATGCAGGAAGAAACCACATGCAAGAAACATGAAAGAAGAAACCACATGCAAGAAGAAACATGAAAGAAGAAGCCTCATGCAAGAAGAAACATGCAGAAAGAAACCACATGCAAGAAACATGCAAGAATAAACCACATGCAAGAAACCACATGCAAGAAGAAACATGCAAGAAGAAACCACATGCAAGAAGAAACCACATGCAAGAAGAAACCACATGCAAGAAGAAGCCTCATGCAAGAAGAAACATGCAGGAAGAAACCACATGCAAGAAACATGCAAGAAGAAACCACATGCAAGAAGAAACATGCAAGAAGAAGCCTCATGCAAGAAGAAACATGCAGAAAGAAACCACATGCAAGAAACATGCAAGAATAAACCACATGCAAGAAACCACATGCAAGAAGAAACATGCAAGAAGAAACCACATGCAAGAAGAAACCACATGCAAGAAGAAACATGCAAGAAGAAGCCTCATGCAAGAAGAAACATGCAAGAAGCTTCATGCAAGAAGAAACATGCAGGAAGAAACCACATGCAAGAAGCACTAACATGTAATTATGAATTTACGATTATGTAATAAACTGTGAGCTGTTTAACAGTTGCCTTCCCCAATCGCTATTAATGTCACTATATACTGGTAAAATATGACAACTTCTGAAATGAACACTTTAAATATGACATATCAAAACAATAACATTACTAACTTTTATTTATCATCTTTGCATCCGAGTTGGTGCACAAGGTTACAAAACAATAACATGGAGGTCATAGCAATAACATGGAGGTCATAGCAATAACATGGAGGTCATAGCAATAACATGGAGATCATAGCAATAACATGGAGGTCATTACAAATAATTTTTTACATATTGCACACAAAATGCCCCAATTTAAATTACCCACCAGATTATTTCCTAGACATCCGACCAAGCGTCCTGGTGATAATCCAAGTTTCACCATCCCAGAATATGAACAATATTTGGACATACATATAGAGACAACTCGATATCAGTCAAATCATCAATGGAACATCAGACACAGAAAGATCGGTAATATCGACTACATTGAATAGTGCATTTATAGTCGCCAGACGGCGAGTACGTCAAATGTTGACAAGGTGTTCTTAAAATGCATGTGTTTTATGTTTCCTTAGGCTTTGAAGTTTTATAGGTTAAGACAAGACTAGTTTACACAGTGGTGCTGCACATAGTTTATTGGTTAAGATAACACATTATGGTAATTGCGGAATGATATGTATGTATATAGTTGTACTTCTAACTGCATACACAGATGTACAAGATATACTAATACAAGATGTGACTGAGTTAGCCACTTGGTGGTGTGTTGCTTGGCTTTAGACCAAACTCTCCACCAGTGGCGCCACTAACCATTTCACCACTGTCACAACCTTATTTACAGTTGATCTGCAGATTCTGCACATCTTTATTTCATTTGGTAAACTCCTAATTCGTGTCAAGAAATCTCCCAATTTCACCCAAGTGTGTGTAGTATTTGCATTGAAAATGTGTCTAGAAACAAAATAACGTTCATTTTTGGGAAACTATGTTGCATACATAAGATTTTATTTTGTTTTCTATGTCATCGAAAAGATAATAATTATGCCTACACATCTGTTTTGTAGACTTGCTACGTTATAGTAGCATTGTAGCGCTGTCCACAAATGTGATTTAAAAAGGACCACTGACCTATATAATAATGTAGATCAGTGGAAAATACCAATGGCTACCTTTTCTCCCCGTGCAACGTTGGGTAACTGTGCTAGTTATGTATACCACTTGTCTGCTTTCTTTTATATAACAAAACACAATCAACTGTACCTGAACTGGCGACTTGCTGTGATGTTGATGTGAGAACGTCAGGACTGGTGTGATGTTGATGTGAGAACGTCAGGACTGGTGTGATGTTGATGTGAGAACGTCAGGACTGGTGCATCAGTGAACTCTTTGTCCACGGCTGGGATGAAACTAAAGGCAACAAAAACTTAATTGAAAACTGCAACCAGTGGCTCCAACGGTCACACTAGTGATTAGTGCTAGGAGTGAAATGCAGATGGAGTAAATGTTAAAACCACCCTCAATTGACTTAGCCCATCAAAAATAATTTTTGTTGATGTGCAGTGTGTGAATTTAAATGTCTAAGTAACATGTGCAGTTGGTTTAATAGAACATTTTGTTAAAATCATCAAAACAACTGTGATCATTAGAATGGCTACATGCAATATTGTGAATGGCCTAAGTGGCCTTAAGCCATAATAAACACAGCACGACCATTTTTGCCCTTTGTAAGCGGCATTTTAACTGGGTCCAGTTAAAAATAATTTAGGTTTGTCGGATGATCTCACTCACTCACTCACTCACTCACTCACTCACTCACTCACTCACTCACTCACTCACTCACTCACTCACTCACTCACTCACTCACTCACTCACTCACTCACTCACTCACCACTCACTCACTCACTCACTCACTCACTCACCACTCACTCTTCATGCCATGTGACACATAAGGCTCGCCACTGCTGTCGGTCTGCAGCACGTTTGATGATGGTGTCCCATGTCAGGCGGCATTCTTTCATCTCCGGATGATTTCACTGAAACTAAAACAACAAATATGCACAAATGAACCAACATGTTGTAGTGGATAATATATCCCATATATTCCCCAATGCTAACCCACTTCTATCACTGCTAACCCCTTCCCCCAATGCTAACCTCCTTCCCCCAATGCTAACCCCTTCCCCCAATGCTAACCCCTTCCCCCAATGCTAACCTCCTTCCCCAATGCTAACCTCCTTCCCCCAATGCTAACCCCTTCCCCCAATGCTAACCCCTTCCCCCAATGCTAACCTCCTTCCCCCAATGCTAACCTCCTTCCCCCAATGCTAACCTCCTTCCCCCAATGCTAACCTCCTTCCCCCAATGCTAACCCCTTCCCCCAATGCAATTCTTTCGATGAGTTGAACAAAAATAGGCATTTATTTATTAAAGAGACTGCGCACGTTAGTTAAACTAGTCACACACTATACGTCTGGACATAAGTGAACCGGATTCGTAATGGGCTGAACCATTTCAAGAAGCAGCTTTAAGTTTAACTTGATTTGGCATCTAACATTTCTACAACTATTAATAAAAAAAATTATATTATGGTGATATTATATGTTAAATATAATATCATCACATTGATAAAATGTTTGTATGTTACTATATTTAAATTAATATTGATTGACTTTTAAATTTAAGGTTATCACCCGACCGGCTATTATCATCAATTTTTTTACTTTGTGTATTAGTATATCTCTCTGCATCTTACATTTCGAAAACTATTTAGTTTGTATATGTTATTTTGTATCACATTTAATAAAAAACAATTTAATTCTTCACGCATCTGCATGGTTTCAAGATTAATTAGAATTAATTAGTACAAAGAATTGTTACAATATTTGTTCGAAAGAAATAATAAATTAGCATATAACATTTCCCAGTAATTAGAATATGCAAGTTGCATATAGTCGAAAGTTAGTCAAATTATCAAAAATAGTGAACATAATATAAAGTTCACAAGCCCATGTCCCAGTTAGAATATACATTAATGCAGTTCGAAAGCCGGTCAAATTAATGAAATAGCGATGAGAATAACTAAGTTCAGTCGATTCAGCCCATGCGAGCGAAAACACTTCACAATCCACGGGTTATGAAAATGACTGGTTTGGCCCATGGGCCAAACCTCTTATGCCTATGGGTCAAAACATCCAAACATGTGAACCTGTGTGTGTGGGATATTTCACTTTCTGATTACAGAGTTAGAGCTTGGCCAGTTTCCGAGGGGCGGCAGCTACAGCCCTTGGTTCACTTCAGGCGCTTGATTCAAGCGCCTGAAGTTGACAAGAGTCTAGACTGAAGTTCACCCTGGCCTTGGCTTGGCCAGTCACCACCCCATGCCCATGGTAGCTATGCTGGATGATTTTGATATAATTAAGTTATTGCAAAGTGTTATATATCATTGGAAAGGTATATTATTAAGATACATCGTGGTATCAGTTGTATGGCTGTATGTTAATTAGTTTTCATGTTAGAGCACTTTAAAGACACCCCCTATCAACGTTTCCAAAACATGATTTTTTCTATTTTGATCAAAAAAGCGTACCTGGCCTAAGAAATAGACTAATATTAACGTTAATAATTTTTTTTTTACATATTGTGTGGGGGTCATTCATACCAGTGCATCTATCATTTTGGTTACAAAAGAGCTGTAAGCAGCACTATTTTTCACTTATTTTGCACATTTTTACAGGGGCGGTTGGTAAAAAGTAAAAAAACGCAGTATATACCATAGACATTTTTAAAAACTCAGTGTCTACTTCTAAACATGTTTGACATGTATAGGTCATTAACATTATTATGTATATGAAAAATATTTTTACAAAGTTTTTTTAACTGCAAACTATTATGCAGATTTGTACAGAAGCCTGTTCACAGCTGAAGACATGCCGATACAAGATGAATATTTGACATGTGTATCATGTAGGATGAACTGTAAGCTATTACTGTCATACTTATTGCATTATCTGTGTGTATTAGTATTTAAAGTAAGAAACAACTGCTATAAATATGTACATTACAAGTACACTGGTGTCCACTTTCTCATCATATCAATGTGTGGATTGTTGAGTGAATAACCATTCTGACACAATATTGCATACCAACTATCAGTTGTACATAATTTTGTACATAATATGTTGCTTCTTTAATTGGTGGCTACCCAGCTAACAATTTTACGTTGTAAGTACGTAGTGACAACGTAGCGGTTTGGTTGCGACTACGTATTTTTGCATACGTATTTATTACGTAAATCTGTGGACTACCAGAAACGTTGCTACGACGTAGTACATGACAATTTCTACAACGTTGTAAGTACGTAGTGACAACGTAGCGGTTTGGTTGCGACTACGTATTTTTGCATACGTATTTATTACGTAAATCTGTGGACTACCAGAAACGTTGCTACGACGTAGTACATGACAATTTCTACAACGTTGTAAGTACGTAGTGACAACGTAGCGGATTGGTTGCGACTACGTATTTTTGCCTACGTATTTATTACGTAAATATGTGGACTACCAGAAACGTTGCTACGACGTAGTGAAATTACCATGTACTACCTATCTGGTACCTTTCTACAACGTTTCCAGTACCTTTCTACTACCATTCCACAACGTTTCTACTACCTTCCCACTACGTTTCTGCTACCTTTCCGGCACCTTCCCACAACGTTTCTACTACCTTTCTGGCACCTTCCCACTACGTTTATGTTACCTTTCTGGCACCTTCCCGCAACGTTTCTGCTACCTTTCTGGCACCTTCCCGCAACGTTTATGCTACCTTTCTGGCACCTTCCCGCAACGTTTCTACTACCTTTCTGGCACCTTCCCACAACGTGTATGCTACCTTTCTGGGACCTTCCCGCAACGTTTCTGCTACCTTTCTGGCACCTTCACGCAACGTTTCTGCTACCTTTGTGACACCTTGCCGCAACGTTTCTGCTACCTTTCTGCAACATTTCTGCTACCTTTCTGGCACGTTCCCGCAACGTATATGCAACATTTGTGATGCAACTTAAAATCCTCTCTAGAAAGAAGAAAGATACAACAAACATTGTTGAATTTTCAGCATTTATTTCAATAACAATTGCATATTTGTACGCACGCATGCACGCAGGCACGCTCGGTTTAGTTGTCCGAATCCGACTCCGAATCACTGACAGTGGGGGCTGTGCTGGGGGGTTGTGCTGGGGAGTTTATGCTCCTTGGCAGTCGAGCCTGCAAACATACAGCTTATTTATTATTATGTTGAACTCATTTTAAAAACAATTGCATCACGTTATTATAATAATCTTCGTAATCTTTGCAATACATTACCAGGAATGTTATAACACAAATATATGTGCATATAAGGCAATTCAAAGTTTAACAGAACATGTTAAAATATTGAAGTCCCTCATCAGTAGGTTAATCTAGATATTTTTACAAATTGTATCTGATGGGAATGTACACCACCAACACAAATGTAACTGAGACTGGGTACACCTGTACTTGTCTTCATAACACTGATTGTGCTTGTGATAAGGTCTGTTTTATATTGGTTGAGATTATGCTTACTGGCTTCCATTTACAATCATGACAAGTAAGACTTACATGATATAATAATCTTAATGTGGCAAATACATTGCTGCAAAGAAAAAACATAAATCCTTACCTGAAACAGGTAGCCACCCCTCTTACTTGGGGCATGCTTGAGGGTTTCACCCATATGATGTTCAATCTCGTCATCTCTACATTTGAGGTGGATTCGTCTGCACGCTTCTATTAACAAAATGTACGATTTTGTTTACACATTTGTCAAATCATTGGGTACAATCATCTATTTACAACGTGCTTAGTTTTGAAACCTGAAAAGGCAGTAATTTACAGTCCTATTTACGAAAATAGCTACACGTTGGCAATATCCTGCTCAATGTACATTAAACAAATACACATTAACCCCCGTAGTTTCGGGCATCACATTAGTATACCCCGTTGCAAACTAATGCACAAATGGCTGTCGTTTGCGGCTGTATTATATTCAATCTCATTTGGATGTTATACGTTTTGTGTGAATAATCATTATATCTAAATATAGTAGAATTTAATAATTAATGCCCCTTGGTAACTAACGTGCACAATAGAATGCATTGAAAATGGTATAACTTTACTTGAAACCGATATCCGAGCTGTGCTCAGACCAGGTTTGCGTTTACCGTTTGGTATGCAATAAATGAAAAATGTTCTGCTGGTCAGTATGGCCCATGGGTCGACCATCTTCCAACAGAAATTTGAATTACATGGTGGAAAGTGAACAATGAATATCGGGCGATTGCAAACGTCAGTAAACCGAGCCCATACCATTGTTCGGACCCTGCAAACTGACAATGCAAGTACGCCGGCATATTTAGGCGGCGGGGTGTTGGGTCATGCCACTTTGTTTTGTTGGTCGGCTATGGCAAGGCAGAGACAGTCATCGACTGTACGTTCAAATCGTGTGACAAAGAACACGGAATTAGAATTACTCTGTAGTCGCTCTTGTGTTCGTTGGATGAGACGAGGAGGCATTTCGTAATGTACATTTAACAGGATGTTGCCAGCGTAGGATAGCTACTGTAAATTACTGCCTTTTTCGTTCATATACAATCATATTTTGAATATGTGCTTAGTTTTGAAACGTGTCCTCCCCTAAAATCTTTTATTTTCAGATGTGATTACATAATATATATATAATAATATATAAAATAAATATTGAGGCATTCTTTGGTGGGTTTACGGAACCACACATGAGAATATTGCAGTTGTGCAGAATGTAAAAAAGCAAGAAAATATAAGGAAGCATGCATGGAAAACATATGTAGAGCTTCTTGGATAAATTGGTTCATTTCGATGCGATATAAAGTGAAGGATTTTAGGAATACTTACTACACATAACTTTGTGGAGTGGCAGATCCTCAAACGAATGCTTACGCTTCCTTCCTTTCATGTTGAACTGGGACCACAACTGGTGCGTCCCCATCTTAGCAAACATTCTCCGGATGGTGTCACCCACATTGTGCCCACCCAGAGCAATCAACAAAGTACCTGCAAAAAAAACAACAGCATGTATTTTCACGTGTGCTTGAGCATTAAAACATTAACTGGATGTAAAAGTCTGGTATCGCATTTTCAACACCAACGTTAAACCATTCTTATCTATGACAGTGAAACCTGGAAAACTACTCGGTCTCAATACACCAAATCAATCCGAACCAGTGCCGTCTACAACGAATTTAAATTTGCCGCGCGAACTGACTGAGCTACTGGCCCCCTATTTATCACTGTCCACCTCCGCAAACATCTCAGGCAGGATATCGTGTCGGCTTTCCAGACCCGGTTAGCCTGTAAAAGTAAATTTCCGACCTCTTGACGCCAAGGTGGGCCCGGGGCAGATATTGAGATGACAACCCATTTATTATGTCCAATGCCTGTTTCCAATTCTTTTTCAATCTACGCAATCAAAATTTCCTACATGATACACCCAAATGTAGTAGTTTCAAGATCGGATTTTCAATGTTTCTGTGACGAGTGGAAGTTAATTCCAATTCAAAAGTTAAAGTCCATTTGAAATGATCGGTTTTTTTCGTTCACAAAACGTGGTAGGCTAACTTACGATCGTCATTATGTCGACCATTACAAGAAACCGCTAAATTTACTGACAAAGACAAAAACGGGATATTCTCAAGGACATATACACTCTTGAACTACTCATGTGTGTATTCATCTATAACATCAGGCGCTGATCCAGAGGGGGGCGCACGTACGCCCCCCGTTTTGATTGAAAAAACAATTTTTTGGGCTCTACTCTTATTTGATAATTAACTTTAATTAAGCTGAGAGCACGTGTGGAACAAGGGAAACGGGCACGGTTCTAGATGTACGTCTATTCACGTGTATTCACGATGTACGTTTACTCACGTGTGGAGCAATTAATTTAAGTGAAACTGGTACAGTAATGGTAGTTTTACGTGTATTCACATAAATTTCATTTATTGCAGCACGTGTGGAACAAGGGAAACTTGTACGGTTCTAGATGTACGTGACGACAAATAAACGAACGCATTTTGACAAGTTTTATATCAGTATGACGAACATCGTAATTATAACCTTTCCAGAGAATAAGCTTTAATTGTATGCGAATTAAATTTAGAAGAGGGTTGTAAAAATTGTATAACCAGGTTCCCGAATCTTTCACTTTAGAGGCGCTTCTTCAAATATTTTAATTATAAAAACGGTGACGTATAGATAACCGTGACGTAGATTATACACCGTTCAATTCATGAACAAGATTGTCCCTATTAAGTTAATACATTTCCGACCTCTTGAGGCCAAGATGGGCTCGGGGCAAATATTGAGATGACAACCCATTTATTATGTCCAAGTCCTGTTTCCAGTTCTTTTTTAATCTACACAATAAAAAATGTCCTAAGTGAATTGTTTCAAGATGGAATTTAGAATTTTTCTGTGACGAGTGGAATTCCAAGTACTTCAAAAGTTAAGGTCCGTTTGAAATGATCGGTTCCTCTCATTCATAACATGATGTATAGCTAACTTAGTTACGATCTTCATTATGTCGACCGCTACAAGAAACCGCTTAATTTACTGACAAAAACAAAAACGGGAGCTTCTCAAGGACATAATATCAATTACTCTTGAACTACTCATGTGTGTACTCATCTCAAACTGCAGGCGCCGATCCCCCCGTTTTGCTTGAAAAAAGTTTTGGGGCTTTACTCTTATTTAATAAATACCTTTAATTACGCTGAGAGCACACGTGGAACAAGTAAAACTGGTACGGTTCTAGCTGTACGTGTATTCACATGAACTCATGTGTTTATGCAAGTGTAAAACTGGGGAAACTGGTACGGTTCTAGTTGTACGCATATGCACGTGTATTCACGTGTCTAGGCACGTGTGGAACTGGAGTAACGGGTATATGGTTCTAGCTGTACGTGCATTCACGTGAATTGACGTGTACGTACACGTGTGTTACGAAAGTCGTTTATTACAATGTGGTTTGACAACACTAGAGACCAGGAGACTAAGAGGAGACCAAATAGAAGTGTTTAAAATAGTGAACGGTTGTGAGGATGTTGATAAGAACTTGTTGTTCGAGATGGAAATCTTGTTAAATCTTCTTAAATATCTGATAAGGGTGAGCTACACACAGATGAGAAAATAAGCTCTCGATAAGCTAATGGCTTCCTTGTCCACTTGCCATCTGGAACATGTTGTTTGGGATGGCAATCTTGTTAAATCTTGTGTGGAACTTTGGAAACTGGTGCGGTTCTAGATGTACTTGATGGCAAATACACGAACGCGTTTTGATAAGTGTTATATTATTATGAAGAAGATCATATAAACTTTCCAGTGAGCAAGCTTTAATTGTATGCGAATTAAATTTAGAAGGCGGTTGTAAAATGTATAAAAGAATATAATTCTGAGGTTTCGGCACATATATATGCAGATGTTCTACATCACGCTTGAGCTAGGTCATATCCGTCACAACAAAACTGTGACGTAGATGACACACCATTCAATTCATGAGCAATGTTGTCCCTGTATTAAGATAATGGTCGGCCTATGCTCCTTAATTTTGTGTGATCAATGTACCACTAATTTTGTTTGTCCGACCTGTATGTCATGAGGTGCGGGTCGTTTGTATATGACTTGTAATAAACTTGCTCACCTGTCTCCTGTCCAGATCGAAACGTCGAATGTCGGATGTGAATCGCAGTCAGTAAAACATGTCGCTGTCGTTTTGGATATTCACATATGGCGGCCGCATAACTGTGAAACTAGATCTTTTCAGATATTCAATAGAGGCATCACATTGAAGTAGTTGTGACGTAGATGACAAAGAATCGGGGAACATGGGTTTTTATGTCAGAAAACTTATTCAAAGTGTTTGATACCTAACATATAGTTCAGGGGGTCACCGTACACGATATACGTTATTTAATGTGTACTCATTACACCGAATGTCGACCTTGTAAACAGAGGACTATAGGTAATGGGGTCAGCCGATTTTGGAATAAGAATACTGGGAAGTATTTAGAGAAATAGCGAAAATAAAAAAGTATAATCTAAGGATGGTGTCGGACATGACGAAGGGTTCCTTTATAAAGCGCACATATAACATCGGTTTGAGGCAAGGAAGTGCCCTTAGCCTTTTACTGTTTATCGTGGTGATGGAAATAATCAGCAGAAAGATCAGCACGAAGGATATTCTCAGGAAGATGATGTATGCAGATGATCTGGCCATAATAGCAGAAAGCAAATAAGACCTACAGGAAGTTTCGGTGGAATGGAAGGGGGTGTTCGAGAAGCACGGACTGAGAATGAGCCTAGAGAAGACAGAAGTGATGTGGGTTGGACACCAGAGAGAGGAGTTGAACATCAGGTTGGATGGTAAGGAGATCAAGCAAGTGGATGGCTTTGTGTACCTTGGAGGAATGGTTACGGAGGATGGACATTCAGCGGCAGAAGTACGACGTCGGGCACAAGCGGGAGCGAATGCTTGGAGAAAGGTAGAGGGAGTCATGTTGGACAGAAAAAATTCAAAACGTTGAAATTGAAAGTCCTGAGTGTGTTGCACCAGCATGCCTGTATGGTCTGGAGACAGTGGCGTTGACAGAACAACAACAACAGAAGCTGCAAGAGTGTGAGAATAACTGGGTTCGTCGAATAACAAGAACAATTAAAGAGGGTGGACAGAAGAAGGATGAACGACCTGAGGAAAGAGGTTGGGATGCAAAAAATATGCAACCTAACAGGAAGATTGGTGAAAAGCAGGATGAGATGGGTTGGCCACTTGGTAAGAATGGATGCAGCCAAACTAGCAAAGAGAGCAGAGGTGGAAAAACATCAAGGACGCAGGAAAAGAGGAAGGCCACAGGTGAGATGGGAGGACTGCGTGACTCCTCACTGAGACAGATCGGGGAAGATTAAAGATGTAGAGATGGGGCGGCCGATATAAAACTATGGAAAGAAAGAACAGAACGAGTGGCTCGACACTACTTTACCTGAATCTCATCCCTGTACAGCAGGGAACAAGGAGGAAGAACACACAAGAAGTATCATTTTAACAGTTTTCTTGACCGAAAAATTCCACACGAAAATGCCGGGACACCAATTTGTCCTTCTATCGTCGAATGACCCACAGCCGACAAGATTCGAGTACCGTATACGGCTTATATTAATTACTCGAGCGCAAAAACACTATTTCACCCACAATGTCTTCAGACCGATATAATAAAAACATATTTCCAGTATTTTGACAGGTATGTAGATTGGGTCGGACGGCAAATATTTATGTTTCTCCTTATGCTTGGATTTATACAGGGTCGCAAATAAATGATTTATTTTCCTTGCCTTGTCGTGAAAACTTCTAAAGTCGGCTACATTTAATACTTCAAAAAGAAAGACAAGAAGAAAGAAAAGAAGACGACTGGCCACAATCAGGAGTGAGCCATGCAGGACTTGCCGTAACCTGTTCAAGTACAAACATGTTCGTAAATAGTTAATAACAGTACTCATGCGTATAAACATAATTACAACATATAATAGGCTCAACCATGTTGACTATTTCACGTGAATACTGACTGTTTGACCTTAACATTCCGTCACTGTATAGCCAATTGTCCTTAATGCACTGGTCCCTGCGGAATAATCCAACACCCTGTCCCAGTCGCCACATAGGGTTATTAATCATTATACCACTTCAAGGAGAGCGGGAAATAGCTGATTTTGGCTTGTTTAAAATGTAACCTAATACCTCTACTACTCTACATAGACACATGATTAATGATTTTCCTGTAGACTTGAGCGGTAAGCCAGCTGTGTACGGGGCAGCAAATAATCGACCACTGGCCGCCATCGTGTATGGCAGAGACAGTTACATCCACTAGCATGACATACACTGCGTCTTACGGTTTAGGTATTTAAATTTAAGATTTGTCATTGCGCTCACGAGATGGTTAACCCACAAGGCAGGGATTCACCCAGTGTCAAATCAACCAGTTGCGGGACACAAATTTGTCCACAAAATCTTGTGAATTCACATACGGAAACCGGTGATTTGAACCAGTTGAAATACGTGAATTTACGTGTTCTGAGCCACTTATATGACACATGTCTGGACACAAATTTGTCCACAGAATCTCGTGAATTCAAGTACGGAAACAGGTGATTTAAACCAGTTGAAATACGTGAATTTACGTGTTCTGAACCAGTTATACGACACATGTCTGGACACAAATTTGTCCACAGAATCTCGTGAATTCAAATACGGAAACAAGTGATTTAAACCAGTTGAAATACGTGCATTTACGTGTTCTGAACGTAATATCGCTACGTCGTTGCTACGTACTGGCACAACGTAGTTGGAGTACGTGGACACGACGGAATATCGCTACGTCGTTGCTACGTACTGGCACAACGTAGTTGGAGTACGTGGACACGACGTAATGTCGCTACGTCGTTGCTACGTACTGGCACAACGTAGTTGGAGTACGTGGACACGACGTAATGTCGCTACGTCGTTGCTACGTACTGGAACAACGTAGTTGGAGTACGTGGACACGACGTATTGTCGCTACGTCGTTGCTACGTACTGGCACAACGTAGTTGGAGTACGTGGACACGACGTAATGTCGCTACGTCGTTGCTACGTACTGGCAGAACGTAGTTGGAGTACGTGGACACGACGTAATGTCGCTACGTCGTTGCTACGTACTGGCACAACGTAGTTGGAGTACGTGGACACGACGTAATGTCGCTACGTCGTTGCTACGTACTGGCGCAACGTAGTTGGAGTACGTGGACACGACGTAATGTCGCTACGTCGTTGCTACGTACTGGCGCAACGTAGTTGGAGTACGTGGACACGACGTAATGTCGCTACGTCGTTGCTACGTACTGGCGCAACGTAGTTGGAGTACGTGGACACGACGTAATATCGCTACGTCGTTGCAACGTGCTAGCACAACGTATTTGGAGTACGTTGACACGACGTAATATCGTTACGTCTTCGCTACATACTGGCATAACGTAGTTGCAGTACGTGGATACGACGTAAGTAGAACGTAATGCCGTTACGTTGTTGTTACGTATTGTCACAACGTAGATAGACTACGTTGACACAACGTTAATAAAACGTAATTCCTGACGTTACCAAACCATTACCTTCATACAACGTTGTATATACGTAGTGTGTTTGCTGGGTAATTAACAAAAAAGTGAAGTAATTTATTTGGTAAAACACTGCATGTATGATAATGGAAATGTATGCACAAGTTTTAAAGTAAATGTCATATAATGGCATGGTCATCTAAAACCTTATAATTATATTACACTGTTGAAATACTGAGATTAGCATTAAAGATCAAAGTAATACAACACATTCAAATGATAACCTTTTGTATTAATAAATGTTGGCTTTAAAATCATACTATCAAACTTAAAAGACGAACAGGTTTTTTAATTACTCTCTCACATTCCCTATTAATGTCACGTGACGCAGACAATTTCATACATTTTCACCCATCATCATACCCAAAATGGATAAATTAGGCATAACCAAATATTTACATAACTAGTCATTATAGTCACTATACATAAGTCGTATCCACGGTTATAACGCTTATAATGAAAAGCAATCAGAATGCACAGTGTAAATCATATTAACATTCCAAGTGTAAGACTGTCAGCCTTGAGCTAATGCCAATAATGGATGTCTTTCGTCATCTTGTCTGCTGTGACATCGTTTGACAGGTCAGTCACGCCGTCATTTTGCAAGTTTGTTTACATGTTTTATCTCCCGCCAAAATGAGCAAAACACTCTCCAGAATTTCAAACATACACTGCTACACGATAATATAGCTCGACAGATCAATTACTACTTACACACGTACGTGAATAATGGATCTTTATGAACTTTAAACAACTACGACGAGAAAGACGAACTTAAAACAACAGCGGGCTAGAACATCGCATAATTTATTATTCTGACCTGTGTGTGGCGCCACCTAACGTTCTCATAGCAAGATCATTCTTGGCTTCAGAGGACAGTGATAGGGGGTTGTTTTAGTTGTACAGTACATCACTAGCCAGAATTAACAAAAAAAATCTTTTTTATGAATCTAGGTGAATCCCGGATTTGCGAGAATCATGACATTTTCACCTTAAAAAACAAAATCCTTTTGCCTAAAGAAATAAAATATGATGTACATCAGAGTAAAGTACGTTTATTCAGCTTTACAGGCATATGCAAATTTTTATTATAGGTGGTCTATGTCAGCTGCTATGGACTGTTAAAGGCACCCCCCCATAAACGGGCCTCTCTGTGTACACGTTTTGGTCCACTTGCCGATCATGCATTGCTACCCATGGGCCTGGCATGGTAATGATCATGGTTTAAATCACTCATTATAACACATCTCACCTCCCTTACTGGCTTAGACCTTAGCCTATGTCTATGATACAGTATAGCAATCAATCCGTCTTAATGATGGTCCATACAGAAAACGTGTCAATTGTCTTGTGTCAACTCGTCAACATCTTCCGTTCCGCAGCGTGGTCGGTGTTCGTCTGTTTTGTTTACCAACTAACTACCTGAAAACAGTCGTGATTCAATGTCGTAAACTAAACAATGTGATGCTAACGAATATTGACCCGTCAGGTGGCGCCACCGTTTGTCGCACATGCCCATAGAGTTACATAATTAATCATTCCCCTATAGTTTTACTAGCGGGTGTTCGATTTATGTCTGTGCATACACCAGAACTCACCGTCCCTAACAGGGATCATGCCTAAGTTAGACTTCCTTGTGTGTTACGAATGTAGGGCACAGTAATTTTAGATGTGTAATTTAAAAAAATCATGTCGTCTGACATAACGTCATTTGAGCAGGCACATTGGTAAGTTTGCTGGTAGAACATGTTGACAGTGTAACTGTGGATTTTTACATGATTTCAATAGGCGGAAGTATTTTTGGCAATTTCTTCGCCACAATGCACGTAGTTCATGCGGAAATTGGTAAAAAATTGACGGGTATGGCACGTTCAGGCATTTTAAATGAGTTAGAACTTGACTAAACTCGATCAGCATGTCAGTGAGGTAATGACAACGGCAGGTAAGAAGTTTCAGAATTTGTTATGGTCCCGATTTCTTATAATCATACAAAACATACATTTGCTGATGATTCTACACTCCATATATTGCCATTAAGAATACATGCGATAGAATCACATGCGCAGAAAGCCTCCAACATAACTTGAATAAAACCGAAGCGTGGTCAGACAGTTGGTGCGTTACATTCAATGCCAGCAAAACAGAGGAGATGATCATCAGCAGGAAAAGAAGCCAGAATCATCCCCCACTCCACTTTATGAACAAGAAATTACAGCCTACAGATAGTATTACTCTTCTGGGTGTCACCATCACCAAGACATTGTCCTGGTCACAGCACATCACATGTATTGCCAAAAAGACAGCAAAGCGTCTCTACATCCTGGGCCGTTCTAGAAACCTTCTTCCTCACCAAGCTCGTATCACCATCTACAAGGCTTACATCCTGGGCCGTTCTAGAAACCTCCTTCCTCACCAAGCTCGTATCACCATCTACAAGGCTTACATCCTGGGCCGTTCTAGAAACCTCCTTCCTCACCAAGCTCGTATCACCATCTACAAGGCTTACATCCTGGGCCGTTCTAGAAACCTCCTTCCTCACCAAGCTCGTATCACCATCTACAAGGCTTACATCCTGGGCCGTTCTAGAAACCTCCTTCCTCACCAAGCTCGTATCACCATCTACAAGGCTTACATCCTGGGCCGTTCTATAAACCTCCTTCCCCACCAAGCTCGTATCACCATCTACAAGGCTTACATCCTGGGCCGTTCTATAAACCTCCTTCCTCACCAAGCTCGTATCACCATCTACAAGGCTTACATCCTGGGCCGTTCTATAAACCTCCTTCCTCACCAAGCTCGTATCACCATCTACAAGGCTTACATCCTGGGCCGTTCTAGAAACCTCCTTCCTCACCAAGCTCGTATCACCATCTACAAGGCTTACATCCTGGGCCGTTCTATAAACCTCCTTCCTCACCAAGCTCGTATCACCATCTACAAGGCTTACATCCTGGGCCGTTCTATAAACCTCCTTCCCCACCAAGCTCGTATCACCATCTACAAGGCTTACATCCTGGGCCGTTCTATAAACCTCCTTCCTCACCAAGCTCGTATCACCATCTACAAGGCTTACATCCTGGGCCGTTCTATAAACCTCCTTCCTCACCAAGCTCGTATCACCATCTATAAGGCTTACATCCGACGTCTTGTGGAATATGCTTCTCCAATCTGGAATGGAGCAGGAACTACGCATTTGAAGTTGCTAGATAGGCTGCAGATGAAAGCACTTCCCCTGGTGAACCTCTTTGGCATAGTTCCATTGAGTCACAGGAGAAACGTTGCATCACTTTGCTTCTTCTACCGTCATATCTTCCTCCAGCCATCCATTGAGCTGGCTGATATTCTACCCTCAGAGGCACCTAGCATGAGAGCTGCCATATTTTCAGTGAGTGGTAGTCCTTATTGTGTACATATTCCTAGTTAAAAAGCAGAGCTACATCTCAACTGATATATACTTAGGACAAGTCGGCTGTGGAACTTCCTCCCAGCATCCGCTTTCCCTGTCTCTCCAAACATGACTGAATTCAAGACAGGTGTGAATGCTTTTCTTTTGAATCAAATGTTTAAAATCACTTCGGTCTTAGTTAGATCAAATGTGACTATTTTCACCTTCTGGTGGTCATGGTGTTGAGCGTAGGTTAATGCCTGGCCGGGAGATCGAATAACAGCCTACGGGGCCCGAGCCCATAAAGTTTGGGTGAACGGCACGCCTAGTCAGATGATGTATCTTGTAGGGCCTAGCGTTATTTCCTGGTTACCATGACGACCAGATAAATCATGTTTTTTATCTTCTTTCTTTTGTTGTACATATTTTTATTGATCAGTCCTTGTTTTTATCTAGCTTTTAGTGCAATGTTGCTAAACTTTGCTTTAGACCACTTTTCGTCTTTTGGGGGTATCATTAGGCCCCTGAATTTCAGTATAAAAAAGCGTTTAGTATTATAGTCATTATCACAGTGTAGACCTACATATAACATCAAATAGGGGAGACCGGGGCTAGTTGGTACAATTCTCAGTTAAAGTTATTTTTAAAGTATATTAGACGCATTATTTCTGTCAACGTATTAATTAAACTTATTATTCGTGTTATTAAGATGTGCCATATCATTGATATTCCATATTGTAGTTAGGTAACATATAACGTTTCCCAAGCGCGGTCGACTGTAACGACTAGCCCCGTAAGCGGGGCAAGTCGTTACATCACATGGGGCACGTCAGGACTGTTCTGGAGATAAATTACAACGACTATTACGCAAGTCAGGCGGGTAGTGCACCGCCCTAGTTCGTCGGTGCCGGCTTCCAGCGGGGTCACGGGTTGGGTAGCCTGTTTGGCGGTCTACTGCGCAGCGCCATGCGGCTCATCAAGAGAGGAGCCGTGGCGTTGGGAAAGGACGCATTGAAGACCGGAATGCGCATCGCCGACGACGTCATGCCCGGACAGAGCATAAAAAGGAGGCCAAACGACGCGTCATGACACCGGTAAGAACCTACTGAGTGGTCTTTTGACCCCCGGCGTGCGACCTCGTAAACATATAAAATTCAAACAGTGCCGCGACGCCGTAACATACGTCGACATAATCGACGATGGCTTTCGTGCATAGACAGTCTTGCGAGGGGGTCAACAGCGAGTTCGATATTTTTACCGTACCCCCGACAGCATCGTCGATAGCCATTTGGTGGCCTCTATCGGACTCGGGTGGACCGATAGTATTCTTGTTACCCGGATCGGGAGACGATTACTTGGATCTCGCCAACACATACCTACACATGCAAGCGAAGGTGACCCGAGGTGAGGGGTCCGAACTCGACGTGAACGATCCGGTGGGTCCAATGAATAACTGGCTGCTTTCGATGTTCAGTCAAGTCGACGTCTACCTGAACGGTACGCTCGTGACCAGTTCGACCAACACGTATCCGTATCGCGCCTACATAGAGACGCTGCTGAGGTACGGCGACGATGCCAAGGTCACGCAACTGATGAGTCAGCTGAGGCACAAGAACACGGCCACTCACATGGATGCCGTCAAAGTCACCGGCTAACGCGGGGTTCGTGGCTCGATGAGAATTCATCGTCCAGAGTCACGTCGCCGACAGGTTGGGACGACTATATAACGCGCTCGCGCTCATGGCCGGCGGGGGCCAACCCCGATTACCGGATCCACGTCATCAACGCCATCTTGTTCGCGAAGAAGGTACTCCACTCCCGCGGGATCCCGGTCGCACACGCGCGAGAACCTGTTCCTCGATACCCTGCATCGATAACGACGTGTACAACGGTTCGTTCGCCAAGAATCCGTTTCACGCCAAGAACAACGACATCGACTTCCTAGCCGTGTACGTGGACGGACGACAGATGCCCTCCAATCCTTTCCAACCGAATTGCAATGGCAAACTCACCAGGAGCTACCTCAACTTGTTCACCTCGGTAAGGTGTGGCAGGACGAAGGGAATGGATTGTCTCGTAGCGACTTCCGACACGGCTACACCTTCGGTTTTGACCTGACTCCCGATGAGTGCGATGGCGCCTGCTTCCATCTCGTGCGAAAGGGCAACCTAGCCTAACTTCCTTCCAATCTATTATTTTCAACAATTTAGTCTGATTGTTCCTTCCACAACACTTCCAGTGTGTTTCATCCAACCTATATGTTCTCTGTTTTGTATTCAGTATTAAATTACCATTTAATCCTCATCGTTAATAACTATTTGTTGTTAATTAAGATTATATGTGTTTTTGATTGGATGTGTTGATTTCGTCGGTAATTTCTAGTAGCGACATATGACGCTTGCATTGCATTTAAATAGTTCAATGTTCTAACAATGACCAACTATTTCGTTTAGATGGTGCGTTACGGACACAACCATTGACGGAGTCTTCAGATGTAATCGACCAGTTGCATAGAGCCTTCTGCGCTTGCCCGAGCAACGACACGCGATGGCACGTAGCAAGACTTGTAGGAAACAATTATTAAGGCTCAAAACACAACGTGAGCTCAATGCATTATGCAACCATACGATAATTTGAAAACATCCGACTAGCCTGGTTGGACAACTTAGAGTCCATGGAAAGGCTTATCACTTCAGTATGTGTTTGAGGACTTAGCACTCTGCTGCTGACATCTGGCGATTATTATTAATTGTATTACGTATGTGGCTCCCTGGTGGATTGGGATGGAACTGGCTCGTACTTCTAACCTGTTTACTAAAGAATGTATTGATCATTGTCTACCAGATGCGCCCGTTTTACTGTTTAAATAGCAGAACACGTATCAAAACAGCGCATTTAATCCAATCGACAGTGCACCAGGCTTGGGTTCAAATGCGAGTCAGCGCATTTAAATGTAAATGCGTGTTTGAAATGATTCAAATGCAAATGCAAGTTTTTGAAATTATGCAAATGCAAGTGTCTGAAATGATTCAAATGCAAATGTTTGAGATGATTCAAATTCAAATGCAAGTGTTTTATATGCATAAAAAATGCAACACCGTAAAATTTACACCAACTTTATTAAATATAGTTACATAAAACAGATGCTTTATTACTAAATAATGTTTCAGTAATATTACACTCAAAAGACATGTAAGAGATCTACGGGCGACATATTTAATTAGGGAAACCTTTGGATTGAAGCCTTGGATAAACAATGGGTTTATTCAAGTGGGGACGTTTCTTCCCCCATAAAGGGAACGAGCAGGCAGCTGCCCTTAATTGCCCAATTTCTGTAAATAAACATTATCCATTCAGAAAGACAATGAGAAAAGACCTGAATGGTCTGGCATATTTGCTTTGAAAGAAATACTTTGACTTTACTGTCTGTAGCAGAAACTTAGCATTTGGTGGGAAGAAAGAGAATAGTTACATAATTACTCAAATGAAATACAAACAATAGTTAACATATAATGTCAATCATTGACTAAACTGTGTTAAGTGTATGGTGTCGTGTGGTATAAATATTATGGTGATTATGGTCACTACAGTGAAATTTGGCAGGCTTACTCTTAGTGTTGCCGGTGGCTTCAGTTTCTGGGTGAGAATAATGGATTTCAAAAGGCTGTCTGAACTTCACTGATTGCATTTCACAGATAAGCTTAGCGTAGGGGAGCAGGGAGCACACAAACACTGCCAACTGGGGTTGGCTGGTCACTCAGGCAGGTAGGAATTGAACGGCTTTCTACAATAACACTGACTGCTAATCATGGCTTCTGTAAATCTATCTAAGTTAATCATTTGGGGCTGGCAACTTGCAGCCAAGTGAGAAATTTGCATTAAAGGCATCAAATGTTTTGATTCAAATACAAATGTGTTTTAATCAAGTGCAAATGCAAATGTTTTTTAATCATATGCAAATGTTTTAATCAAATGCAAATGTTTTTGATTTTGGCCGAAGCTACATTCAGAAATACTCCGATTAGGAAGCCCGGGTAGTTGGAAGGTTTATCAGCCGGATCGAACAACACAACAAGAACAGCCACTTCACACATAGTCGAAACGGTAAATGTAATGGCAATAATGAATCAATTAACTATCATGTAAATAGGTTGTGAAGTCGTTATGTTCGTGTCACTACCATCATTCTGTCCCGTCAGCTGCGCCCTGCTGGGCTGGCGTCTTTGCGACGACTTTGTCGCACTGAAACATACATCGTACCGCCGTCGCCGTGACACCAAGGCGTATGTGATGCTTGTTACAACCAGTAATGTAATAAATCGACCGGTAATGTAATAGTCGATCAGTAATGTAATAAATCGACCGGTAATGTAATACTCGACCGGTAATGTAATAAATCGACCGGTAATGTAATAAAAATGATGATGATAATCATTATGATGATGATGATGATGATGATGTTAATAATGATGATGTAGAAGGTGATGATGAGGGTGATAAACGATTATAATATTGATGACATTTAAGGGGTCATCTTAGTGAAGATGATAATGTTGATGATGATTATGACGATGATGACGATGATGATAATGATGATGATGGTAACGATGGTGATGATGAGGGTGCTAAATGGTTATGATGATAAGGAAGAAATTAAAGACAATTAAGTGGTCTTAGTGATGATGATGATTATGACGATGATGATGATGATAAAGATTATGATGATGATGATAATGATGATGATGATGATAATGATGATAACGATGGCGATGATGAGTGTGATAAATGGTTATGATGATGATGAGGAAGAAGATGAAAACAATTAAGCGGTCTTAGTGATAATGATGATGATGACGAAGATGATGACAATGAGGGTGATCATTATTACGATTATGAGGACGAAGACAATTACACCTTCAGCCTCATCATCCTGCTCCTCCTCCTCATCGTCATCATTATCCTCATGTTCACCCTTATAATGGCTAGCCATGCTGACACCCACTCGACGTTCACAAACGTATGATTAACATAGGAATAATAAACCTCCCAGGTAACGCACGGCAGTAACTACATGTTGGCAAACAATAGGACCGAGTCAGACAGAGAGGTAAGGAAGAAGGGGGGGGGGTCATTAAAAAGGGTCACCTCAACACATGAAAGATGTAACCTACACTCAATTAAGGGATCATCTCAAACAATTATTTAAGGGATCAGTAAAAATGCTTAAACTTTTCATCATTTGATCAAATTAAGGGGTCATATCAAACAAGGTAGGGGAAATCTCAAAATGCAATGTGATATTATATTAGAAACTTAAGCTTAACCGCAAAAATAATAAAATAAGGGACCAGCTGAAACAATTAAGGGGTTACCTCAAAAAATTAAGTTAAGGGTAATTTCAGTCAAATAAAATGTTCATCTAAACGATTGAAGGGCAACCAAAGTATTTTAAAATATGACTAAAATTAAGGGATTTTATCAAAAACAAGTTATAGGATAATTTAAAAAGGTCTTAAAGTAGCTGATCATCTCAAAACATTATGGGGTCAGCTCATCAAGTCAAGTGGTCGCCTCGGTAAAGTTAAATAAATTAAGGGGACATCTCATAAAATGAATGGGTCTTCTCAAAAAAAGTTAAGGGATCGTCACAAAATATGTAAAAAGTAATTAACAAGTTAACAAGCTGATCGTCTCAACAAATTAAGGGATTATCTCAAAAATTAAGTGGGTGCCCTCGTTTAGATGAACATTTTAGTGTCGTTATCATCATCATCATCATCATCATCATAATCTTTATCATCATCATCGTCATAATCATCATCAGCATTATCATCGTCACTAAAATGACCCCTTAATCGTCATCATCATCATAATTGTTTATCACCCTCATAATCATCTTCTACATCATCATTATTAACATCATCAGCATCATGATCATTATGATTATCATCAACATTTTTATTACATTACTGGTCAGTTTATTACATTACCGGTCGATTTATTACATTACCGGTCGATTTATTACATTACCGGTCGATTTATTACATTACCGGTCGATTATTACATTACCGGTCGATTTATTACATTACCGGTCGATTATTACATTACCGGTCGATTTATTACATTACTGGTCGATTATTACATTACCGGTCGATTATTACATTATTGGTTGTAACAGACGCTCGACAAGCCCTTTCGAGACGACGTAAACGAAACAAGAGCACAAATGTCAAGAGATCGGTGTTTCTGTCAAGATTCACGGCGCTGCTAACCTCGTTTAGGTTACGAATCATTCGTCACCAAACCAAATGCCCGCAGTGCACTAGCATATCTAGTATATTTGGGGCGGGTGAAATATTTCGCAGTAAAGGTGTGGTTTTGAGTGCAGTTTTCAACAAGCGAGAGAGAGAGAGGGGGGGAGGAAGAGGGAGAGGGGGAGAGAGGCAGGCAGGCAGGCAGGCAGGCAGGCAGGCAGGCAGGCAGGCAGGCAGGCAGGCAGGCAGGCAGGCAGGCAGGAAGGCAGGCAGGCAGGATGGCAGGCAGGCAGGCGGGCATGCAGGCAGGTATGCATGCATGCATGCAGCCAGGCAGGCAGAAAACCCCTTTGCCCTCTATAGGACACCACTCTCGTATCGTCTTGGTAATACTAACCTTTGGAGACACATTACAGTAAACTAGTTCAAGCAGTTTCTGTGTAGTCCATAGTGATGTTGTTGAACATGATTGAACATCAGTTTCTGTGTAGTCCATAGTGATGTTGTTGAACTTGATTGAACATCAGTTCTGTGGTTCTCAATGTTAAAAACGGTAAGATAATACCAATATATAGCCAAACGAGACTTGATCTATTGGTTTGGTTGCCAATATTGGCAGGCATAATATTTCGTGTTACCGACAAGAAGATGCACTCGCGTTGAACCATAGTTCGCACAGACAACGCCTGTTTACGTTTGTGCCAAAACGCCCGACCAACACCCTACCACCCGCCGTACGCCGAGTAGCTGGAGGACGACTCGTTGCTGTTAGTGGGGTGAATAATATCCGCTGCGTGACATGCCAACGTAGAAGACGCCCACGTTCCCCTTGCACAAAAACAATAATAACAATTAGTCAACAGGCTTTCGTCATATGAACCGCCAGCACCAATGTGCCCTCTGTCCCGCACGCCTGACAAACACTCGTATGTCCGTGTTAGATTTTTATTTGCGGCACAGTCCAGGAACATATGACCACGTATCACGCAGGGCTGGTCGTTCTTGTCAGGAATAAATCAAGTGTTTGTCGTTTGGGTGACGGTAGCTACTCTTGGCACACAGTGAACCGGCATCGTCATGCGAAGGACGGGCTTGTTGCTTTTGCTTGTGACTGTTTTCCTGTGTTTCTCCGAGGCAGATGGAAGGTAAGAGTTTCTTATGTGTGGGTGTCAAGAGCCAGGAAATGTCAGTTGCGTATTTGTGAGTGATAATATTCCGCACAACAGCAAATAGACAAACTTTGTGTTGACTGAAAAATGTATGTATGTATATATATATATATATATATATATATATATATATATATATATATATATATGCACCTACATACATGCATATATATATATATATATATACAAATATCACATAATATTATATATATATATATATATACATACATACATACACACATATATACATACATACATGCATACATACATACATACATACATACATACATACATGCATACATACATACATACATACATACATACATACATACATACATACATACATACATACATATATCTACAAATATCATACATATACGATATATCATGTAAAGCTGAAAACGAAACATGACAGTTACGCTTCATTTAAGATTATCGTAGTGTGCAATAACGCGTCTAAGTTAACCCTGTTAAACTGGCCAGCTGGGGTCTGTCTGAGGAAGTTCTTTAATCCCAAGGACTAAATTAT